>JARQWA010000028.1:196407-296977 GCA_030294605.1 Ambrosiella beaveri
ATTCAAGGGTGGAGAGGAGGGAGGGGGGTACGGGGGAGTAGTAGGTGTAGGTGGAGCCGGCGAGGAAGGCGGAAGTGTCGATGGAGGGGGGGATGTGGGTGGTGGGGGACATTTTGGGGGATTGATGAGGGGAAATGAGTGGAAATGAACTGAAACGAGGTGGACAGAAGGTGGCGATCTATGACAGTGATCATGATCTATATAGTTTCGACTGGATTTCGAGGTTGATGACGATTCTGTACCACCATAGACAAACACCCCGGTCCCACTGCTATCAAGTCCCTAGACGCGTAGGGCCCCGACTCTTTCCACGCGTGCAATATCACAAGTTATTCCTGTTTTGGAATGTTTGCCCCACTTAAAAGTTGGATTTGGCCAATTAAGAACTGTCGCAAGCTTGGTCCCGCTCGTTCCTAGGGTTTTTTCTTCCTTGTTTGGGTTTGCGCAAAAGAGGCAAGAAGCAAAAGATGTTGGTGATGTCAAAGGCAGACGATTTTTGAATTTTTGTTATTGCTTCATTGTGGTGCTGTTTGAAAATTGCGTTGTTCGCTAATTTGTTTTTTTTTTCTTAAGCCATTGATGACAACTGTGAATCCTTGATTTTAATATTATTAATAGCTTCATTCGACGATTGAAGATTGGCGCTTGATTTTTTAGCGCGCTGAAATTATTGTTTATTTGCTTTAGCATAGCAACGTTTTGAGGAACAAAGAAGCTTAAAAATTGTCTTTGTCATCACATTCATGATCGCCGAAGTTGCGCGAACATTCAATTTCCACTGCGACAATTTGAATTTTCGAAGAAAGCATCGAATCTGACAACTTTCTACCATCTGCGACAAATTCCCGACTCCTGGAAATCATTCCACAACGACCGCCCGCCCGCGCGTTACGAATTCACGATTGCTTCGCCAAATACAAACAGCATCACCACATCTGTTGTTTGTATCCCATCCATTGAAAACCGCGATCGAAATCTTCGCTGGTGCCCGCCATGTCGCAGGCTCGCGGCGGCGCAAGACGCCAGACGCAACAATTTTACAACCTCGGTGAAGCTGGCCGGTAGGTTTCTTCTCGTCGCCTTGTCCAGGGTATCTAATGGCTAACTCTGTACAGCAAAACTGGGGTGATTTTGAGAGATGATGGCCAGAGAGACGAGAATGGCCTGCAGCCGTTAGATGGATTGTTTTCTTCGCCGACGAAGCCCGATGGATCGACGCCTAAGCCGGCGGATAGGGATATGGGAGAACAGGATATGGAGATTGACGATGCATCAAGTCCGGGACCTTCCACAGTGATGAGAAATCGGAGGTCGGGAGCTAGCGTTTTGCCGGTGGCCAGGTCGCCGGTACACACGTCGTTGGGGTCTCCGGCGATTCGGGATTCGAGGCTTTCGGCTAGGTTGTCACGGATAAATGCAGAGTCGCCTGTTACTGATGTTCCTTCGCGTGGGGTTAACGGGAAGCCGAAGACAGTCACGCGGAATCTCTTTGGAGAGTCGGCTGGGGCGAGTTTGCCGAAATCTCGGGCGGGTATTAGGCAACCATCGTGGACTATTGAGGAAAGCAGTGATGAGGACGACGACGATGTTTTAAGGCCGGCAGCGGAGCAGGATATCTTCGATGAGTCGATGCAGATGATTGAGGAGTTCGTCCCTCCATCAGATGGTCCGGTGCCCATGGATCAGGATTATGAGGAGGAACGGGAACCCACCCCACCACCAGCGAGGCCCAAAAAGGTTGGCCAACCACCTAAGAAACAACCGGAACTTCCAATAAAACCGTCACCGAAGGTCAGCAGAGCACGTGGTGGACCCGGGAACAAAAGACCACGAGACCCTTTACCGGAACGGGATCCTACACCGCCACGATCACTGACGCCTATGGAAGAGGATGAAGATGAAGAAGAGGATGAGGAGCCGGTTAGATTGCCGTCACCAAAGAAAACCAAGACTGCGGCGGCGGCGAAGAAGGGGGCAGCTTCAAGGATGAGGGAGCCGGTGGCGAGACCATCACCCTCACAAGCAGCAATCAGGAAAGCGAGAGCTCCAGCAAAGGCCAAACCAACGAAGAAGGTGACGGTATCAACACAAGATGACGAAGACATTGGCGACAAATCATTGATGGCTGTCCACAGAGGACCACCGGCACCAAAGCGGAGGGGTCTGATGGCGGCCAGAGCTGATAACACAATCACACAAACGAGATCTGGCCGTGCGTCATACAAGCCGTTGCAATTCTGGAAGGGTGAGCGGGTGGAGGCCGAGGAGGAGACACTGGAAGATGTTACTGGAAAGGGTGCCTTTGTCGTTCAGTCTATCAAAAATATCCACCGCGTGGACGATACCGAGGAGCCCATCCGCCGCAAACGCAGGACTGTCACCGTTGGCAAGAAGATGGGGCCATCAAAACGGAGGGCAGTTGAGCCAGAGGAGCCAGAGGAGCCGCTGGAAGAGTGGGAAGCAGGCTCTGGTATCAGGGAAGGCGACGTGGTCCTCTGGACATACGAACACGAAAGGAACCCGCCGGGTCCCGACGAGGAAGTCGGTATCATCACGGAGCAGCTTGCCCTGGCGGCTAATGCGGTAGAAACAAGAGAAATCAAAGATGCGACGTTCCGGTATGCCAAGACCATGTCTCTTGGCTTCATGGGTGCGGGTATCGTGGACTTGCCGCCGGGATCGGAGAAGAAGCCCAAGAACTCAAGGAGGATGCAGTTGGTGTTCTTTGTGGCGTATGGAAAGGTGAAGGTTACCATTCACGATAATGAGTTCCGGATTGGCACGGGGGGGCAGTTCTTTGTGCCGAGGGGGAACTATTATAGTATTGCCAATGACTATGATCGACCGGCGCGGATCTTCTTTGCGCAGGCTTGCGAGGTGGAGATGCGTGAGGAGCCGGAGGAGGATAGTGGGAGTGGCCGGTAGTTTTGTTGGGGGCTCATCTGTGTGTTGTGTTGGTTGGGCTTGGGATGGGGTTGGTCGGAGTTGGGGAGTTTGCTTTTTATTTTTTATTTTTTGGTTTTAGTGATTGGTGGGTTTGCCTGCTGGCTTGGGCTTGGCTTTTGTTGATATCATATATTTTGTGTCTGGTTTAAAAGGACAATAACATTGACTTGTTGGTCATGAAATATATTATTCATACAGTGTGATTCTATTTTACAGCTTGTCTCACTCCCCCTTTGTCTGTCTGTCTTATCCTTCCGTCCTTCTAATCCTCAAACTCAGCCACCGGCATCTTAAACACCGTCCCCACCGGCACCAACTCCTCCCTCCCCCTCCAAATATCCTCCGAACTCTTCTTCCCCGGCGCATAATACTTTTCCCACTCCTTTTTCCGATAATGTGCGCGGATCAACTCTTCGGTGACGGGCCCTTCAGACCCATTGTGCCGCATGCAGAACCAAAAGTCGGACCAGAGGTCGCTGCAAGTGCGCATGGAGCCTGTGCGGTAGACGGAGGACCATTGGCCGCCGAAGGATTGGCAGGAGAAGGCGGCGTCGAAGAGGGTGCGGCAGGAGAGGGTAGGGGGAAGGAGGGCTTCAGAGGGAGGGGAGAGGCGGGGGGGGATGTGGGAATTGGGGGAGGTGGAGGAGGAAGAGGGGCGTAATAATTGGGGGAGCCAGGAAGGGAAGAAGGAGGTGGGGGATGATGAAGAGGGAGAGGGAGAGGGAGAGGGAGAGGGAGAGGGAGAGGGAGAGGGAGAGGAAGAAGAGGTGGGCTGGGTGCTGGCGGAGAAGAGGTCGACAAATTTTTGGAGCTCGGGGTCCATTGAGGAGTCTGAGAGCGATGTGGGGGGTTTAATGGGGGTGGAGGTAGGGATTGTCGGCGGAAGGGCAGCCTGTTCCGGCTGGTGGGGAGCCACAGGGGATTCCGCGGGTTTTGTGGAGGTCCAGAACCAGCCCATGGTGATTGCGAGTGAGTGATTAGCGAGTGATTAAAGAAGTGAGAAGTATAATCGCAGGCCGATGAGCGAGCTTCAATAGATTTTATAGGTGAAAAAGAAAAAGTGCGATTATGGTTTTAATGCTTTATCAATGCAAATGTCGTCCACGCGGCCCGCTCTGCGTATTGTGATGTCGGGAAAATCTCTGTCGACCGGGGTTGTTCGGCAGATGGCCCCACATGTGGGATGACTAAGCATTTTAGGTTCATGATAGCAACATGACGCTATAACAGGATCAGATCTGGGGATATTGGGGAAAATAACTCGGTGTCACGTATATCAGTGGATATAGGCTGAATAGGAGGAGAGAAGAAAAAGTGTTACATCCAAGGATAAACATAAATATAGAGTTTTGCCTCCGACTCCCCCTTCATAGAAAAATCTTTGATTTTGTGTCGCATTTTTCATGCATGCAATATATCTACCCCTCATCATTGACGTCAAAATAGGCAAGAACCCCCCTACATGATCTCCAATTACGTCACACAAACATTTCCAACATTTTGTGACATATTTTTCTTTTTTTTTTGGTTCCACGAGACATGATTTGACATTTTAAAGACATCTTCCACGAATAACTGACAAACTTAAAGGATTCGCTTGCCAAGATGATGCTCCTTAGGCGCGCCCAGGTGCAATCCGCTACCGCCCGCCATCGCCTGCTAACCGGCGGGCCCCTCCTGTTTCCTCTGGGAATTCCTATTCTCCGCCATTTCCCCGTCCTCGCCACCAATTCCCGTCTCAACTCAACAATCTCCTCCGCCGGCTCCGGAACCGCCTCCGACGACCCGCCGGAGCCGGTCGAAGAAGCCTCGGTTGCCGAGGACCGGTCAGGCGGGCACATTGCGGCTAAGCAGAACGAGGTGTTGTTCTTTGTCAATAATACGTTTTTCCTGCCGGTGAAGTTTGCCTTTGCGCTCGAGTGGCTGATGCCGTCGCAGTATAATCTGGACAAGCTGGCGGCGCCGTCGAGGGGGAGTGACTTGGAGGCGTTGGCGCGGAGGGTGGTGGGGGAGGGGAATGGGATTGAGATTGTGGAGGTAGTGCCGAGGTTTAAAGATGGGGGGACGTTTGTGAAGGTGAAGTATCCCGAGGGGACGGATTTGAAGAAGCTGACCGGTAAGTGAGGGACAGTGATGGGACGAGTGAGGATTTTGTTATAATATTCTGACTGGTGGTGCAGAGGCGATGCAGGCGAAGTTGAGGGTGCAGCCGGTGCGGTCATGGCATAGTCCAATTCGCGGGGTTGACGTAAGTCTGGTCAAGGGTGTCCCGTGGCTGGAGGATCTCCGCCGGTTCCCCGGTAAACGCATCAAGATTGAGTTCACACCCAAGAACCCCGACGGCGTTGCTGCTGAACTGTCTCAAGAAAACCTCTTCAGTCTCTTCCGTCGCTATGGGAAGATTTCGGAGATTGTCTCTCAACCGTTTGACTCCAAGATTCTGCCGCGGTATGCGTACGTCGACTTTGCGTCGTTGGATGATGCCATTATGGCTCGGAACTGTCTGCACGGGATTATCATCCCGGCGGAACTCGGAGGTGGCAAGGAAGGGACTAGGTTGCGCACGTCCTACGAGACAAATGTGCGCATGAAGAATCTGTGGAACTGGATTACCTCGCACCCACGTATCGTCATCCCTCTCTTGGTCGCTGTCTTAACTACTGTCACGGTATCCGTTTTTGATCCTATCCGCCAGTGGTTCGTCCAGATGCATATCCAGCACTCTTTTGACCTCAACAAGAACGCCGTCTATGCCTGGTTCAAGACGCGCACGGAGGACTTGCTTCAGTTTGCCGGTGTGACCGACAAGGCCGCGTTCTCGGCTGTGTGGGAACAGCAGCAAGGACTCGTCGATGACATCAAGAACTGGACTCGCGAGAACACCGAGACTTTCACCGTCGTCCACGGCCCGAGGGGGTCCGGAAAGTCAGAACTTGTCCTCAACCAGGCTCTTGGTGACCGGCGGAACGTCCTCATTATCGATTGCAAGCTGATTGCCGAGGCGCGCGGTGAGAGCACGGCATTAAAGTACCTGGCCAACAGCGTTGGGTACCGGCCGATCTTTGCGTGGGCGTATAGTATGGCTAGTCTTGTGGATTTGGCGATTCAAGGGACCACGGGTGTCAAGTCGTCGTTCAGTGAGACATTCGAGGCGCAGATTTCGAGGATATTGCACACGACTGCTGTGGCTTTGAAGGAGGCTTCGGCTGCGGACCGGAAACATATGAAGGATGCCGAGTTGTCGGAGGATGCTTTCTTAGAGGCTCACCCGGAGCGGAGGTCGGTTGTCGTTGTTGATAATTTCCTGCATAGTGTCGAGGAGAACACGGTGCTCTACGACAAGCTGACGGAATGGGCCGCCGTACTTATCCAGAATCATGCTGCCCACGTCATCTTCATGACCTCGGATGCCTCATACACCAAGGCTCTGTCTAGAGTCCTCCCTGACCGGGCCGTTAACCAAATTGCTCTCGGTTATCTCGCTCCCGATGTTGCCCGCAGCTACATTCTGTCTCGGATCTCTGCTGGCATCGAGGATGTCACCCTTGACGCCGTCGATGAAGCTGCAGCCGCGGCTGCTGCCAAACAACGTATGCGTAGCCTCGATTTTACCAGCCTTGATAACGCCATCCGGACTCTCGGCGGTCGTGTAACTGACCTGGAGGCCCTCGCGCGCCGCCTGAATGCCGGGGAAACCCCTGGAAGTGCATTGTCATCCATGATCACTCAGTTGGCATCGGACATCGTCCGCATGTACCTGACCCCCCGTGCCGCTCGCTCCGATGGAGCCCCCGCCAAGGCCTGGACTCCCTCGCAAGCCTGGGTTCTCGTATCCCAACTAGCTGAGAAGGACGCACTCAGTTATGAAGACGTCATGATCTCTGGTCTTTTCATGGGCGATCCCGTCGCCTCGGCAGCGGCCATCGATGCCCTGGCGGCCCAGGAGCTGATCTCTGTTCGATGGAAGGCGGGGCGGCCGCGGACGATCCATGCGGGGTCGCCGGCCAACCGGGCGGCGTTTAGGGCGGTGTTGGAAGATGAAGTGTTGAGGGCACGATTGGAGCTGGATGCGTTGTTGGAGTTACAAAAGGTGGAAACGAGGAAGATTGAGAAGTTTGAGGGGGAGTTGATTGGGTTGGGGACGCTGCCGAAGCAGCCATGGCAGGTGGGAACGAGGACGAAGTATTTATTGGGGAAGTTGGAGATGAGTCAGAAGAAAGTGGATGAGTATGAGGGGAAGATATTGGCGATGAAGAAGGTGCTTAGTGGCTCGGGGTGAGCGGGCATGGAAGAGGAGAGTGACAGGTGAGTGGCGTGTGGGGCAGTATTTCGGACAGGATGGAACAGTGTGTGGATATAATTGTCACTGTGATTGTCAATCTAGCATGTGTAGCCGCAAAAACATCAAACAGCCTCTCTTTGATTCTAATCAGATGGATTTCGTTCTTGATTCTTAAATGCAGATATATATCTTTGGCCTTCTGATTTTCACAGAGGTTAATTGTGAGAACGAAGTGATGCAAGATGCCAGGTTAGATTGATAGAGGCTTCTGCAAGATAGGCGATTTTCAGGCATATGGGGGAACTGTTGTATATACATGTGGGTGCTTACCAGAGTGACCAGAGGCTTGAACTTAATTGACTCTGTTATACAACAACAGTCGTTAGCCTGAGATGGGCTCTCTGTTAGCTACGCAAAGCCAGCCAAATCATGACGATAACTGAAGCCTATACAATATTGAGTATCTTAGTTTATGTTTACGGAATTGGTAGCTTGCCCCGATATACGCGGGCCGACTGACAGGGTGGCTGTCGGTCCGACCGGGTCGACGCTGGACCCGGAATACAGTATCACCCACACAAGTAAGCATGACCACTTAATCACGCTAAAGCACAACAAGATTATAGGACATTATCCTACGGCATCCATGCTTATCGTATTATCTTGAAACATCAAAAATTTAGTTTAGAACCTCAAAGACTGGTTCGTCACGATCAGAATGAACCACAAGGTCACCTATGTTGGTACCAGGCCGGAGGTTATTCTATATTATATATATTTAGGTTAAAGTCACAAATATCAAAGCTACGGAAGGCAGTAATCTGACAGGATCGTATCAAAGTTTGTTTATCTCTCCAATGGCAGGGCATCTTAGCATAATTCTACGTTGGGCATTGATCAACAATTTGTATCTCATCTCATAGCAGGCGGGTATCGCATGTGGACATGAAGGCATATCGAATCAAAAATTTCATTGACAGGAAAACCGGAATGTGACATGGAGATATGACAGTCAGTCCATGACTGTGCAAGAGATGGAGAGCTCCCGGGACGCGGAGGGGTGAAGGGGGGTTAGCGAGACAAGACAAAAAGTTGATACTTACAATATCTGACCCTAAAAAAGACAAGTTTTGAAGCTGCCCCTAATTCACTAATCAGCCAGTTGCCAAAAAACGAACAGCAGAGGCTCCCAGGTTGCTGTCGACCAGACACATCTACATATGTATTTACTTGCTTTAACCAGCTCACGGTGCCTTTGCAGAATCACTAATCTCGATATCCTTGCAGCATTCCGGCTCACTTTCAAAGCCTGTTCCAATACTAAACATATCCAACTCTTGATCCTCCATAACCAAATCATCATCCTGCACATCTGAAGGCCCTGGCTCTGTCGGACCTGTCGAGGATGGGGGCCCGGATATATTTATGGAGTGGGCAGCCTGCTGACTGTTGAGACCCTGTGGGTTATCTGTCATTTTGACAGTGAAAGGATGGGAAGCAGGCTTCCTTGGAGGCTTCGCACGCTTGGGTGCTGGAGCAGGAACAGCAGTAGCTAAGGAGACTAAACAGGTACGGAAAAAAGTGAATGACAATGGTTCTTATTACATATCTAGGACAAGAAACAAAAACAGGACAAGTGGAAACAGAGTTGTATGAAACTAAGGAGTAATTCCACATGTATTATTCGAATATATAGATTTCCATCGAATCCTGAGATTGTGTTAACCAAGGCGAGAAGCTCAGTAAGCTCGGTGTGCCTGCATCACGTGGTAGTGACTACTTTTTGCGAACAAGTCAACCTAAAATTTACTTGCTACATTTCGTCTTACTCTTAGCCCAATACGACATACAGATTACCCCATGCCTCTATTCCACACTTAAGGATACTGTTATAGCCTCCTTTAGCACACTTTCCGTAACTCTCCTTTCAGATACTTGTGCGGAAATCGGATGATTCATCGATAGGAGCAGCCTCTAAGTTTATGAAACCAAACGCAAGTCATCACAGCGATCGAAATTCCCATAGTCACAGCTGATGGTCTCAATTACCGGACATGAGCTACCAGCACAGGATCATTATGTTGGTTCGGATTAGCTAGCAGTTTCTTTATAAGCGATAAGCCACAAGACATAAGTTGCATGATGGCTCTATAGTTACTGGCCCTCATCGTCCGTGCCTTCAGACCCATCGAGCGTATGGCCATTCCCAACCATGCATGCCCAGATGCGTCTCCATTTCCTTGAAAGCCCCACCAATATTGGCTGTACAAAAATTTCTCTCCAACTTCATGATAATTCTACAAGATATTATAATTCAGGGTCACTGTTGTGTTTTTTTGTCACATTCACGCGTATATTTCACTTCTTATAACACCTATCATACTTATGACAAACATCCTTCATGTAAAAGGCTGTTTATTCAGGTCAATCTTGTGATGTGCAGGTTGTCACAATGGAACTAGCCTTGACTAGCGATGCAGAGAGTTTGAAATCACTGTCAGGGCCCCAGATCCGGTGATATGCCACATCACAAGATATGTCAACATAAATATTCATCCAAGAAGCTATATTTGGCTATTATTTGTGATAGTGATGCTTAATTCTAGATTACGGATCTAAATTTGTATTTACAGAAGACATCTGACATCATCGTCCTCTACATTGTAACAGGATAAGCACAGTTTTATGGCTGCAACACAGTACAGGACTCATTATGAGCAGGATGGTGTCTTAGTATTCGATACAATAAACATCATGGAGTATCACTGTAGTCCGAGCTACATCTTTCAAGGCTGTGTGCACATCATGCCGAATTTTCAGTGGCGCAACTGAGGAAGTATAGTTGATATGATTACCTAAGGAATGCCGTCTGTGTAACTATGTCTCAGATGTATGAGCGTTAGGTGTAATCTTGATCCATTGTTAGTATAGCAATAAATGTTCAATGTAGACATGAGTGAATTAACAATCATTATTGGTGACGCAGTATCATTCTCATGAAGTAATCTAATACTGTTCATGATACACCATGGAAAAGACAACCATATCTTGAGTGTACCAGGAGCAACACCAGTAGACTCTTTTTTGTATGATTTTTTTTCTTGAAATCAAGGTTACATGGAATCATTTCTGCAGCGTATCCATTACCTGGAATACATTATCTTTGTGTAGAATTCCAATGGACCTTTGGTGACTACTAATATCTACGCAATATCCAACTATCAATATATCCCAGGGTAAGAAGTGAGTCCATTTTTCTAGTGCTAGCTGTTAAACTACCGTCAATCCCAGTTTTAGAGTATTGGAAAATATTACGCCCGGTTGGATTCAACAAAAAAACAGGGATATGCATATAGTTTCTGCTCAATGAACGAATCAAAGACATTTGCTAGAAATAATTATGCGCCCAAAGTCTGTATGATGACTTGATATATTCTCATCACATGGTCCAAGGCTGGTTTAATAGAGTTTTTTATGTATCACTTTTGCTATTCTTGAACCTGATAGAACTTGACTAAGCAGTCCGTGGAGCTTGCAGTCCAAAATCTGTCTCCCTGAAAGGCAATCTACAACAATGTCCAAATAACAATGATGTAACCATAAAGTGTCGATATTATAGGATAGAGTTTATGTATACTATATTGCATATCTTATAACCTTATAACCAGCATCCAACCCAGTGCGCATTATCTGTAGTATGTACAGACCTGAGTGGTCACCTTGCCATATCATTCCTGTGCTCCGGCAAAATAAAACATAAAAGGATTTACCAAAAGACACATTCACTTAAATGTACGTCGATGCATAAAGTTACGCTATAGCAGGGGTCCTATATCCTTCTGCAATTCTTAAGACTCGAATTGCGTCTATATAAATGCTCTTGGGTCCTGTAACAATGTTGCCAGAGTCCCCTTTTGTGTCCAAAGTCTCAAAGCTTATTTCTTCCATGCCTCTTTCTCTTCATCTTGCATCCAACATCATTTACTAGGAGACGTGGCCACTCTCTTAAGTCATTCTACTGGACTACCTTGCACAGTCATCTTTCTCACCCACTTTTCATCATCATATCCACAAATCTCTTCATCTCTAGCTTTGGTCTCTGTCCATCTTGAGATCGTCATTCTGTGTCATCATCTTTGTATGTTGTTCTGGCTCCTGTGTTCTAGGAAAACCACCAACATCGTCAATTGCTGAAGTCTACAGTTTTCAAATTTTGGTGTCCCATACCCCAGGACCATCTGCGGCCGTGTCAGCCAGGATTCCATTCCTACTTTCTGCTCATCGGCTCACCGAGGTAAGTACATGTCCTCCAATTCTTTTGTTTGCTGATGGCATGTATTTAGAAAAGGCTATTCTTTGGCGTGTGATATTTTCTGAAGAGGGGTGTCGACCTATAGCCCTTGATCTAGACTGATATTTTCCCTAGATATGTGCTGTAGCGGCATCTGCATATTATGGTAGCATTTGCCTACTTTTAAGCGAGATCCTTTGTTTTATATTCTACATTTGCCTTGAAAATAGCTGCTTTAGGCGAATCATATGGCGAAGTTGATGACTTTTAGTCCTCAGTGACGGGCTATTCTCAGAGATACATATTGGATGGCAAACAGCTTTACTGTCATGATCTTCAATATTATGACGCAAACTGATGAGCATCATGCTTTCTGACTTAAGTACCAGTCCTTTCAGTGTACGGGTGATTGCGCAAGTCTTGCTTGTTCTGCCTTGCATAATTGCTAGTACGCAAAATAGGCCTATTGGTGATGGTGAATGGCTACTCTCCATATTACAAGTCCTCACAGGACTAAATATCTGAAGCTAATATCAAATGCATAGATCCAAGCTTGTAATGACTGTGCAAAGTCTTTCAGAGTTTTTTGAGACAGTTCTATCCTCCAAGTTCATGACAGATACTGGCTTACGACTACTATATACTTTATATAGAACAGGAATTATCAGTTCAACAGGAAACATCATGACAAAGCTCTATATTCATGGGACGCAAAGTCAATACTTTGAACCCTTTATAAGAGATATATTACTAATAATGTAACAATAATAGTATCAATACAACGTCGCCCATGTTGTATGGAAAGAATAAGGGTTCCAGGTGTCGTCATGCCATGCCACTGCCATGATTATCATCAACCACCTTCTCAACATTGTGACTTTGTACGTGTGTCAGTAATCATAAATCATGATGTCGTACAACAGACAAAACAAGTGCATCAACTAACTTACTTGCTCCAAATTGGTTGTGTGGTTACCATTTGTCTCTGCAGATCCAACCCTTCTGCTCCCGACATCAATTCACTGCTATTATTTCACTGACCATTGTACATAGTTTTGTGTAATGATGAACTGTAGCTCATGGTGAGCTTAGACATCAACGTTCAAGTCGTCGTGTTGATACCCTCCCAAGCCGATAACGGACTGGTAGCATGGTTGTTCTTCGCTCTGTATACCAGCCAGTATTTCATCTGGAGTTCCATAGATTTCAGGATCCTGTTGCATTGGCAATTTCTTTAGAGGGTCTTTCTTCTGTATCTCTTTTTAACATTTTAGGGAATGGGTCTGGTGGTATCTTTGTAAACATCGTCTGTTAGTCTTAACTTCTGATATGTTATGTCAAGATATTAATGGAATCTTTGTACTTGAAATAGCTAACGAGATGCATAACGAAGGTCACGTACCATACTTATATATTGATGTCAGCTGACAAACTTTAGCAACATCCAAAAGATATGATGATATCAAGATCGCCAATAAGTTTTCATGAATCTTATTGCGTGAGAAATTTGAGACTTCGAGTTGAGCGGCGTGTAAGATACTTTAAATACAACCAGGTCTCTCTCGACAGATATTTATATTCTTCCGAATAGTGTACTGTGACAAATTTGCCATTACATTGGCCTGATTTAGCGCGCAAAGTCACTGGAAACCATAAGCACTTGTATTCCCTACGCTGTCACTAGTACTCCCTGAAGCAACATATAGAGTTCAGCAAAGTTACCCCGGCCATATAATCAGGAATTAATTTGGTAATCCCATATTCTAGTATATAACCTTATACTGTGATTCCATTTGTAGATATTAGGACTGCTCTCGGTTGGGTCGGAACCCAACCGAGTCACGTTACACTGAACTTAAGGTTAAATTGTGGACATAGCCCCTATTGTGTAACATGCTTGACTATATACAAAATGTCACTTATTGTTTCTAGTAAATATGACTTTAATAACAGTTATCACTTAAATGGTATCATAAAATTCATGAGCCACCTCTATATATCCGTACTAGTCTCATCCGTCCCCAAAAATACCTTATACAACCTCTTACTCAACGCACTCCCCACCACCCCCTCCCCCGCATCCCCCTCCCGATTCCTCACCTTCTGCACTCCCTCCACAGCACCTGCACCATCCCTTCGAAACGCCTCCACCAACCCCATCACTCCACCATACTCTTTCCACAACCCCCATCCAACATTTGCCGTAACTCTTCCCACCTCCGCCAATATCTTGACAAACGTGTCTCCCGGATCATCGCCCGTCTTAACTTGCCCCGTCTCCATGCAAAAGCCAGCATTCATCCGCCCCTCTCTTTTAATCCGATATCTTGCGACGCTAATGTATTGTGTGAACACCAAAATCCACCGAGAGACATCAAATGCTTCGCCAATTTGATGACTAGCTGCTTTGTGGACGACTTGCAGTTCCAGAAGGGCATCCTCGATAATTTCTGGATCAACCGAAGGATTTGCCGCAGCCTTGCGTCGCAGAGCTACAGATGCATTCGGCATAGCTGCACGAAATTGATCCTCGCGCCGATTTTTGTTCTTTCGCAGAAATACAGCCAATCCTGACAGCAACAATTGCACTTTAGCTGTGGGATAATGCTTCCGGATATCAGCAACTCGAACGGCAATAGCACCATCACAGGTAGCCAAACTAACGAGTTCATCGGCAGTCATGATCCACAATATGGTATCCTCATCCTCGATCCTTTCGATGACTGGTTCCCATATTCCATGCATTTCATTGTAACGGTTCCGGATCCGTCTTTGAAACTTGATGACTTTTGGAACTGGAGGATCATACTCCCGCGTCTCAATCTGCATGGAAGTACAAATGGAAATTGTAGTCTTGAGTATTTGTTTCTCCAGATCCCGCGGTAGATAAAGGATCATTTCCCGACTAGTGTCTTTCTTCTCGTGCACCTTGTTCGCCTCAACTAAAGCCAAAGTACGCTCTTTGTCTCGCTTCCTCTGATCCATATCCCTCATCTTCTCCGCAGCAGGTTTCGGGACACTTATACTAGTCGATGCACTCCTGGTAAGCCTTGTTGCCTTCTTTGATCCTCCAATGGGCGCCGTTGCAGTTCTCGAAAGCTTTGAGCCTATCCGTTTTGATGTTATGTCCCTAAAACTATCCCCCGGCATTGATCTTTTTGCCACAACTTTGTTGAGGTCTGGTAGATCATCGTCACTCTCTGATGTCAACTCAATTAATTCATCCAGTAATCCAGGACCCTTCTTCGTCCTATGAACCATGGGACTCTCTGGCTGTGAGCTCGACACAGTCTCATCAACCAGAGAAGCTTGGTCCCTTTTGGACCCTTTTCTAGTGATAGTGGAACCTAGCTGTCTCGGATATTCAGCTGGAGAGCTATCAATCAGCGGGTCTTCATCATGTTTAGCCCTATCCCGTAATTTTGATTCAGTAGCTTTAGAGTCTCGACGGATGACGGCCGGTGGCGCCCAGACCGATGGTTTTGGTTGTGACACCGAGGAACGTTCTGACGGTACAGACAGAAGTTTTGTAGGAATAACCGACTGTGACTTTGGGGCCTCAGGTGAAGATAAAACAAACGGTGCATCTAGATCGAATGGGTCTGGATCAACAAAATTGCGAGATGCTTTTGCGACTGATGCTCCCTTAGGAGAAGTCACATTGGATGGCTCAATCACATTTGTGGTTGACGTCATTAAACGAGCCTTTTTTCTGGGAACATCAAAGTCGTTCAAGTCAAAAACAGAATCATCAGTCCAATCGTGGCCTATGCCGTGATCAATCCCGGCTGGACTTTTTCCCTTTTGCTCCCCAGAAATCTGCCTCATGGTTGGGATTGATTCCTTTGATACGGTCCTGACATTATCATCAGATATCCCATGGTTGGTGGGTCTGAGCATAGGTGGTGAGGACAATTCGAAACTAAAGTCGGCGGATTTCACATTCTCAGACTCGACAGTTTTGTGTTGTGGCACCGTTACATATGCGTTGACGGTCTTTGTCTCAATAAAGTTAGACACCGATGAAGTTCTCAGTGGACTTGACGATAAGAGGTCTATAACCTCGGGCATGTTCTTAAATGTAAGTCAAAAAAGGTAATATACAAAATGTATGAGGTTGCCGAAAGCATTTATCAAAAGATAACCCAAAGAAAACAATAGGTTGATTTTGTTGTCATCTGTAGGTAGGGCAGACATACAAAGAATCAAACTGACATCGAAAAAAAAATCATGTCACAACAAATGTTTATCAACATGCGGTAAAAATTCTGTTTCCCGATGTAGTAGCTGCTTCCGCCGGCAACAAAAGACGAGTGCCGAGAATTCCTGTAGCATCTATGGTAACGCGTGGTCACGTGATTCCATGTCCCCTGAGTGAACACAGTTCATAAACCTGAACGAAAGTAAGCATGACTATATATATGAATGCATCGTAGTATCTAACCAAATCGTTGTGGTTGACTGAAAACCGGAAAACTTTGTATCTAGATCACATCTAGCATAACGACGCCTTCACCAGAGATGATTTATGAATATTCTTAAGAGTGTACTACAGCGAAGATCATGACAGAAAAATAGAAAAAAAAAGAAGGCAAACAAAAAACATACAACACCGGGTATTCCCACGTGGCTGCCCACCGTAATACTAATCCGGCGCTTTGTGGTTTTTGACTACGGGAGAGCAAACGAGACCCCGTATTTTCCACAGGCTATGGTCGTATGAGAAGCTTCTGTCAAGTGTTCTTAAGAAAGCAAAAAAGCAAGACCTCTGTATTCTGCCCTAACTTACCCCAATTGATAAAAGACCAAGAACCAAAGAAAAACGAATGGAAACTACTACCAGTTGTAAGGAAATGCTCCCCATCTGGGAATCGAACCCAGGTCACCTGCGTGACAAGCAGGTATGATCACCACTACACTAATGAGGATTTCGTCTCCCACTAATAACAAGTGTTCTAAGCAGGTCTATGTAGCTTTCCAGCGGGTCGCCGGGCAGAAGCAGTTGACTGGCCACAGTGGCAATGTAATCCCAGACTCTTAAACCCTCGTATCCTCGATATCACAGCAAACACACCTTAAACACACCTTCAAGAAACATTTCACAGCTAATGAATGAGTATCTAACCCGCAAACTAAACTTCTCATTTTTGGATATCATCGTTGCCTTCATAAACTAATATAAGTTCTCCACCTTTATGATCTGTTGATGAATGAATGCATCAGCCTTTTGGGATTCTTTGTGGTATGGTTGCATTTTAGTCGCCAATAGTGGAGCTCAACGCATAAACGACAAACGATCGTCACTAGCATCAATTGAATCATCAAGATAAACGGCGAATAACAACGAACGGCAAACTTCATACAAAGCCGCAATAATTTCATATTTCTTAATACATTTTCGCCATTTTGTGAACAATTGGCCGGAGAATTCACAGTCACAACCCGACGAATATCGGCACGATAGTCTGTTGCCTCAACCTGGAAAATTGGTTATCTGGCATTGCGAGCTTCGATAATTTTCGACCATCTTCTTTATCCAAACAATATAATCTGTCCCAGTCCTGATCAAACACAATCGCTCAACGCTTCTTAGTATCACCTGAGACTCTCCGCCGTCGAAAAGCTCCCATCGGAGGAGCATCCGCCAAACCTCACCTACTAAGACACCACTACCCCCCAGCACTTACATCACCATGTCCTCCGACCGCCATCACCAACACAACCAAGGCAACCAAAGCCGCCGCGATGTAACGCCCGAGCAACTCACCGCCGTCAAACGCATCCGCGCCTGCGAACCCACTGCCTTCTATGCCATCCTCGACCTCGAAACCGTCCGCACAACCTGCACCGAATCCGACATCAAAAAAGCCTACCGCAAACAATCCCTCCTCACACACCCCGATAAAAACAGCCACGAACATGCCGACGAAGCCTTCAAAATGGTCTCCCGGGCTTTCTCTGTCCTCAGCGACAAGGATAAGCGGGACCGGTACGATCGGTTTGGCGGGGATCCGGATTCGCGGTTTGCCGCGGGGGGCGGTGGCGGCGGAAGCGGCGGCGGTGCGGGAGGGTTCCCAGGGTTTGCGCAACGGGGTGGGTTTGCACACCAAGGGTTTGGAGAGGAAATCACACCCGAAGAGATCTTCCGGCAATTTTTCGGTGGCGGTATGAACTTTGGCGGTAAGTCTTACAATTAACTGTGAAGTTTCACATATAGGAAACATACTAACACCCGACAGGCTTTGATACCGGCCCGCAATTCATGTTTAACTTTGGCGGCGGCCCTGGCATCCGCGTCCACCAATTCGGCGGCCGACCCCGCGCCACCCAACAACACCGCCGCGCCGCCGGCGCCCACGGCCAATCCCAGACACCCCCCACCCCCTCCACCCTCCAAACCCTCTTCTCCATCCTCCCCATCCTCGTCTTCTTCCTCATGCCCCTCCTCTCCAACCTGTTCTCCTCCTTCACCTCCTCGCCCGTCCCGACGACCCCCCGCATGGTCTTCGACGCGCCGATCCCCCCGCTAACCGTCGGCCGGACAACAACCCGGTTCAACGTGCCGTACTACGTGGAGCAGTCGGTGGTCCAGGGGATGTCGGAGGCAAAGTTGGGTGAGTTGGATCGAGCGGCGGAGGGGGTATTTATCAAGACGTTGAGGCAGGAGTGTGCGAGCGAGCAGAGTCGGCGGGACCAAATGGTGCAGGAGGCGCAGGGATGGTTTTTCGAGGATGGGGAGAAGATGGAGGCGGCGAGGAGATATCCGATGATTAGCTGTGGGCGGCTGAGGCAGTTGGGAATTAGCCGGTAGAGAAGGGGACGAGGCGTGATTTTTTTTGTTTGTATCTATTTTTAGTGGTAATTAGTGATATTTTATAGACTTTCTTGACTACAATTGGTTGGTTCTAGTCTCTTGAACGTGTATGAAGTCAATATTTCAGTAGAAATGTATGTAGATACATGAATGAAAAAAAAGAACAGAAACAGGGCGCAAGTGATATTATTTAATAGATATACTAGTCATCAAAATAACCTAAAAACCCATAATCCAAAACGCAAAAAAAACAATGTCATAAGTCATGCCAAATATATTAATACCAATAAACCCACCCAAACGCCAACTCCAACAAGAGTATCCCTATTCGTCAACCCAGTTCTAGCCACAATGTCCAAGACGGAGAGCCCAAGATATCCATAACATTCATGGCCTCGTCACCCATTGAAAATCTCACTCAGAACACGACGTTGATCCTGGTATTGCTCCTACAACGCCCCCGACCTCTGTCTCTTTCCCTGTCTCACGTCTCCATTATCTTCCGACTCCCTCTTCTTCCCCAGAACATCGAGCCTCTCACTCCCCTCAACCAGTGGGAACGGATAGACTCTAGGGCTCAGCGGCCCATTTCCCTTCGGCCCCGTCAACCCCTGCCTTGGCATCTGTCGTATTCGCAATGCCTTAATCTGCGGATTCCTTGATAGTTGCTCGCGGAGATCGGGAAGTTGGCTGCCCAAGTAGCGCGCTGAGATTTGCCAAGGCGGAACTTGCACATCCATACAGTATTTCAGTTCCGACTTGTCGTCCCAGAGTTCAGGCTTTATGTTGTCAAAGGTACCAAAGAGTCCATCAAGAGCATTACCAAGGCGTTCGCGAAGACCGATGATGGGGTGGGCAGGAATGACTTCGTACGTGATAGCTAGACCGCCAAGTTCCTGCAGAGGGCCGAAACCTGGCATGACCTTGGTACGAGGGTTGTGAAGAGCTTCGAGCATCTCGGCCTTGACAGTGACGGTATACACAACAAAGAACCCCGAATCCCACTCGCCAGCAGCAGCATTTTCCGCCCGATACGATGAGAGAATACGCAGCTTGACATCAGAAAAAGGCAAAATCTGGTTCGGACGGAATGCGCGGTTCAAAGATGAGACACGGGGGTAAAAGTACTTTTGCGCCATAGCAATGAACGTCGCCGCGATATACGCATCCTCCTCAGCAACCTCTGGTCTCAACTTAGCTGTGCGCTTGCGGTGAATAGCAATGACGGGCTTGTTGGGACCCTTGTCCGGCGCTGGTGGTATCCGGAACATACTGCTCCGGAGGAACATGAGTCTGTCGCGACTGATGTACGCCATGACGGGACGCGCATGCAGCTTCGGAGGTTCATTAGACTCCGAATCTGCAGTAAATGACGTCGCATCCTTGTTTACCACCGGCTCTGTGATGATGGCACCATCCGCATCCCGTTCAAAGGGGACCGTTGATTCAGTCGCGAAAGAGCAATTGGCGGTATTAGGGTCCGCAAGCTCCCACATCGCCTGAACCTTGACTACGCTGTGGTGCGGTTTGCCACCAAGCCACATGGGAAGAAGGCAGTCTGGGTCGGATTCCATTGGCTGGAAGCGGTCCTGGAAAAGTCTCCAGATTGCGCAACGAATCCCTGTGTGGTCAGTCCGTCCACAATTTTGGCTAAACAAGTCGGAAATGAGTTTTGAGATTTCTTGTGCATGAGGTGCTAATTTCTCCACGTCCTCAACTTGTTTATCGACCTGGACCCCAGGTAGCCTCTTCCATTGCAACCGGAAAGCCTCAGTGTGCAAATCTGACCACGAAATTGGCCGGATGTGCAGCGACTTAGTCTGATATTGGTGAAGCACGTGATAAAAACTAAACGGCTTCACTGTCCGCGGCCGCGACATGACTTTCTGTCTTGCGGTTGGTCTAACCGTTGGCACCTTCTTCTCTTCCACCTTTTTCTCAGCCCGCAAAGTCGGGGGTGCCTCAAGCGCTCCTATCATTCTCAAAAGCGTCTTCCGATTTTGTGGGCTCGTCGGCGCCGTGCCCAACTGGTATTCAATCGGCACGTTGAGACCGGGCCACAAACGTCGCTGCCTCTTATTCGGTGTATGTTGTTTCCGGACAGGAATCTCGAGGTCTGGAGAGCAGTCGCTGTCGGGGGAGCTCAAGTCGTTAGAGAGCTCCGGAGTCCGTGTGGGAGTTTGACGATTGATTGGGCGCTTGAGGGTTCGTTGGCGGGGCGTCTGAGAGGCTTTGAACGAGCGCGACGGGGAGCGGTGGGACGTGACACCGTCAAAGTTGTAGGGGCGGCGAGATTGGCGGGAAATGTTGGCGTCGATTGGTGTTGTCATTGCCATATCTTGGCAAGATTCAACAGAAGGCTTAATTGCTGAATCGGGTGTATCTGGAACTGGCGCACCGAAGAAGCTTCGTATGGTGCCCAGAATTGAACTGTGATGAGGTCGTTGACTGGTTGTAAGAGATAATTATGTTTAGTATAGGAATGATGTAGCAAAGTAAATCCAAAATACTATCAAGATTATTGCCCGTTGTTGAAATCGATATTAGACAAGATTGTATCCACAATGACAAGACGCCCGCCTGACCATAGGGGCTCACGAAGTCAAGCTCGTAAGCTAGGGCCCCCCTTTCGCTTCGCACTCTCTGCCCAAGCCCTGAATTAAACGCAGCTGAAAACAAATGCGCTTCCCTTCAGGGCCAAATGCAAAAAAAAAAAAAAAAAAACCAGCCAAATTCGAATTTCGACGTAGCACCTTGTGCAAGTATACCCTCAACACGCACAAGACGATTAGCGAGTCCCAAGCTTGAAGCTGCGAGAAATCTGGACAGGCGGGCAGCTAGGAAAGCTGTTGGCGATAGTGGTGATGAGTTGGGCACGCAAATATTGGTTTGGTTGGTAGACAAGTGCAGTTGTGGAAAATACGGGAGAAACAGAACCCGTGATGGATACACTAGGGACCGCCGCTTTCGGATGCTGGATGCAGGCGTCGGGGAATGTGATGGGGGCGTGTGATGAAAAAGATCAAGGAATTATAAGGAAAAGGGAGTTGAAAAAGGAGATACGGTCTTTACTTACGACATGATGGATTGGATATTCGTGACTTTAACAAGTCAGAAGGCGATGATCCGGGGGGTTTTCGAAGGGAGTCCGCTGCAAAATCAGCAACGCCGGCCAAGACAATAATGTCAGAAGAGATAGACCCGGCGGCAAATGTCTATCTGGAAGCCGTGGATAATGTTTCGTAAAGGAATCGAAAAGGAAAGTGACAAAAACAAAAAAAAAAAAAAAAGATACCGGATCTTTTCTAGGTTCTAAAAAAAATATTTGGCAACAAACTAGGTTTTAAGAGAAGAATTTTCTGTCTTTCTCTCAGAATGAAAAATGTGCGGATTGTGTGATTCTGTTGTGTTGTCAAGAACTTCGTCTGTTGCTGCCGTTTTACGTCGCCACCAAAAAAAAACAAGGCTCACGACGCTCAATCCAAAACCGCCACCGCCGGCAACCAAAAGATCAGATCAATTCAAATTCTTCCAACTAAATAGTGATGATATCCTTGAATAAAAACAAGTGAATATATAAATACAGCATCAACAGAAAAAGACGAAAATAATTTTCCGACCAAAAGAGAACATCACCATAGTTCCTTTCTCTGTAGCCCCCCCTTCTTAAAAAGCCTCCCAACCCGACCTCCCACCACAACATCCGCCCCGTCACACACTCTGCAGATACAATTTACACCTATCCCGACACTAACGACAACTCAAATGCATCGCCAACACATCACCACCCACCCAAACTCCTCCTTCTACTCCCACCGCGCCCACCGCGCCCACAGAAATCCTCCCCCCGGAACACGGAACTGATGCGAAGTCACATGACCCATAGGCACCCGCAGGCAGCACTTAACAGGGTGTATTACAGGGCTCTAATTGGGCGGGAAGAGGTGGGACAAGATGGGTGAGGATAGCCAAAGACGGAGCTAAATATGAACACAAGATTTGTAAAGATGAGGGGTTGTTGGTATGGTAAATATGATGAAGCATTTACAAGTTGGAATATGGTGGGATCAATGAGGTTTATGATGATTATGAGAGCCTATCAGAGAACAAACAGACAAAGGGGATGATTCAGGCTCACCGCTCACAATCATGGGATTGACAACACATGCATGTAGAAGCCTCCGGGGTTTCTTCAAACTCACAGTTACTTTGCGCCTCAAAATTGCTCCTTCAAAATCGCCATGACAATAAAGAAACTCGAAGATTCCACTGCATTCAAGATTCACAATGGTGACAGCAAGATTTTTTATTTAAATCGGTATAATTGAAACTCGTTAGATTCATGACATCATAAACTAACCCTCATATAACCCTATATGTTACATCTGGCGACACCCACTCCGATCTCTCCTGGATAGATTGTTATACATTGGCATCGGCACGCGCCCGTTTGCGCCCGGCCCCGGCGTCATCCCATTAGATCTCTGCCCCACAATCCTATCCGACTGTGCCTGCTCGTATGACGGCAACTCATCACCATCTCTTGCTTCCTCCTGTCGACGATTAGTAGTCGCTTGTGGGTTCCATGTAAAGTTGTTCTGCGGAGGCCGGTGGTTGCGGTAGAGGTCAAGTGGTCTGCCACGGGGATTGATCAGACCATTGGGAGCTTGATATAGATAGGAGGCCTGTTCGGGATAATTTGAGGCACCGTTATAGTTAGTGGGGCCCTGGGAGCCGGCAGGAGCGGGACGGCTGCGGCCTCGGGACTCTTCTTCTTGGAGGCGCATGGCCAGGGCAAAGTCGTCGTCAGTTTGTTGATTCTGAGCGACGGGTTCGTTATGGACAACATCAAAGTTTCCAGAGTAGAACTCAGAAGATTCACCAGAAACATCTACTAATGTCTCCCAGATAATGTGTTCGTGGCTAATGTATCCAGAATCGGTCACCAAAGAGAACAACTGCAGGGTATCGGCGTGCCGATAAAGAGTAGAGAAATGGTCGTTGCGGAAAAGGATGCTGACTGAGCCTGGTTCCATCGAGTTGGTAATGGACTCAATACCAGTCGGTGTCAATTGAGTGGACCAGTCAAACAAGAACTTCTTGATGAGGACCATGTCCTGGAAGGCATCTTGATCTTCGGGACTGAGACCAGTAGAGTCGAGACGCTCATCAAATTCATCTTCCCGAGACAATAGGTCTTGTGCTGCCTCAAAGTTGGCCGCATGCCTGGCCATTGCTTCATAGGTAGGACTATTTTTTGGGGGTATCCAGCCATGGACCAATGGTATACCAAATGCTGAGTAAAACTCCATTTCTAAGCTGGATTCAATCACACCAGCTCCGGGCCCCGACCTTCCTGCTTGACCGATAGCAGCTTCCGGTGCGATAAATCTGGGGTTAACGTTCAGTCCAGTATGTAAACCCTTGAGGAACTCAATGAGCTCGCCAATATCCGGAAGAGTACGGTCCATCGTACTGGACGTAATCAATTCCTCCACAATGGCCTGAAGTAATGAATCTAGGTTGACCTTTTTTTGTGACATTAAGAATGACTTCAGCCCCGAGTCATTGTTCCGTGCTCTCAGAATAAGGACATTAACCAAAGCCATGAGCGGACATGGCCCATTGGCATTCTGCATCAAGATCGGTGAAGTGACTTGAGAGCCATCCACAGACCACTTGACCTTCCTCACAGGATATGTCGTGTCTCCAGTGATTGGTCGTGATTGTAGTGATGTGCATCGAGGTGGCAACTCGGGAGACGTTAATAGATCCGGATTTTGAGGTGTCGGCTTTGCCGGCGCATCTGCTTGATACTTGCCCTCAGCATTTAAGATTCCCGACTCCTGCGGCCTATGTGGAAGCGGAGGTGGATCGAAACTGATCAAGTCCCATTCATCGTCCACCTCTCGAACACTGGACTGACTAGGTTGCGGTGGCAAACTTCGGGATGCTCCGTATGGCGAGTTAGAGCCTGGCCGTGATGATCTACCGAAGTCGTCACAAGATCTACTAGTGGCGAGGTTGACACCCGGAGAAACAACGGTATATTTGTCGGAGGTCCGGGAGTCTTGCGATGAGGATAGAGGTTCACGATTCCAATAGTTTGCTGATACTGAGCGGGGCGGTAGTGCAGGCGCCGAGTAAAACGGGTTTGTCTGAGGTACTGAAACGTCAAAGAATGAAGGCGCGCCACCTGGTAATGGGTAGATTGTAGACGCGCCAGTTGTTTGTGAAGACAAGGTTCTAGTATGTTGTTGTTGAAGACGTTCGCGGAAAGGATTGGTCCCATTCGTACTCCGGATATGCGGCGATCCGGAGGATCCTGTGGATGGTTGCACCGACTTTTCGGTTGTATGACTTGGGAGTGTGTCAAAGGGGTTGGTCCGTGGGGCCACCGTTGACTGTGTTGAGCCAGTTTCTTGGCCTGTAAGTGAGGTAGCGAACGGGTATGATGACAAGGGCTGGACCGGGTCGGATTGGTGGGGCAATGAGGCCGGGTTTCCGGTCGGTTGATTTGAAGATGCCATGGTATATTGTGTAGAATCAACAGTGGAAATATTAACCAATGAGCGACACCAGAACACTGGTGCGACACAGACTCAATGTATCCCGGAAATAATGTGGCGATCCGGAATGGAGCGTATGATGATGAATTGACGTCGCTTTCTTTCAAGCGATGGATAGTCGATGCGCAAATAAGAAAAAAAAGTTTAAACAGATCTTCAAATTGCACAATGATGATGAAGCCAGATAGAAGATGGAAAAGCCCTCGCTTTATGCGAGACTCGTTCTGTCGCAAAGGATTATAGCCACTCTAGGCGGCAGCGAAAAAAAAAAGTTTGGAACCCTTCAATGTCAAATTTCAAGTTCAATTCTTGGAAAAGCGATCGCCTAAAGTCTTTGGATGTTTCGCGACTCTGATATCGAGGTGCGCAGTAATTAAGGACTCGTGCAAGTTGATGACTATCGTGGAATGATTTGTATGGGCTGTGCAATAGATACCCATTAGGAGCTAGGAACCTGTTGATGATATTCAGGCTGCGATATACTCGGATAATGTACGAGATTGCCGGGTAAGAGGTAGATAAATAGGGCTGGAACTGAAATAGTGTGGGGGAGATTGACAATGGTGTAGGCAGACGTTTAAAGGGAATCCGGGTTGGTCGGATTAGATACAGAGATGTCTCAGAAATGTCAGAGGAAGAGATTGTCGAATGACGACCAGATTGATTGAAAACGTGTGCAGACAAGATCTCAGATCAAGTTGATAACGAACACATGCGCAGTGTTCTATGCAAAAAACGCAAAATTATTCAGCTTGCAAGAGGATAGCCGCCGAATGCGATGTTACAATCACGTGTGTGCCAAGTTGGGCGGTGATTTCCAAAATAAGAAGCTTCACTTAGAATGATGATTTGATGGATACCACACAAATTCGTGATGTAATATCGATATGAGCGATATATCCTGAGGATGTAAATGGGATAAACTTTTGCATATATAGAAGAAAGTCTTCCTGATGCTTTCGGTACTTGTAGAACTGTGCCCGGCTGTCCATCATCCCCATATGTCACTGGTGGGCAGTGTGGCTGTTAGTGTGGCGTTAGAGAATGAGGCGGTATGTATGACTAAGCATAGAGCATAATATTAGGGTTGGTGGACAGGGTCTATAACCCTATATTGCGACGAACACCGTTACGGAAGTTCGAATTTTCACCTATGTTGAATATTACAAATCGACTAAGAATCTTGCATTCAAACTGACAATACTCGGTCAGAATGCTTACTTAGGTGTTATTGCCAGTATATACTTTGCTATGACCTCATAATTAAAGATATTGAAAAGAGATACCTACTGTCTTACATATCATTCCGTTGTATCTTTCGGCACTCAAGCGGCTCATAAACTCGAATATTCCCAGTCCACGTACATAAGAAGTGCTCATGCAAAGCAAAAAGACAGAAACCACCGTCTTACCTAATAACACTGCCGATACAATGCCTCTAGATTATCCGATAATCATGAGTCCTTAAATTTCTTAAATTAGACAGTTATCAGGTAACTCGCTCCTGGACGAGGTCATCCCAGAAACCGTCAGACTGAACATTGAGACACCCCCCATCCGATGACGGATTGCCATCAAGATGAACTATCGTGGTATCCACGCCTATAGAGCAGACATGACCGGTCATGTATTCAATTATATCCGCGATATGCCCGTATAAGATAAGTGACACCGCTTCTTTTCATTATCCGGGCTTGATGATTCCTTATCCGATCCTAAAAAGGGACGTACGGAACTCGCTGATCTCGGCGACATGGATATCCACGACAATGATACTATTTGGACAATATGTCAATATACGACGTTGACCGACAATATATATTTTACATCATGGTCAACATTGACATAACACTGTCCAAGCTTCTATTGTTCGTCTTTGACACTCTCCGCCCTTCAAATACAGCCACACAAACTGCTACTGCCTTAATATCCATTGGCGAAACAGAAAAAAAGCCTCCCCAAGATATTTGAACCACCACCGGCTTCGTCGTCACTGTCAAACTGCCGGCCCACGTTGTCATTGATCCTTCAAGGATCTGTAATCTTCATAGCCCTGCAACGCCAGATATGACAACAACAAGCGACCCACTACCGCAAAATCTTTTCCACTTCAACAAAAAGCGACAGGGCCTCCATGTCGAGACGCTGTGTAAGTGGAAAAGTAATCTGACCTCGAAATGCGGTGCTCATCACACTCGATGGCTTCTCGTGGGAGCAAACTATCAACGAGACTATCGATGAGTCGTATGACCAGAAAGAGTTTGTCCGAGTTAAATAGATGGCGAGCGTTCGATGTGGGATTCGCCGCTGTCGTTCCGGATGGCCTAGACTGGGTGTTGACTTGGCACTCCGAAATTTCAGTGTCATCGGGTCGGTGTTGGTGACATTGAACCCTTAGGAGCGACAAATATCACCATTATCGTCTCTGCCCCCTCAAAATCTCGGGTTTCTCTCCTCTTCACTACCACACATCCACACTGCACTGATCACGATGGTCCCCATCCATATTTTCGATGTTTCCCGTGGTCATTGCTTCTTGTCAGGGCCGTAGTGATGGGTTCATATAGTGAGTGGTTTCGCTGGAAAGATTGATCTAATCTAATCTAATCTTTAGGTACTATCAATGATATTATATTCTGTTCTGGACAAGAGATGATATCTAATAAAAGTCAGAGTATCCACAAGTATCGCGGCTTTTCACGAAGAAAATTATCACGTGCGGCAGGAGCGATACATTTGTTTCATTAAGAAAACCCTTCGGGATCTTTTGTCACTGTCGGTGCGTTAGTTGCAAGTACAGTATGTCGCATCAATATGGGCAGAATTTCACCTACTAGAGGTTCAGGTCTGTCAAATAACTGAGCCCATGAGATTTTGATCTATCCATTGGGCTGTCATCGGACAGATATAGATTAAAGAAAAGGAAATCGCGATGACGAAAACGTCCGCGGTGACGGCTGTATCTTCATCGGGAATCTTACAACTCAATGGTGAAATACCACAGCTTACCAATCGAGGATCTGCCGTCATGATGTAGAACTCCAATCAATATCTGGCTGATCGTGACATGTGATATGTGAAGAATGAGACCTACTGATCAACGAATGACGGGCCGAGTGGAGATGCACACCGAGGATGTCGGAAGCATGAAATGATATTTTTGCCAGTCCGACAGTGCTTTTCGGAGTTGCCAGAAGCCGGTCACGAACTGTGAGAGTCCTGTCTGACAGTCATGTTCCATCGTCTCGGCATAGCATACATTTCTGCACTTGTCATGTGGCCTCCATGTCCTGTCGTTTTTATATACCTCCTGCATCCTCAATGTCTCTTTTTACATGAATATGTGATTTACTCTATGAGTTATATTCCAGTTCAGTTGATGGCATAGCTTGGAGATGATGTAGAGTGGTAGTTGTCTTGATTTTGGGCGGTTATATAGAGCGTGCAAATGGATGTGTGCTCGTGATTTTGGCAGTTGACTGCTTTAGAGGGTGGAGTTGGGGTTGCAGGTGATAGCATAGGATGGTAACATCACCGAAATGGTGAAGTGCAAGTCTGCCTCCAAAACGATTCTGTGGATGCCAAAAGTCAGTTAAGTGTCAAGCAGAAATATTGCTCCGCTCTCTCATATTACATAAAACTTCAAATCCTACAGATAAATCCATATTATATCTGACTATGACATCCTTAGGGTTCGATGTGTCCATCTACAAAAGCACATCGTCGTGATCTTCACTCGTCCCTTCAATCACCCAGAAAGAAAATATTCCATAGTTTTATAACTCAGATCTATGCGCCCTCCTGCTTGGTCTAGCTGTGGTCAATCTCCGGTGCTGGACAATAGCGAACACGGCAAACATCCATCCCCTGTGTTTGACACTCGTACCTGACTAAAGTGGCGGTTAGCGGCGTTTAGCGTGTGATTTGCATGTGCTTTTTGAGTGTAAATATTGTAAATATTTATGTTTGAATATACATATATGTATGGAATTGAGGGGCCAGTGGAAATGCTTATGGAAATATAGAGGGAATTGAGGTTTGTGACGGCGCCAGATTGAGACTAGTTTTTTTTCTCTTTTTTTCATTTTTTTTTGAAGGGAAAGGAAAAGAAATGTATGTAGAGGGTAAAGGGTTTTGGAGTTTTGGGGAAGATTTGTCTAGCTGAGGGAATTTGTTGAGATGCCAAGGAGAGCCAAACCCGGGAGATACACAAATGTCAAGTCGATGTTGATTCCGAGTATCTATGGCTTTTCAATATATAGCTTTTCTTATTGAAACGTCCATCCAGCCCTCCAAATTGCGAACGGCTGAACTCACGTTTATGTTTGTTTATGATATTTGTTTTATACGAATCTATGGCTATGACCGTCGCCGGCCGAACCTTGCACTGGGAGTATGAGATTGTCGCAAGTAAACACATCTGGACACGGGCTCGGCCTCGGAGGCATAGTGGACATAACGGGCTCTGTGGTGCTGATGTGGTACCTACCGAAATCTGACAGCACGTTCGCATCCTTAATCAGACAGTCATTGGACTTGAATATTTGTGTTCCATTGCGGGACTATCGGGAAGCCTGACGATATATATCAATAATAGCATTCGTATCAAGGCGGCATATGATACATAGATTGTAAAACTTGCGAGCTTACTCCCCTTCCGGAGGCTTCCTCACTTTCTCACTTTTTGGCTTGTCACGATGTGAGATTGGCGATTAAGATAATAAGGAAACTACCTTGTTTAAAATTCTTTATTTTACCATTGATGAAAGGCACACAAACTTTCTTTGTGACCCTGCTGAATATGGAAGGATGCAGAGGGATGGGCATTAATTTCAAGGGTGTTTCTCAACAATATTGATATAAGTATATCAGATCAGAAAATGGCAATTTTATTAGGGGCCTGGTGAAGTCAAGATACGAGGCAGGATGATAAGAGTTTAAGATTTTGGGGTGGGGCAGTTTTAGAAATGGGGATGATCGATGACTCTGATGATGTTGAGGATCGGTGAGGAGGCAGGAAGAGTATTGGATGGTGATGTAAGTGAATGGGTTGGCTTGTGGGCTTTTGTGAAGGGGGAGGTTACGAAGAGGTTTGCGAAACGTCCGGTTGTGGATTTGAGCCGGGGAAATGTTGTGAAAGTGAATGCCTATAGTGTACGAGCTTACTTGTGGTTACCCCTTTTGAATGTTGATGGGTCGTGATGATTATATATCATCAGATTAGCGAGGATAACATCCGACAGAAGATTTACATGTGTATAACATTTACTTACCAAGGTAAATATTCAGAGAGAGGAAGAATCGGAGGGTGGATGGCTTGTTGCCGTGTGACTAGGATTCGTAATGCGGGAGCTTGCTTACAAAGAATGTTGGACTCTCTTAACTACAGATGACACGAGGGAAGTGTAGGCTACAGACATACCGATGGGTAGTTGCTGCTGTGTTCACTTGAGCTTAATGACAGGAATCGGAACTTGTAAGGGTCGACGTGGCGATATTGGTTTTAGTTTGACAACTGACTATAGATTTGTATCTGTCCATCAAAAATCCTAAACATTTATTCACTCAAAGCAAAATTAAACTAGTTTATGGAGCGAACAACAAACTTTGACAACCGGCGCCACGTATATAAATATTTACGAGATGTTTATAGTCATTCACACACTATTTAGACTCACCCCCACTCCATCCTACCCCACCACTGGTGGTCACCGGCCCTTCTAAAAAAAAAAAAAAAGACCCCTTCCATGAGTCCAATTTCACCTCCGCCGACTAGGCAAGTGCAACTTGGGTTGCTTAATGTTATCTTGTATACATTCAGTATACAGTTTCAATTCGGAGAAGGAACCCTTCTGAAGAGTAAAAAAAACAAGGAATGAGACGGAGGGGAGGGTGGGTATTTGTGAGAGTTGCGTGAGAGTTGCGGGCTGGTGAGCTGGACATTGTCATTGTAAGTGCCTGCCAATTTTTTTCCCTTTTTTCTTTCTTTTCTGTGAATCCTGCGGAAAGCTAAGAAGAATGGAGAAAGTGGTATAGAATGGAGGGAAGGGAGCTGGTGGGTGATAAAAAGGTGAATGGTCCCGGGTTCTAGATGGAGTGGTGATGGAGATTTGACCTTCATTTTCTTTGGGAGGTTATCTAGTGCAAGACTGGATCTTGTGTGGTCTAGTAATATTGTTTAGTCATTCTTTGTTGGGGCTCACTGAGTCTTTCATTCTTTCAGCATCTTGCTATTGTTATTCCTAGACTTCATCTTGGACATATATACAGCAGTGAGTTTGCCGGAGTGAACATACCTATCTACTATATGCTCCAAGTACATAATGTAAGTTTAAGTTACACCTGGAGGTAGTGTAGGACGAGATGGCATTGTACAAGGTGAGATCCGTACCACTAACATTCTCTAGTACAATGTTAATCCGTAATCCTTCCGCCGCCATCATGACCGGCCTGGCCACCTTGGCTGCTGCAGCCCCCGCTTCCAACACCATCACGGCTACCTCTAACTCCACCGTTGACCCTGCCGATATCATCGCCTCTCTCCAGGCCCAGGCCCCCTATGCCAACCGGACCACTTCTGACGCCCGTCTCGACGTCCTCAACTCCATCCAAGCCGTGATCCAGGCGCAGCAAGAGGCAGCTCGCTCTGGTGTCCCGATTAATCAGCGTGGCCAACCTGCGGCTACTTTCCGCGATGGAAATTCGACTGTGTACGGCCGTCAGCTGGGCCGTACTGAGACGTTTGCAGGGATTCCGTTTGCTAAGCCACCAACGAGAGATCTCAGACTGCGCAAGCCCGTGGCTCTGGACGAGTACGATGAGGTTATTGATGCCGGCGGTATTGCCGCTGCTTGTCCGCAGATGTACTTTTCTCTGGAGAGCAACACAACGGCCATCTTTGATGCTCTTGGCACTGTGCTGACTCTTCCTCTTTTGGAAGTTCTCAACGGCCAGGAGGACTGCCTGACTCTTACAATTCACCGTCCCAAGGGCACAACAGCTAATGACAAACTGCCTGTTCTTTTCTGGATTTTCGGTGGTGCATTCCAACTGGGTGGAACCTCGATCTACGAGGGTGCGCTCATGATTGAGACTGCCATTGACAATGACACTCCGGCCATCATTGTGATGCCCAATTACCGTGTCGGTGGCTTTGGTTTCCTGCCAGGCAAGGAGGTCAAGGCTGGCGGAGCGACCAATCTGGGTATGCTGGACCAACGTCTGGCTATGGAATGGGTCGCCGACAACATTGCGGATTTTGGCGGTGACCCGGAGAAGGTGACTATCTGGGGCGAGTCTGCGGGTGCCATTTCTGTTTTTAACCAGCTGGCCATGTACGATGGAGACATAAACTACAACGACAAGCCGTTGTTCCGGGGTGCCATTATGAACTCTGGCTCCATGATCCCTTTGGAGAAGATTGACTCGTCCAAGGCGCAAAAGGTGTACGATAAGGTGGTTAGCGAGGCTGGCTGCAGTAGTACATCGGATACGCTGCAGTGCCTTCGTGACGTTGACTATACCACGCTGCTCCAGGCCACCAACTCTCTTCCTGGTGTTGTCTCGTACGAGGGTCTCAACTTGCCTTATTTGCCTCGCCCCGATGGGGAGATCTTGACTGATTCTCCCGCGACTCTGGCTCGCGATGGCAAGTACGCTGCAGTACCCATGATAATCGGCGACCAAGAAGACGAGGGCACACTGTTTGGTCTGCTTACATCTAACCTTAAGACCAACCAGGATATTGCCAACTACTTGGCCATGTACATGTTCCAGAATATTAATGCTTCTGACATAGTCCCGCTGGTCAACACGTACGGCACACAGCCGTGGGACGGCTCGCCGTTTGGCACCTCGCTGCTGAACCAGTTATATTCTGGCTTCAAGCGCGTGGCTGCTGTCCTGGGCGATCTTGTCTTTAATTTGTGCCGCCGCCTGTTCCTCGAGTACCACAAGGCCAACTATCCCGATTCTCCTACCTGGTCGTACCTGGCGGGCTATTACTACGGGATCCCGTACCTCGGCACCTGCCATGCGTCTGACCTGTTGGCAATCTGGTACGGACTGGCGGGGGCCAACGCTGCCAATACGATCCGGACTTACTACTTCAACTTTGTTACGAATCTGGATCCGAATGTTGGGGCGTCGATTGCTGAGTGGCCTGGTTACTATGAGGACTTGGAGATGATGCATTTTAGGGTGGTGTTCAATGGGATTATCCGAGATGACTATCGGAGCAGTTCGATGGAGTGGATACGGGAGAATGTGGATAGGTGTATCGTGTAAGGTTCTTTGGGTGGGTTTAGGGTTTTGGTGCGGATAATAACAGGACTGCCACTTTATGATGTACGTGTGTATAAAAATATATTTCTTGTGTTACTTTTCAAATGGGAGGATGAAGTTGGTTGTTGCTGGCGTAAGTGAGACTCCTGCGCAAGGATGGTCATATTCTGAAGAATAGCTCAGTTAATTGTATGATGTTCCGTGTTATTGTTCCATCATTAACATCACCTCTTTAACCGCTTACAAAAAAGCCTGAAACGTGCGTGATATGATTACACATTGTGTGAAGCACACTGTTTATTGCATGCCGGGGCACGATGATGATGTCGTTGAAGCGACTGTCGACGTCAAAGGCGAATTGCATTTATTGAGGGCAGATGATGCGGTTGTCATTATGACGGACATAGAATGAAATAGAAAATGGGAACGAATGTCGGAGAGGTATATAAGGGCGGGACACCACCTATTAGCCTCGACGACGACCTTGTATTCTTCTATATAGCATCCAATCCTTATCACTTATCTTAACTCATCTCTTTGACTTGTTTAAAAAAAGACTCTCCTACAAAATGCCCCCGTCATCACCATACCTCCCCCAAACCACCCTCCTCACCATTGCCTCCCTAACAACTCCGCCCCCTCACCTCGCCATCCTCGCCGCGAACCCCCTCAACCCCAGACTTCGGCTCCAACCCCGGCACTACTCCCAAACTGAACATCCCACTTTCTTTATCTTTTCCGATTCTCCGGAAGCCGCATAATTTAATTTAGTGGTCCGCACAAGCGGAGGAATTTAAGGAGGTTTTTGAGGAGTTTAGGAAGATTGATTTGGTGGTTATTGGGGCGGCGGAAGGGTTGAAGGTTGTTGAGGAGGAGGGAAAGAAGAAAGTGTTCCTGGGGTTGGGGCTAGGAAGAAAAAAGAAGAAAGGGAAGGTGGTCAGAGAGGTGAGGGGGTGGAGAGAAGGGAGAAATGTGGGGACGGCAGGGGAAGGTGAAGAGGAAGATGGAGCGGAGGAGCCGGATTTGGGGAACATTGACGGGAATTTGAAAGCGTTGATTTACAGTGAGTGATCATATCTCATACAAGATATCCAGCCGCATTAACTCCCCTCACCAGCCACCCAGCTAGTCACCCACTACATGAACTGCAAACCAAACTCCGCCTCCCGCGGCAAGATAATCTCCTTCATCCTCCACCTGGAGCCACCTCCTTTCCCCCTACTCCGGTTACCACTCCCACCCCCGCATTCTCGTATCTCCGATGGTCCTCTGGACTGTCCTCCTTTTCACCGCCTGCGGCTCTTGGCTCATCCTCACCAACGTGATGCTATCGCAAATCTTCTCGGCGCCGCCGTATTCGTTCTCGGTCACGCAGATGGGCAAGTATAATATTGCGCCGTTTGTCTCGATGATGGTTGCGACTTTGATTTCAGAGTCGTTGGTTGATGGGGTGGGCAAGGTGATGGCGAGGTGGAATAAGGGGATTTTCGGTAAGTTTCTTTCCAGAGTTGGTGTGTTACTTTCCTGTTTGGGGAAAACATGATCCTTGTCTTATAACCCTAATGTGTCCCTTGGCAAAACCCAAATTCAGGTTGCCCGTCATGTCAGCGAACCTGCTCTCCACCATCACAGCCATCGTCATGTACATTGCCGACTACCACCGGTCCAAGACGGCCAAAGCGGTGGGTAGGATCACGGCGGGGGTGACGGGGTCGGGGGTTGTTATGTATGTGGGGGAAGAAGGCGCAGGCTTTGACGGCGCGGTATGGGTTGGTGGGGCGGGACGAGAAGTAGGAAGGGGTTCTTTCTATTTTCATAAATGAAAAATTTTTGTGGCTTCTTTCTTTTTTTGTCTATATGTAATCCTTAATCCAACAAGACAGCCTCGTCACCATCAGCATCAGCCTACACAAGCGCAATCGTCCGCACCCACTCCAACCCCTGCCGCTCATCCCCTCGATGCCGCGCATTCACAAACAAATCCCGATGCAACCTCAACCCCATCCGATCCGGCCCCATCGACAAATTCATGTACCCACACCTCGCATACGCCCTCACTACCTGCAGGCCTCCCGTAACCACACTTGCACTCCGCGGCCGCGGCCCATGCGCCCACACATTCTCACGGCTCTCCAGCAGCAGGCCGCCAAATTCCTCGGCATACCTGTTGCTGGACCACGTGACAGTGATGAATAGGATGGAGTACGAGGACAGCGGGTCAAAGTCTTCCTGGAAGCCGATGGAGTGGAGGGAGCGGCGGAGGTGGTTGCGGCGGGCGATGTCGGGTAACAAAAAGCCGCTGACAAGCAAGACGGCACTGATAGTTGGCCACGAGTTCATCCGCAGGGCTCATTGGACCTGTCGGGAGGCCTGTTTGTGTGGGTCGACTTCCCAGGGTATGAAGTACGATGAGGAGCGTGTCTGCGGTACCTCGCATGTTTCGACGCCGCTAATGATGTACCGATGGCTTGGGTACAGGATGGACGTCTTGGTGGCCTTGGCTCTCTTTTGCATGGTTTCGAGTTGGAAGGTCAGTTCACAGGGTAGCACTGACACCCAGGACCATGATGGTAGTACAGTCAGCGTTGCTTAGGACCCGTGGACAGTTTGCATTTGACGCTCGAGAAGAGGCCGTAGGCTATGTCGGAGCACCTGATGCCAAAGTGGTGCATGTGGTTAATCTCGCATGTACTCGTTCTCGATGCCCTTGAAAGCTTTTTAGTAGTCTTGCACGTGGGTGTCAAGGCGGATGCTGTACAGTAGTCTCATTTCATCGAGTTTCTCCGAGTCAAGATGGAGTTTGACCTCGGGGTGGTTGAGATCTTGCAAAAAGTCTGCAGTCTGGCAGACGACGTGGAACAGCCACCGGATAGAGGAACTGAGATGGGGATCCAACACTCTATGTTTGATTCTCTCGATCAATGAGTCGTGCTGCCCGCGATCTCCGCCCAGAGATTCTACCATGACAAAGCCTAGTCTGTACCTTGACCTGGCTAAACGGGTGCCCCAGGTCACAAAGAGGATCAAGCTCGCAGGCTACGTTTATGTGCATATCAGTCTTCAAGTGTCTCTCTGGGTCTAAAAAATGATTCGCTGATAGTCTCAAGGTCAATGGGCAGGTACGACAGTTGGTGAAGGTCGAGGCCAGGGCCGAAACAAAAGTAGATTGTTTTAAGATCGAGGGAACGAGTATCCGTTGGGAGACAGTTGGAGGGTATTTCTGTCTGAGTTCTAGTGACAACGCCACGGCCTGATGGCTCTGTCGTCGGACCTGTTCCTTTAACTTGAAGGGCCCTAAAGCCCACCTGGGGTGCGATCTCTAGCCCTGTAGATACATCATCACGGTGTTCCAAGAGATTACAGCCCGGCGGGGCGACCCCAGAATTCCATCTAGCGGTGCCGTCATGGCCTTTTTACACGCGACCTCGCTGTCACTAAGGCGATACTAAATCATTTGATTAGCGACAAAATCAGTGGAGTGGCCCCGAGGGCTCTCAGTGAAACACCCAACGATCTTATAAAGTGTATCAGTCACCTAGCAATTCCAAATATTCAGCGAACCCAATACAGGTTATCCTTTAGGCCAAATTCCCTGATATCCGCCACGGTCAACTCGCAAAACTGCTTGTCCAACAAAATATTGAAATCCCGTATCCTTCAGCCGACCAAGCACCATCTGATACTCCCAATACTCCAGCCCTCTAAACAACGTCATCGGTTGCCGAGTCAAATGCCCCGCCGTCTCCGAAAACCCTGCCCGCGATGCACCTTGATCCGACAACTGGTCAACCGGACAAATCGACTCCGACTCCGCTATATGAAAACACGCCGCAATCCGCAACCAATGCAGACTCTCCGCATCTGCCGTACACGGGCAAACATAACAAAAATCCGCATCCGTAATATACAGCCTGCGCAGCGAAAAGTACTCCTCCTGGAACGTCCACACGCGCCGAGACCACGGGGCCTGCGATACCCGCTTCTCAATGTGTGCTTGTAGGATCCGCCTCGACCACTTGCTTTCAATAGGCAACCAGGTTCGCTTGGCGTAGAGTTTCTCGGCAGAGCACGAGATTCCGGGGAGCCCAGAGGGCGCCGGGATGTTCGTGGCAATGACAATGGTTAGCCAGGAGCCTTTGTGGATTTCGTTCATCTTGGGGATTTGCCGGGCTTCGTCTTGTTTCTCAAGGAGGATTGGCCCTGCATGATACAGAAACGGTCAATCCACAGGTACCGGAGGCCGAGTTTGCGCGTCGCAGTGATACAGTCGCTGAGGTGCGGATTGAGTTGTTGGAGGGAGTGGGGATGCAGTAGGTAGGCGAGGTTGTCGGGTGTTAGTTCTTAGCAAGATCCCGGGAGGCTCGTGCCTCACATGTAGCTCAGGGCACAGTAACTCGGGATCATCTGTGTAACCAGACACATTTCGACGATACAAAGGGCCTCGACATCAATGAACTTTATTGGCGATTGAAGCGACTAGGGTTGAAAATCTGCAACATGACATAATCAACATCAATATTGACACGATCGAGACTGTCGCAAAAATCAAACCTTAGGCATAAATACAGCGCGTCATCCACCTATTGAGCAAACACGGACTCACCACCGAATGCCCCCCATGCTGAATCCCCTTTAACACCGACCCTTTCCCCCGCCCCTCATCCACCCAATAGCTAATAATAACCGGAAAAAATTGCCTCCCTTGCGTCAGATACCCATGGATACTCTGCCCCCTTCTGCCCCGGCGCCCCAATATGCACCAGGCACTCCTCGGGCCTCGCGAACCCCCGGATCTTATTGACGACAATCCGAAAGTCATTGACACCGCCGACGAGCTGCAAGATGTGGTAGAATTGGCAGGCGGAGGTATGTTGGGTGGGCTGAGTGGTGACGTTACGGGGATACGCGGCGTGAAAGACTCGACGAGGATCATGAAGATTACGGTGGCGGTGGTGAAAAATTCGGCGCAGTGAGGGCAGAGGGAGTGTGCGGGAGATTCGGTTTCGAGGGTAGCTTTTTTTTTATGCAGAAGGAGAAGGGAATTTTGGGAGGGAAAAGGTAGGTTGGAGATGGACTGGGGCAATGAGATGGTGGTTCATCTCCGGTTCGGTAGTATATTGTAATTCTGATATCAAAATGAGAGAATTTGAAGTCAGTCTACTGTAGCTGTGCAAAATATCACTAAAAGAACCCAACTGAGCCAACTTATATCACAACTCATTAAGCGCAGGTCCGGCGGCTGTTCAGGGCCGTCATCATATAACTGGGGTTTTTCTTTGTTTCAAGTCTCTTGAAATCTGGTCAGAATTCATGGTGTCTTGGGCTTTTCTGTCGCTAACGTGTGCATATCAAATGTATTTGAGTCCAAGACTAACATCTCTGATGCACATCGACAGACCCAGTTAAAGACTCTCGTTAGCTTATTCTAAATCATAGTGTTCTTTGGAAACTCTGTTGGCTGCAAAAGCTACCCTCATTCTACAAATCATCTTGGCAATTCAACATTCGTGTTCCCTGTGTAACACGGAGTTTTGGGTTACCGGAATATGTCGTGTAACAGGGGCCTCGTTGTGACCAAGTCGTAGACTGACCTCACGTTATTGAAGAGACTCTATTATTGGATGCGCGTGGACTCGGTGAAAGCGTTTGAAACTACCAGTTTATCATTATACCAGAGGTTATAACCCGTATTACAGAGGTATACATTTAGGCTCCATATTATATGTCTTCCTCGAACCAATGGCAGCACTAGCTGTGTGGCTCAGTCACATCTATTAGAGAGACAAGAAGTGTTGCCAAGTGTGTACTTGTCAATGTTGCTTCTTTCTTATATATACATACCATTCAGGTGCTAACAAGATATTCCACTTGTGACCCCTTTATGCTTCTCTTCCATGTTTACTTCTTGATGTTGGCAACTGTCAATTTGTCATTACGTGTTTACAATAAGCCTGTCATGGCAGTTATGCCTAATTTCTATAGATCTTGATTCTTGATCACACAAAATCCGGTTAATATTTGTAGTAAATGGATGTGACACTTACCTAACACGGCACTCAAGCAGGTTACTCTGTATGTTGTTCCAATATACTTACAAATAAAAGGCACATGCTAGCTTTGTCCGGAGCTATTTGCTTCCTATAGATGCTTCTAGCAAGTCATGTGCTATTATCAGAGATTAAACATGAGTCATTTGTTTCCATTGTCTCGCTGAGATATGGATACATCTAACAGATTGAAAATAATCTCAAGCTTTGATGATTCCCACGATGCCTGCAAAACAAAAGGCGGCGATAGTTCAGCACCTTCTTATGATGCTTCAAATTACTACTCTGCATGTATAACTCGATTATTTTGATGAAGCATGCTTCTTTAGGACAAGACTTCCGGTCAAGGAAACATTATATGCCGGCCCGCAACACGTGGCTGATCCAGAAAGATTAACACAGACCCAGAACGTAAATTGCATATATTCCCTTTGTATGGTTTGTTATCATTGGTCAGTACATTCTGCAATTTTGGAAACAGGCCAACTGGTTCATCACTACTTCTATATCTTGTATCAAAATGATAGTGTCTATGCCTATTTTTGTATCTGCTGACTTGAAAGTTCTGAAAAAATTGAGTCTACAAATTAGAATGATGATTATCATAATGTACACATAACCCTCCAGTATTTCCATGTTCCATGAAAAGTCTCAACTATAGCTGTATATTGCATCCTGAAAAGTTAACCTTGGAGTCCGTCACGCTCAATATTATGCCGCATGGATTGAGAGAGCGACAAAGGTCAATATTGTTCAGATAAAAGGATAACAGGACAACATGGCCATTAATCAAATCTTGATTCTAATCGTATGTAGGAGTATACTAATAGCAGTGTCAGTTATGGTATAATAAATCCGGGCTCAAGTGTACTTTGCAACGTTATGTTGGCCCATCATGGCATGAGGGCCTTTACATGAATTATGTTCTTATCATGATGGTAGATCAACTGTGCTATATCTTCTTGTTTAATGTATCACTACAGTTCTAACCATATGCCCATGATAATCTAAGTTAAAGTAGCCAGGAATACCTCAACTGGTATCTCCCTCATTGCTGATACTTGACACGCTGTTATCTTGTGTAATAACCATGACTGTGGTCTTCCAAATAATTGTGGTTCTCCTGAGAAATCAAAAGATTGCTTACATAATAAACCGCCAGACAAGCCAACCCACGCACACACAATTATGGTCTCAGTTAGAAACATTCCAAAACCACCAGTCAAAAGTAGTTTCAAAAACAGTGGCGAAACATGGCGTTCCTGTTCTTCTCAACCAGAGTTTTGGGACCCTACTTTGCCAGGCCAGGTCGAGAAAGGGGATTAGTCATCAAGTGAGGACCAAGGATGTTGTGACCGAGAGTCGAGAATACCTGGATAACCCTCAGTGTCTGCAATAGCAACATGGTGACAAAAAAGGAGCATGAAGCTGAAGGAACGACGGAAATGATGGTAACATCGCCTTCATCTGACCTTTGTAATATCAAGCATACTTTTGGTGTTCCTCGGAGAATGGCAATATCCATTGAAATATGACGGGTTGCATGTGTGGCCGAGATGGCATGCGAATTTTTGACTTGTGATTTGTGATTTGTGGCGATTGGTTATACAAGATTGTAGAGTCTATTTCGGAGGCCCAGTATATAAATATGAGCAAGAGGAATCCCAGCCGGTTGAAGGAGCTGAGAAGGGGCGACGGCTAGGGGCAGGTTGGTGAGATTATTAGATCAGATATATATATATCACGTCAAGTTGGATATCAAAGCCTCATTAGGTATTGGTTTCGTAGAGGTTTACAGTGAAGTTTATTTGCATGACGTTTATTTGCAAGAAGTATTTTTTTTAATTCGGGAAAGTGTTTCAATGTATGTGTGTTGTCTTTTGTCATGATCCTCCTGATGCAGGAACTCTTCCTTGCGATCCACTATCACAAGTACCGTTGCCTCTTGCTATTGGGCTTCTGAATTATCCCTTGTTAGGCCTTTATTGATCTCAATGATAGATCGTCCTTTGTGATGACGGTGACAACACTCGATATCATAATCACCAAGTCCCAGGTAGTCAATGTCTTAAACTATAGCTATGTACGCCGATTGTTTCGAGGTACAAGTCTAGAATCGATAGTCAACGAATGTCTATCAACAACAATCCAGTCAAGCATCAATGAAACAGTCCCGCATAATTATATATAGATATGGCCGCTGGTATTTCCACAGTCACATCCCCTATATCCTGCCATCATTTTTATGTGACTGTGCGGACAACTCCCAGTTCACAATGATCACTAAATGACAGTGCGTCAAGTTGCCACAGCCTTCACTCACCACCAGTTCCCATGTGCGGCAAGACCTGTGGTTCTCTGGCGCTGCCCGATGCAACCCAAGGTTGAAAAATTCAAATTCCGCATGTGATGACAAGGACACAGTTGTAGCGATGGTGATCATGTCTATAAACCTTGTAATTTTATCAGGGCTTACGTACGAATCAGGGCTGCATAAAAAGGGTTTTTTTTTTTTCTTCCAAAAGGGTCTCTTTGTTCCTGTGTTCCTGATCCTTCTACATGTTTGTCATATTTTAGCGCCGGTCAGCTAATTGTGAATAAGCAGGAAATTCCCTGGAAGAGCCCCAAAGCTTTCTTTGCTTTATCAAGTCAGTCATCCATTATGATGAAATGTGATGAAATGGCTGCCTCCTCACATCTTTTTTGGAGTTTGGCTAATTGGACTATAAAGTCCTATACTATAATCCCTGTATTTCTGAGGGCACACCTAGATCCATAAAAACAAAAGGTATTTTAGTTGCCTTAGCATTCCTATTTGAGAAGATATTCGGCCACATCTTGGCCTTCTGAAGTCATCATCGAGATAAAGACCATTCTAATGTATGTTTAAGATATAGGAGAAATTTGAAAATAAACAAGCGTATACTCCTAAATTTTAGCAATTGAATAATAGTATTTTTTACAATTTTTAATTCCATATTTGTTGAGTTATTATTATTTGAAGTCTTTTATTCCCTATGAACCCCCCCTCTGCGTTAGGGTCAATACCCTTATGTTGAAATTTTTGAAGATCATTTGAACCACAAATTTAAATAGCTAGTAAAAAATATATCTCTCTAAATTCCTGGATACCTCTCATTATTTTATAAAATAAAATTTTAGTTACTACTATGGCTTTCTATAATACTATTCCACTTGGCCATCTCTATATATATTAAGTAGTAAGCGAATTAAAAATATTTAAAGAGCTCGAAAGATCTTGTGTCACAATAAGGTACAAGGGTCTAGTTGCTATACAAAAAGGCATAAACTTCAGAGTTGAATATCTTACTAACCGGAGCTCCAAAAATTACAAAAAATAGTATATAAACAGCCAGAATTTCAGGAGTATCCAAATACCAAATTTCAGATTTTTCAGTTTCTGGACAACTATATTATAATGATATAATCAATTGGTAATATAGAATATATTACCATATGGCTATCTCCTAAAAAAAAAAAAAAACAGAAAATAGGTCTAAAGTGCCTGTAGCTTCAACCATGATGGTGGGCTGTTAAAAAAACATGGAAAATGGAGGATTATAGTGTAGGATTTTATAGTCTATTTAGTAAAACTCCTTTTTTGTTTTGTTCCCTTGAACTTGTTTTCCATCCCGGTATTCAGCTGCAAGACTCCCGGGCTTGACTTTGAGGGGGGAAGGAAGAGCTCGACGATGATGATGTTTGGTTCAGAAAGGCATGCAGGTGCACACATGCATGCAAGGTCCTCGAGCAACACGTAATGGTTGGAAAGGCTCGGAGTTGTCACATTGCCAACCCATTTCTAAAAGACAAAAGTCACTATGTACAAGATGCTTTCATAAGAATAAAGTCAAAGTCTGCACGGCTTCTATAGATTCGTGTATAAATCAATTCACGAATACATAAATTCTATCTTAATTATTGGTGTCGACAATTCCCAAATTTTCACATCATCCTCCCACACAACTAACACAGCCCAACCCTTCCTGCTTCCCAACCCACTCTATCTCTCCTAATCAACATCCACTATTAACGTCACACACACACACACACACTCTCTCTCTCTCTCTACCTGAAACACATCTTCCAAAATCTACCACAATATCTTATCAGCATCTATTTGTAATTCTATTTCAAACAAAAAAGAGAGAAGCAAGACCATTACCACTCTTTTTCTTCTTTCCTTTTCCCTTTACAGGGATCTCGGCAGCTCCCAAGTGTCATTAGATCGCCCGTTGACGGCAATGATCGACGATAGACGGGGAGCACGGGAAATGAAGGGTGGGGAGTTTGCGAAGTGGGAAAGTGGGAAAACAAAACAAGCGGTTGCGAAATGAAAAAAGTTGGTTGGTTGTGTTTTCCTGTGTGTGTGTATGCGTGCGAGTGTGGTCAATATCTTGAGACAAACGTGGATGATTGTTTATTGGATGTATAGTAGTGGTTATTTAATAATGGGTGGCACCGAGTGTATCACGGGCTGGTTCTGGATGCAAACAAGGCGGCAGCTCTGGAATTATGTGAGACGCTGTGGCACTTTGCATGCACAGGACTATCATCACAGACTCTAACTATATTATGTGATCCTTAGTTTGGTATAGGTTGAACACATAATCTGCATCTTCGGGAAGCATGTAACCAACAATTTGACAACATTAAAAAGGCTACAATATTGCTGACAACTTCGTATGCATTGTAACCATACCCTCCATCTGCAATTCCCTTTCTATAAATGTTGATACACATGAACCATCCCTCCTTTTCCCCAACAGGAGCACGGAATCGTCAGGCGTCGTGCAACATCGATATCCGATTACCTGCCACATATTATGCTGCTGTCTGCTCTCACCGGACCACGACATGGCATTCCCTGTGGCAAATCCGGAAGCTTAGGAAGCTCAGGAATCAAGTCATCTCCGCCGCCGCTAAATATGGCCGCCCATCCACAAGCACGAAACGTTGGTTAAACATGGACGAAAAAAAAAGCACAGTAATTCTCCTGCCTGTGGACACTCATAACTGTCCCGTATCCTGTATACCTGCCAATATATCGGCTTCAAATTCTCGTATATCAAACTCAAAACACAGCAAAAGAAATTTGGATATCCTGTAGTTCAACAGTTATTGCCAAGTTTCTTTTGAAAGTTACATGTCATGTCGACATCTGAAAGCCCAGGACCGTCGGTGCCATGTTCCCTGATCGGCCGCTGTCTTACATAGATAGAACCGTGTAGCCGGGAGGGAGAGGGGGAGGGGCGGAACGTGGCTAGCGAGGGATATCGTCCCGGAAGGGAACTCGATTGTCTGCTCGAGTTGTCTTGCCTTTGTCATTGTATCTATTGATATTTGCAACTTTTCCAAGCTTACCCTTTAACTTTTTATCAGGTTCATATAGGGATTGGCGAATACCTATTTGCAGTAGTTGGGACCCTGGCTCGCTTGTCTATTATCTGAATGAGATCACGAGTTTTTTTTAGTAGATAAACGCAGCTAATGATAGATAGCACTCGTCTGTATAAATGGATAAAGAGACCCATTGTAAACTAAAACCCAACTAGCGTTTGTCTATTATATTGCTTTATCTTGATAACCAATAGATTCCAAACGGTCGAAAACTACAACTGAACAATAATTCAAACGCTCATATTTAACCATTTGCTTAGCTGAATGCTCCAAGGTCTGCCCATTCACGTTACTCCACGATCCTCCAGCGCGCAATTCCCCAAAGAAGCAAATCTCAGCTTCACAAACAACAGCAAATTATCTTGATTCACAAAAGTCTCACAACAACAATTACATACCAACGGGGAAGTCAATACCCACAATGGCACAATGGTTGGCCGAGGGCTGCGCAAGCCATCTTTTGTCTCTTTTAGGAAATCTCAACTAACATGGCCAGGAATGGGGTTATTTATATATAAATTCAAATATGTAATGACTTTATCGGATAGAACAGGCTTATTAAACATGTAACCGGAGCTGGGGACTTGGGTTTGTAACAGAGCTGGGTTGTGTTGGCTACGGTGGTATTTGTAGGTAATTTCACAAGGAGGAAGAGGAATAAGAAAATGTTGTGGAGGACTTACAAATATTCCTTTCTATTATCAATTATATTATTTATTCTCGGGGTTTTTTTTGTTTCTTTTTTGTCTTGAACGATAGACTGGCCTGATATTCTTATTTTATTACCAGCGTCCCCGTCTTCTTTTCACGCAGGCTTTCTGCTTTGTTCTTGTTTTCGATCATTTTTCTTGTTGGTGAATATCCTATTGTTAGCTTCTGGTTAAAGTTTTGTTAATCTGTATACTATCGGTTCGGGCATTTGTATACTCAACAACCCAATCGTCGTCCGTTACAAGTATCACAGCTTTATACACATACAAACTCGCCCTGTGAGCTTTATTCGATTCCATCTCCCTTGCAGAAACCAGAGCAACAATCAAAGGGAATAACACAAACATCAACCAGAGAATACCCAGATTCTCATAGACGTCGACTTTGAATTCCTTTTCTATCCGGTACGTACCACATTTTCCACCTTTACGGACTCGAGGACAGATAAAACGTCATGTCTGTGCTCGCTCGGATGGCAGTTTCGACAAAAAAATGCAGGCAACTGCTATGTTTGGACTTGCAATCGAGGTGTTGCCGAATATGGATATCGTGATCTTTTCACGGTCTGTAACAAAGAAAAATCATGGGACAGAAAAGTGGGAACAGTTCTAACGTTACAACCGTAGCCAGAGTTGCCAATCAGACTTTTTCAATTATTGGAAAACTTTTATGTGTGAATTGGGTGTCGGGAACAAAGGACAACGACACAAAAGGTCTATATTTGCATATTGCTACCCTCGAGTTGCGGCTCGTTGCCCAAAAGACTTAACGGTTCAGAATCTGTCAATTATTTCCATCAACTCGGTTATCCCCTCCCTAAAAAACACCAAAATGACTCGCAAGTCTTCTGGCTCCGAAGACCTTCTGAGCAAAGGCAACATCATTGCCTTTGAAGGTCCCTCAGAACTTCTCTCCACACAACTTCGCCTTCTCCCAACGTCGCCCCACATCTTGGTCCTGCCAACCCTCCAGACCTATCTTCCACCGAACTTACCATTGACTCCGATGACGCCATCAGAAACCTACCTCCACCACATTCACAACGCTGCCGCTGCTCGCCACGATGCGGCCGTCGACTTCATCCGTTCGGGATCCCCAGATGCCAAGAGATTGGTCTTTCTCAACGGTGGTACTGCCCGGGCCTATGCCATGGTCATCCAACACATCTCAGAACACTTGGTCGCCGGCAACATCTCAGTCGCCGAGGCTCACTTCCGGGAACTTCTCGGAGGAAATCCGATACCTCCCATTCCCAACGCCATGCCTCCACCACCACCCGTGGTCGTCCCGTCCATTTCCAGCCGCCCATCATCAGCGTCGCCTGAACTTGAACTTGACGACGACTGCTTTGGCTCGACATTCGAAGAGCGCATGGTCAACGTCATGCTTGCTGCTGAAGCGCTTGATGAGAAGACTTCAGACCTGCAGTCCGAACCCTACGCCGCCTGCTCCCTGAAACCCCGTCCTCGGTCAATGTCCCTTCCTGTCTACGGCTTCACCGACCGCTTTGGCGATCTCGCCGCCTTCTACATGTTCGGATCTCCTCTCGCTGATCTTAACCCTTCAGAAGCCTCCGAAGTGTACACCCGTGTCACTTCCGTCTTTCCTGGTGCCATGGCTGATCCCGAAATGTCTTCACGTGCCAACCCTCACGAGCGCCCCCTTTCACCAACAGAGACTGTGTCTAGTGACCGCAGCTCAGGTCGGGATTCCTGTGTGGCATCGACGCCGGTGGCTGCTCCGAGAGAGCAACGGAATGTTACGGAGTGGGCGGCGGGGTTGAGAAATTTGTTGCCGGTGCCGGCCAAGGCTCCGCAAAGATCTAGAAGCTTGCAGTTTGCGCCGCCACCAAAGAACACCAAGGGTCAGCAGTACGTCAATATTCAGAATCAGCCCCCGAGTACGCCCCCGTCAAAGTTTAATCTGACTTCTTCACCGGAGTCTTCAGTGTTGACTATGACCCGGGTTATCGAATCTATCCGTCCAGTGGATATACTGGAGATGTCACCCGGGACCAAGGCTCCCCAAAGGGATGGTCAGCCATCAGTCCAACTGTACTCTCCAAAACTTTCAGAGCCCTCATCAGATCCATCACCAAAGTTCCGGGCTTGTTTTGCCTCAGATTTTGGTGAAAACTTGGAGCATAATACCGCTATTCCCACAATGGCCCGTCGGTATTCCCGCCGTAACTCATATCAGTCCTCGCGTCGCACATCAACAGTCGCCGTTGCCGCTGCTCGCCGCGAATCCCGAAGATTATCAGCCCTCCCCATTCCCCTGGCTCCCACTCCTTCAACAAAGAACCTTCTTCCTTTCACCGAAGACATGGTCATCTTCTTTCGCGACGAGTCTCACGACAACCTTCTGGAGCGCGTTATTAGCCACTTCCAGACCGGCTCATTCCCGTGTACGGCTCGCATTGCGGATGCCCGGAGACCCTCTGTGCCTCGGGTGGTAGTTTTCAAAACCAACAGGCCAGCGTCCTTCTTCATTCCAACGCCTGTATTTTCCGCGGATGGACCTCGGCGGGCTAGTTCTCCGCATGTCCGTCTGTCCAAGGAACAATATGACTTTGGCGGTTCCCTTTTGGCCCCGGAGTCCCAGGAGACCAGCCCCTTGATAACTGATGAACACCTTTTATCATCATTCCCCCCTACTCCTGTTCACACGCCGCCTATTGGTCCAGCGCTAATCCCGGAGAATTTGTCGGGTCGCGTCCATGTCCTGCCGGTTTCCTCAGGGGAGACGGCGGTTGTGGTGCAAAATGGCCTGAGGGCTGTCTTAGCCCGTGAGTTCCCGATAGAGGAAACTGGGTACCAGCGGTTTTCCTCGATGCTCCCGGAACTTAGCGGGCTCTGGAAGCCGGTGTTCCGAGAGACCGAGGGCCAGGATGGCACCAATAAGAAGAGACAAGTGGACTTTATCATTGCTCTGGGTGCTCAGAGCGGAGTTGACAAAGCCTTTGCTGCCAACATTTCCCGTAAACTGGAGAAGCTGGGGACTAAGCCGTCTGGCGAGTCGAGGGCTGGGAGACTGGATCTGCGGTATCTGATTGTCAATGTTATGCAGGCTTTTACTTCGCAGCGTCTGCTCTACCAAACTGAGGACAACCCGTTCACCAACCCGTACCTGCTAGCTTCTCTTGTCATTCCTCACTTGGAGACTTTCCTGGCTGCCCACAGCCATATTCGATACCTTCTTCTCGACTACCCCGCCGACCACCTCCCTACGATCCTCGTCATTCAAAAGATGATCGGCTCTTCTATCATGAAGGTCGCCCAGATCCTCAACCCCGCCTCAGAGAAGCCCACCTTCTCTCTGGCATATCGTCCTCCATCTCCCTCATACAACCGCCCTTCTCCCCCTTCCCCCACCTCTACCCTCATCTGCGCCAACCTTTTTCTCTCTGCCTCTGCCTCCCCATCCGAAATAGACTTCTTCCTCACCACGGTGACCGCCGTTCTTTCCGCCATCGACCCCTTCTATGAACCTACCGACTACGACTGTCCTCCCCTCTACCCTGCCGCCCGCACCTCCCTCAAGGGCTCTTATTCCCCCTTCCCCCGTCGCGGCTCCACACAATCAATGCACACCCCCGGCACCCCGCTCACCTCCACCTTCAAACTCTCCCGCCCGCCCAAGGGCCGATCGCTCGGCCCTGAATCAATCCCGCGCAACATCTCCCCCACCACGAAGTTCGGCGTTGACGCCACCGGCCTCCTAAATAACGAATTCGAGACAGCGCAGTCCACTTCTGGCTCTGCGTCCCGCACAGGGAACGTGGCGATTAACGTGACGGAATGGGATGGGCGGGGCGATGTCAGTGGGGATGGTGGGGATAATGATGACGGGGAGGACACGGTGGAGTCGGAGAATGATGGGGGATTGGAGGCGGATGAACGGCGGTTGGTGCCGGCGATGTTTATGAGGAGAAGATCGGCGAGGGTGGGGCCGAATAGTAAGGCGATGAAGTTTTTGGGGTTGGCGTGAGTGTAGAAGTGTCATGGGGATATTTCCTTTTCGTTATTATTTCTCATGTATTGGCTTGCTTTTTTTTCTTTGATCTTTTCTCAGTCACGTGGTGACTTTTCTTTTCAATCTTTTGTTTTACCTTCTGTTATCTTTTTCTTTCCTTTGTAAATAGCTGTCGATACCAGGTGAGATGCATTTTTGATTATTACTGGTTGTTTTGATCTTTGGTTTTGAATTTCCTTTGTTTTGGGATACTTGGTCGGTCTTTGGATAGGACTTTACGTATAGTTTGACATTTCATTCAAGAACACAATACACACATTGCTGATAATGACTTCACAAGGTGGCAATCCACGCACGTGACATGACGTCATTGCATACTTAACAAGTTCATAGAATACTGTTCATTCACTACTTGCGTCACATTGCACTTACAAGACTTCACAACAGAAAGAGGGGGGAAACATCAAAACATGACAAAAACTCAATAACGCATACAATCATTTCAAACAAGCAAAAGAAAATCCACAAAAGCCATCAGAATATCTCAGCATCAGCTGTCCGCCAGCGTGTAACGTCAATTTCCACTGAACAGCCCAGCCAACACCAATGCCCTCCGTCTTTCTTCCTCTCTATCCTCCTTGTTTCCACAACCACCATCACTTCTTTAGCAGCAACCACTGTTGTTGTTCGTGTTAACACCGTGACCCGGCCCAACTTGTACACTCGGCTTTGTGTTGTTCGCAGTCGAGGCGCCCATGCGCTCCTTGATCTGGCGGGCCATAGTCAAGAAAGCCTGCTCGACATTGCTGGCGTTCTTGGCCGAAGTCTCCAAGAAGGGGATGCCAAGGGAGTCGGCGAACTCCTTGGCGACCTCGTACTTAACGACCTTCTTGTCTGTCATATCGCTCTTGTTGCCGACAAGAAGCTTGTTGACGCCCTCGGTGGCGTAACGGTCAATCTCTTGGAGCCATTGCTTGACGTTGTTGAAGGAGTCCTCGTCAGTGACATCGTAGACGACGCAAATACCGTGAGCGCCACGATAGTACGAAGAGGTGATGGTTCTGAAACGTTCCTGGCCGGCAGTATCCCACTGTAAAGAAGATGGTGTGAGTTGAATGTGATATAGAATAGAGACAAAATGTAATGCGCAAATGTGCACTTGATTGTTGAAGAGACTTACGATCTGGAGCTTCACGGTCTTGCCATCCTGCTCGATGGTGCGGATTTTCTACCAGGACATTAGCATCAAACTCGACTCGTATCCTTTATCCCGGATAGTCGTATAGAGAACATACGAAGTCGACACCAATGGTGGAGATGTAAGACTCGGTGTAAGTGTCGTCAGCGAAACGAAGCAGCAAGCAGGACTTGCCGACACCCGAGTCACCGATAAGCAAAAGCTTGAAGAGGTAGTCGTATCTATAGGCGCGGACATTCTACATTAGCGACTGAACAGTATAGACGCGAGTTATGATCGTGGTGGAGCGGCGATGATTGCGGGCCAGCAGGCCAGTAAGGTGTTACATATTGAACCAAATGAACCTCTTTCAACAGCAAAAATGCCACAGAAACTCTGTCGCAAAGAGACGTCATCACAGAAACTCCAAATAGGACCTCCTCTTCTATCATCGCGCGCCAAACACTATTGTCGGCAAGGACGGAAACTCTGATACACCAACAGCATTAGCAAGGATTATCATCAAAACAACAACTCCTATCACGACCCGAAAGACAACGGCAGCCTGATACGGGCAACCCCACCAAGCGCCATCACCGTCACTGCGCTGAACGGTGCGAGTGGCGGAAAAAATCCAAAATGTAACACTCGAGGATTCCGGAAGCCGACCGGGCGGACAACCATGACGAAATGTTGCCAATGAATTGATTGATAGAGAGTGACGGGGTTGGCGAGCGACAGCCATTCGGGACGATCGGGGTGGAATGTAAAAGGGCGAACTCACTACTCGGGATTCATTTTGGCGTATGTGGTTTGTGTATGTTTTTGACGAGTGTTGATGATGGATGGATGGCGGATGAAGATGTCAAGGGGAATTTTCCGATCGATGTGGATATGATGGAGGGGGGTTTGGTTATTGAGGCGGTGGGGGAGGGATGACGATGGTAGTAAATAGGTTGGTAATCTGTTGGATTTTGACTGGGGGGAAAATTAGTGGTGATTAAGATAGAATACGGCAGTGGGCATTCAATGATGTATGTAGCAGAAAATGACCTAAGGCGCAAAGAAGCTGATGCGATCAAGAAAAAAGAGAATAAGTTTCAAGATGGAACATTCAATATGGAAGAGAGAGAGACTTGAGGGACATCAGGCGCAGCGAGATTCACCCTGCTTTTTCGCTATCTTTTGTCGTGTGATGAAGTGATTCCAGACGAAGCACCCCTTCTGTATGGATGCTACTAGATACCGCTCACATGCCTGCAATAACTCAGTAAGCTCGCCATATTCAACGCTGGCGTCACTCTTCCATAGTTTTCTACCTAACCAGACATGTCCTGTAATCCCCCCGCCATCTTCCCCCTCATTCTTTTATCAATCCCAGTACTGCCCCTCGTTATCAACACTATGGCCCAGCTAAGTTTCCCTTCTCCTGCTTTGAAGGAAAAGAGACAACCGGCGATTTTACTGAATTCTAGCCAAAGAGTTATTGAATCCTGTCAATACGATGAATGCGGCCATCGTCAAGAGATCATAGCTGCTGAATGACACTCCATCAGGTGCCGCGGGTAAACTCCGGGGATGGGTTAATGCGGGGATCACGTGGAGAAAGTTTTGGGTGGCAAGTGGCAGCCTGGGTTAGGAGCTCTGGCAGATGGCGAACCTTTGGGAGCTAAGGATACGTAGATGGTGATACAGACAATGACATCCTACGGTGGTGGTGGTGGAGAGAAGTTTGTTGGCATCAAATCCCCCATTAACCGCTTTCTACCAGTCGATATATGATCACACTACAGTTTAACTTTGAGATTCTAATTGTCACGTTGTCTTCACCAGTCATTCTCCGCTGAGTTTGGACGAGCACTTGAAAACCACAATCCCATCAGACCGTCTATCATGGCTACCCGGAAACGTGGAGACAGTACCTTGGTACTCCGCCAAAAGACAGCCCCAGCCAAGACCACACCTCCAATCATCCCCAAGACTCCCTACACTACTGACCCATTTCTAACAGCCTTCCTGTCTCCCACATTTGATCCCATTACATTCCTCAACACCACCCTCCCACCTCTCAAGACCTCGTCCTCATCACCAAAGAATGTTGTTCCTCTCTCCGATCTCTCCAATGAAGCGCAAACCATCGTCACTCGGCTTAATTCTCACACTACTCGCCTCTCCAGAACCCTTACGCAACTCACCGACGACATATTGCGCAGTGGCAGCCGTCTATCCTACGAAGTCGAGCTGCTCCGCGGCGAAACTTTAGGGTTTGCTGAATTATTGGAAGAAACTCTGCAAGATGATATAAAAAAATTCATCCCCGAAGGCATTGATATCTCCACTATCAGCGCTCCAAAACCTACCACCCTCGACCCCTCTGCCGATCCGAAGACCCCTGGTCCTGTGGTCCCCACTTTGGACCTCACATCGGAGGACATCATTTCTCCGGAGGACCCAGAATGCATCAAACAACTACAGACTCTGACAACCGTACGCGCTCGTTTGGAGAGTGTTATCAAGACTTTTGGCGACGCCATGGAGTTCGTGTTTCCGCCTTCAGAACTTTCAGTATCGTCGTCTTTCCTGTCTGTCTCTGCTCCTGAACCCGGCACCCAAGGAGCATCCTCTGAAGAAAAGGGCCAAGAAGTTATCAGCAATCTCCGCGAAGAAATCAAAACCCTGCTTTCTGACAAAGAAGACCCTATTGGCGGCATCGAAAAGGCTCTTAAGCGCATCGAGGACTTGAAGGAACTCAACATAGTCTGGAAGGGCACAGCCGAAGAAAAGGGTCGCCTCAAATTCATCGAGTCCCTTGCCAAGATGGTCGAAGAAAATCATGATCAAATGATCAAGGAAGTTGAAGCCAAAGCTGCTGCCGAAAAAGCAGCAAAGGCAGCAAAGGCCAACGCAGACAAGCCCGCGGAGTCCACAACAACGACATCCTCCGGATTCGGCTTCATGAGCCAGTTCCAAAAGATCCGCGAGGCAGTGAAACAATAGAGACCAGGAGACTTTTTTACATTATAGATGCGCCTGCGTTATTTTTAAGAATACCATTTCGCAAGATGACCAAAAATTAGAACTTCTTCGAGATAGCCAAACAATCACGATTGTCGCAAATTGCGACACAGTTTCAACATGTTTCATAAAAACTGTGTTGATGGTTTTAATTACCTGTTATCGATAAGTGCGCAAGCCAATCAAATTGCCGGGATGCTGCTCGATGACGCCGTACCAGTTCAAATACAGATTTAAAAAAAAGTGGGCCTCGTTGATGGATGTATGGATTGCGGCAATGGCTCGTTTTTGGCAGGAAATTGGTTTTGGTGTGGTTATAGTGTAGGTGAATTTCCGCCCCTGCCTTTTCTGATTCTCTCGCCATCATTTTGTCGTGTGACGGTATCGTTTATTTCGTACGTTTTCTGCGAATCTTTCTTGAAACGAGAGGCTTTACTTTTATCTTCTTTCTTTTTGGATTGTCTACTTTTTTTGTTGGAATTTTGGGATTCTGGGAACGAATTGATTGATTGTGAGAGAACTGCTTTCCTGGAGATTGCTTCAGAGTTCTTGACGCCAAGTGTTCGGTGACATTTTGACGAACAAAAGTTCTTGTCTTCATTCTTCATCTCTCATTATTAATTCTACAAATATATTTAGTTAAGTTCATAGTTTACTTCACCATCATCATTCCCAATCATCCGGGAATCACTCCAACCACTTACCGCTAATCACACCCATATCCCAATAACACCGAACACCGCGACAATGTCCACAACCGACAACCACTCACAACTCCCCGTGTCCTCCCGGCGCCCCGACGCCACGGTCCAAGTAAAAAAGGACCGCCGGCGCAAAGAAATCAGCGACAGAATCCGCGCCCTCGACGAAAAATTCGGCCGTGAAAAAGACCTCAAGTATCGCGATCATCTGGGCCGCATACAGGTAGACCAGGCGCTGGTGATGCGCATGGAGCCGTATAGTGATGAGGCATTGAGCATGTTACAGAGTTTGAGGGATGAGCAGGCCAAGACGCAGGCTGGGGGGCATTCGGGAGGGTCGGGGAGGACGTTGTTGGATATGGCGGGGCCGAGGTTTACGGAGTGGAGTCAGGCGATTACGGATATTCACGAGTATCGGGATTTTCAATTAACGAAGCAGTTGGTAAGTCTAATGGAGAAGTAGTTTTACTTTGCCGAAAAAGAACACAGTGACTAACAGATGGTTTCCTACAGCATGACTACAAGACGCGCATTCAATCGGTCCGCAACACACACACCTACAGAGTCGAAACGGCAAAACGTGAACGCAATGCTCTGGCCAAGACTCTGAGAGACCGTCTCATTAACACACTCAACGCCAAGAAACATCGTCTTCTGAAGGAGAAGGAGGCCTTTGAGATCGGCGACACCTCGGCCTTCATGCTCCACTCCAATCAATACAGTTTCTTCCGTCCAACATCACCCGGCGGTACCAACAAACGGACTCGTGGCCGCCGCGACAACGATGATATCCTTGGTGGCGAGAAGAAGCGCAAGCGTGGTGGTGATGACGATGGGTCGCCAATTCCCATGAAGAGGGCTTTGGACACTGCGGAGGCGACACCTATGTGGCAGAGTGAGAAGCTGCGACTATCGGCCAAGCAAGCGGGCCTGATATACAACATTGAAAAGCTTTTCACCGAGAAGGAGCTGTCGATGACGTACAACACAGCCGCACTTGCCGCCCACCGATACGTGCTCAGACACCGGACTGGTGGGGAAGCCGACGGCGGGAACTCGTCGGATGAAGAAGCCGATGCCCCCGCGATGGAACGGCAGGTCTCGCACCAAACACGCAGCACCCGCGGGGCCAATCTCAACTTTTTCGATGATAAGATCATCGGGTGGGATGCTATTGCTTCGTTTGAGACGCCGGCGAATCTTGATCTGGCGTACGGGGCTGAGATGCCTAAGTTGCCTACTCAGCAGCCACTCCAGTATCTCAAGAGTAACATGCGGTCGGGTGATAGCAACTTCCCCACTGGGCTCTCCGGCGATGATGTCAACTCGGATTTGGCGGTTATGAAGTTGTTCAAGACGTTTGACAAGCAACACCAGCCCGGTGCCTCCCTTCTCAGCACAGGTGGGCTGCGGAAGCTGTTGGAGGAAGCGGCACATCCCATTATGGAAGAAAAGTACGTGGCGTATGCAGGGCATGCGAAGGAGGAGGTGGATTATGAGGGGATCCGGCGGGATCTGGGAATTCTTGATGAGAGTCCGAGCAAAGGGAGTCCGTCGAAGGCGATAAAGGGGGAGAAGGATTCGGCGGCGCACAAGAGGTTGAAGGAGACGCTGTCGAAAGGGGTGTCGATGAGTAGGCAGAATTCTGGCAATGGGGTGAATATGAGTCGGCAGGGGAGTTCACGGGGGAAGGGGAGGAAGAACTAAGGGATGAACAGGTACTTGTAGCATGATTGGATGGGATGTGATGATATATTTCTTGGCTGTTTTGTTTCTTTGAGGAAAAAGATGGTTTCGGCTCTGTTTTTTTTTTTATGGCTTTGTATTGTTTGATGTCGTCAAGAAGTCGCAAGGGATTCTCAAATCTATGACTGCTTCACGTTTATATGTCACTATGGGTTTCGCTTAGGGTTTAGGTTCAATCATTATTCTCAATCAAACTATCTCGACATTCCACTACACCATTCATATCTTCACTCATCGCTAAAAACCAAGGCCCTCACTTCAATACTCTCCCGCGGTGGCGCCCCGGCCCTCGTTCTCGTCTCCATAAACGCCGAGTGTGGCACTCTCCCCCCGCGATCCTCCGCCCACTTCTTACTATCAAAGCACTGAATCAGAATCCTCTCATCCGGCCGCACCCCGCTCACATAGTACCACTCCTGCCCCGGGTTATACTTGACCCCGCCGGTCTCCCCGGTATACCCGTCGTCATACTGGTGACGCACGGGCACCAAGTCCTCCGGGTCCACTGAGGCCGCCGAGGCAAAAGCGAGTGGGTGCGACTCGACAGGGTGGAAGAGAGGACGCCACACATTAATGATTCCGTAGCGACCCTTGAGAAGTTCGACGGCGTCGTCGGGACAGTGTTTATGCACGCGCTTGACGACTGAGGTGGCTGTTTGGTCGACGTGTACGATGTTGACGGGCCCGCGGGAGTCCGGGTCGTCTTTGTTGCGGGATTCCCGGCGCACCGTATGGTCAAAAATGACGACCTTTTTAACACCGGGTATCACGTTGCGGAGGAGCTGGTCAACTTCGGGGTAGTAGCGTTGCTTAATCTGCTCGTCGGAGGTCCAGGAGGTCTCTTGGGAGGTTGGGACCGACGAGATAAGTTGGAAGGCGTCGGTTTTGAGGGTGGCGGAGGTAGCACGGTGGCGGAGGTCGGTGAGGGGGACGGTATGGGTGTCGTCGGTGAAGGTGCGGGTGGGTTCTTTGGTGGTGGGGTTGGGGCGGTTGGGGTAGGTGACGGGTTCGACGCCGGGTGGTGGTGGGGAGAAGAAGTTGAGGGTGGCGGTGGTAAGGCCGCGGGGAATGAGATCTGAAGGGTCAACGGGAGGGAGCATGGTGGGAGTTATTGATGAGGGGCTCAATATAGATTAAAAAAGGAACTTGGAAAAAAAAAGAGATTGTTGTGATGTTGTTATGGACGACACTGAAAACTCAAGATACTACTGATCAAAATCTAGTTCAAACTTCTACAAATGGCTACTCTCTGCCTTTTTATATGTCCTGTCGAGTTGCCCCCATTTCAAATCCCTATGATGCCATCGCCCCTTGACTGTTTTTTCACGGCCCATGAGCCCGCCCAATTAGTAAACTCGGGATCTTGCAATGTTACACTGAACGTCTCAGTATACGGTGGACCCTCGTTAACCCTAACTAAATACGAATATGGGAAATCGATTTGGTGGGCAAAGTCTTCAAGGCTGAACTGCATACCACGTAGTAGAACGGGATTATCAAGCCGGTGAGCTACAAAGTGGTATTAGAAATCAATCATGGTTGCTAAATGTCACAAATATCAAAACCCAAGTCGGCGTCGGTATTTGGGCACCGGATGTTATTATTTAGCCCGGACAGACTCCGCTGACCAATTGAGCAAACCCTAGCCATTCAGGGTTCGCCATTAACCACAATTTCGCCCCTCCAACGACCAAAAACAAACAATCCCCAAATGTCACCGTCTCATTGCTTACAATTCAGTTCCTTTTCATCACAGTCACAGGCACATCTAATTATGGACACTTGGTTGACACTGGCGGGTGAGTGCAGATGTGCAACCACAATTAATAAGTCAACATCTTGGGCTCAGAGAGTCAATCGTCAATCGATCCGAGTCCAAGTTATCTATATAGGTCAGAATGTCGAATATTGATTCATGTAAATCATCTAGAAACCACATGGATTTATCCATACATAATCAAGGAACGATAGAGTTTCTAGCTAATTCAGTCATTTCTTTTTATTTCCGAGAGCTTCTCTGAAAATTCCAATTAAATAACTGTTGGATTCGAGAAGAAGATTGATTAGCGGTGCCGTAGTTGATTAATCATAATGGTGAAACGGCCGGATCAGGTACCGAGGTCGAGGTTGGAAGTGGGCAAGAGGGCGGACTTGGAATTGCGGGACACAGACGATCCTTTTGCTGGGTTTGTGAGGATCTGGGTATATATGCAGGTAGGATATCCAGATATTCATACATTTGAGGAGATGTGCTGACACATGCAAGTGATTGAGTCACGACATGGAATGTACTGACAAGTGACAGGCTATTGAGAAATCTACATCTACATTCAAACATTACGAATGAATTGGACGTATCCTGATCCAAATAAACCCAAAGTTCAGATTCATCCAACGCATCCCATCACCCACCGTTCCATGCTCCCGGGCCTCCCAACTACCGTCTCACCTACCTCCTCCGTCCGTGCTCCCTCGCCATTCCCTCGCCATCGCGATGTCCCCTCTGTTACCTCAACGCGCCTGTTTCGATACCGTACAGTGAGTGCAGGCGCGAGTAAACTCTTTTTCTCGTACACGCACAGGCGGGTGCTCTTCGACAGAGTAGTCCGCTCGAGCGGTTTTCAGCTTGCAACGTTGGGGTGGGGTATTCTGGCTCGTTGGTGCTGCTCGATCTATATACAGGCATTGTTGACGTTTACGTCGGACATGGCAGGGCAAGACAAGAAAGATGTATGTTTATATATGTCTTGGATATCGTATATCATAGCACAAGGTCCAAGGTTTGCCAACAGTATTATATCAGCAGATGCCATTGTCCAATTGGATCTCTGAATAAAAATAAAACTTGGAAACTACTTTGGATGTGATGGATGAAAATTTGAATACTCTCAAAGTGTAACTGCGACCCTTGTCAGTATTCACGATCCTAGAAAATCCAGCGTCGCAAGATTCGTTTTGCTGGCATGCGACGGGACTTTTGTTGCTTTTTTTTCTTGTCTATTTTCTGAGAGGCATATACCAGATCTACAGATGCATATTAATTGCTTCTTTCTGCCATCTCATTGGAATTTTATCCTTATTCTCTGGATATATTTGGCCGTCTTAAATACCGCACAGGTCGTGACCTGGGCTTAGCACTGGGACTTTGCGCGTGAGAGAAAACACAAATTACAGGGCCGATCTGAACAGAGACAGTCGAGAAACAACGGACCGGAAACAAAACAACTCTCCGCCCCGCTCTGCACCACACCGATTCGGCAACAAAATACAATCCGGCAGCCTCTCCAGCCCCCACCAAGTGCCCGCCACCAATCTCTCCCCCGCCGCTCATGGGCGTGTTCACAACGTCACCAACCAATTCCACCGCACACAGAATACATACATTTCACCTCACACAAGCTTCCCATCACATCGCACCACGCCATCCACAATGTCCTACGCACATCCCCCGCCGTTGCCGTCCCGTTCCGTAATCCCGCAGACCATCGAAGACGCCTACATCTCCTTCATTCTCCACTGCAACCCCTCGGTCCCGCCGACCACCGATACCGCTGCCCTCCGCGAAGCCTTCCGGATCCCGCCTCGCAGTGACGGCAAGGCCTTTTCAATGTTCCACTTGTTTCAGCTTATCCAGCAGCTGGAGACCAAGGAGATCAAGACGTGGGTGGAACTCGCCTTGAGATTGGGCGTGGATCCGCCAGATGTAGCAAAGGGCCAGAGTAGTCAAAAGATTCAACAATATGCCGTCCGGTTAAAAGTATGTTGACATCAAACTCACTGATCAATGATTATCACGTGATACTAACACGTACATATAGCGCTGGATGCATTCTATGCATGTCGATGCCTTCTTCGAGTACCTCCTTGCGCGCGACCATCCCTACTGGACCCAGATACCCCCACCGACCAATTCGGCAACTCCCGCTTCCCGCGACGGCGTCGCCCCCGAAGATGACATGGCCCTCCGGGCTTTACTTCCGCATATCCGACCGAGACGAGGACGGAAACGAGCCGATGATGAGGATCATCATATATCGCCATCAAGACGGAGAGCAGACTCACCAGGGTCAATAGGCGCACAAGGGGAGGAGGAACCCGGGTGGGCGGGAGATCTGGGGAGGGGATTTGGCGGAGACAGTGGAAGAGGGATGTGGGGAGAGCCATTGTCGGGGCATTCGCATCCGCAGAGTGCAATTACTCCTGCAAGTCGTCAGACGTTTTGGGCCGATGAGCCGAGATCAGCCATCACTCCGGGATCCGCATGTACAATTGGCGGGAAAGCGAAAAAGCGGTACGGCGCTAAGGCGGTTAGCTCGGCTTGGCGGAGTACGTCAAGGGGGAAGACTAGAGGCCGACCGCCAGCAAACCGGGAATTAGGGACAGCCATTCAGATTGTTGAGGTTGGCTTTGGGGAAGATGGGAGCCGGGAAGGGACGAGGGAGGCAGAGACTGGAGGGGAGAGGGCGGATTATAATAGTATGGAGGAGGGACAATCACAAGGGGAGAGTCTGGGGTCGCAACAAGCACAGCAGCATCATCAACAGTATGCGCAATATCAACAGCATTTACAGCAACAGCAACAACAACACGAGATGCAAAATCAACAACAACAACAATACCCTTACCAATTCCCCCGTGGCCCCAAACCCTCCATAACCCTCCAAGTCCCCCAACGGCCCTCATCTTCTGTCAGCCTGGCAACACCACCGGTTCATCCACCACAACAGCAACAGCCTCATCAGCCATCCTCTGAGAATACTCTCCCGGCTCTTGGTTCTCAACCGCTGAGTCAGTTCCACCTATACCAATCACAACAACCTCCCGCACCCGGTCCGTCTAATCTATCGGCACCATCACTCACTGTAAATGGCGAGGCGGTTTCAGTGTCGAGTTTGTCGGGGGCTGTCCATGGCAACAATGCTTTCAACTCTCAGTCTAGTCCTGCACCGTCATACTCGTCATACTCCACACAACCTCCGCCACAACCCCATCAACACCAACACCAACACCAATATCACCAATCTCCGACGTCACAACCTCATCACTATTCCTCTCCTTATTCTTCCCCTTCGACAACCCCTTACATGCTCCCCAACTTCCCCACCGAGGCCTTCCCTCCCGTTCCCACACCGGCCAACGAACTCGAATATCCCTCCTTACCCACCAATCCACCCCCTTCCCACACAAACCCGACTGCCCTAGCTCCTCCCCCACCCTCGCAATTCCCCAACCCTTTCCGAAACCCAGATGACACAACAAACCTGGAATCCCTGTACAACTTCCTTCTCCTCCGCTCGCTCGCCGCCGAATGGATTGGACCCTCCGGCGAACCCTCATACCCCGCCGACGTCGCCGAATCCCGCCGCATCGTCGACGCCACCTTCGTTGACCTCCACCGCAAAGCCAAAACCAAAGAAGCATTCCTCATCAATGTCGCCGTGCTCGCTGGCGGGAAAATCCTCGTCCACAAACGGCCGCGCTTCCAACGGCTGGAAATAACCCCCGAGTACACGCGCTACCTCCTCGCGTGGGAATACCGCCTCGGCTCACTGACTGCTGCCTTCACGTCCAAGGCGGTCGTGTACAAGGATAAGGCGGCGGCGGAGGCGGCGGCGGACACGGCGGCAAGTCGGCATTTTGAGAGGAGGGATGCGCCGCCGGAGGGGCCCGAGGGAGAGGTGGGAGGATATTGGAAGAGGAAGTATACCGAGTTGTTGAGGTTGACGGTGAAGAAGGATGAGATGGAGGAGCAGGTGTTGAATACGTTGGTGGAGGGGACAAGGGAGTGTGTGACGGGACGGAAGACGTATCTGGGAGGGGGGTGAGGGTGAGGAGAAGGTGAGGAGAAGGTGAGGACGGTGTAAATTGGAGATGTGTGTGTATATACGTTTGAGATACCCATAAGATATATAATGTATTATTGTATTATTGTATTATTGTATTATTGTATTTATTTGGCAATGAACATGGCCTTCAATTTGATTAATTATAAGTACAGTGATATTGTCCACCGCCATTGTGACAGTATGACAACATGTCATATTTCCCACACATAGTCATTATAAACAGACACAAGAACACTAGATGTCAGGAAAAAAAGCAATAATAATAAACACCCAACCGACCAACCAACCACATATTTATCTAATGATAACTCCCCGCCAATAGAATATATGCCAATAATAAAGAAAGACGCATCATCAAAATAAAATAAAATAATCCCAAAAAAGAAATCAAGAAAAAAACAATCAAAGACCACAGAATCACTCAGATCCTGTAATCACATTCAATCAACCAAATACAATAACCATCTACCAAAACATGAAACAAAAATCACCCCTATACATCCCAACATACCTCCAAGTTCAATCTTTCCGTCCCTCCCAATACCAACAAACATCCACGGCGGGCATAACATCATCAAGAAAACAGCATTACTTTTTGTCTCGGAGATCGGCGCTAGCTAGCTTATCAAGGTCGACCGCCCCAGGGTCAAGAATGCTCTCGCCAGGGGACATTAATGGCAACAACATCCAGATTAATCCCAGGGTTGACACTCCACCTCCCCCAGCCAGCACCAAATAGGGTATCCGTCATAGATTCCATAATCGTCAGGTCATCAAGTCGTGTTCGTAAAGGTACCGTAGCTTGAGGCGGGCGAGGCCATCGAGGTCGCACTGGACAAGTAGATGTTGACGTGTTGTGCGTTAGAGAGAAGGTAAGACTCTGTCTGGACGGAGTCCAGAACAAGAAACAAACAGAATAAAAAGAAGCGAAAAAAAAAACAAAGATGTGAGAAGAAATATATGTCCAATGCATCAACGAGTCGCGGCGAGGACCACGCCAAACGATGAATGTGTAGATTGTGTGTATATCATGTGAATAAAAAATGATGAAAAACTCTAGAACCTACCCGCGAAGTCTAAGGGTAGATCAAGTTCCAAAGAAGGCCCGATTCTTGGTCATGTCTGACACAACGGAACGGAGTCTTTTGCGAAAGAAAGTAAAAAATACCATCAGTCATCCAAAAGGGCACTCCATCCACGTCATCAACCTTGAAATCCAACATAATTCGTGAAATGATGAAAAACGCCACGATCTGGCCCTCCAATACAACATCTAGTGAAGGATAATATGAATAACGTAAAAACTTAAAACGTATGATCAAAATGCAGACATGAAAAAAGATAACCAGAACAAAAAAATAAACCAAAATGTAGTAAGGGAAATTAGCGTCGCGTCTCCATCAGCATAAATAGAACAATGAAAGGGTAAAACAACAATAAACCAAAAGAATGAGTCATGGTCTTGATGGGGATAAAATGGGTGGGGGGTATGAGAGGATTGGAAAATCTCCAGATCTCAGATTAGAGATCAATGTCATCATCGTAAACGTCGTCGAGGTGGCTTATAAGGGAAAACGCCACAGGTGAAAAGAACACAAACCGTGTAAACCCGATTATTTAGTGAACATGGCCGTTGGAGTTGCCATCAAGCCCTGATCCGTTGTCAGAAGAGTCTAATTAAAAAAACACAATGTGTTAGATCAAAAAACCACTTCCAACTCCTACCGTACAGCTCAGATAGACTCACCACTGCCGCGCACAGAGTGACCATTGGTGCGGGCACGGTTGGCAAAGTTAGCACCCTGTTGCTCGTTCCACTCAGGGTTGCGGGGTTGACGGTCGGGAGCATTGCGGGAAGCGCTATCCGGAGTCGGGCGTGTGCCAGGACGCTGGCTACCGATAGCCCCAGGGTTCGACCGATGCTGGTTGGGGACAGACTCGTAAGACAGACCAAGACCAGCCATGCTGGTAGCCAAACCCATCGTGGGATCAACAGAGGCACCACCGTTGAGGCTGTTGTTCGAAGGGACGTGCATAGTGGGTGAAGGGGTCGTCATAGCAGAGCTAGCGGTGCCATACTCAGACAGACGGCTCAGGCTGGAGTTGGCAGTAGCAAAAGCAGTCAGGCCGTTACCGAGGTAGCCGTTGGTGCTGTTAGCCGAAGGGCTGGGCGTCATTGACCGCAGGTCAGCAAAGCTCTTGGCGGCACGCAGGTTGTTTGGCATGCCAGGACCCTCTGTCGACACGGGATACTCAATCGTCGGACTAGGACGGTGGATATTACCGTGAGGATTGGAGCGGACCTGGTCGCCAGTCGACAAATCAAAGGTAGCCGCACGGCTCAACCCGCGGCGGTGAGCGTCAACGTTAACGCCGTTAGCGGAGACAGGGCCAGTGGGTGAGTACATTTGCTTTCTGCGGTAAATGTGGAGCTGGCGGTTCTCGGGAGAGTCTCCCCAAGACTGATGTTCCAGGCCCATGTGGTGAGCAATAATATGAATCTGGCGGCGATCTTCGGGAGTAATGCTGGCAGGGAAAATGAGGGTCTCGCGAGACTCGTCACTCTTGAAGATAGTAAGTTGGGTGTAGAAGCTGAGAGTCTTGGGATCGTTGAGATCGAGAGTGGGCATGCTGCTGCTAGTAGTATTGGGAGTACGAGTGGCCGAACTGCTTCCGGCAGTCAGAGACTGCAGTGACGGTTGTTGATGCAGCATAGGGGCACGGTGCTGCTCCTCAAGCTGGCCGCGCCTCTCACGCTTCTCCCGCTCAATACGCTCACGCTCAGCCTCAGGAAGCATTTTCTTGTACTCGACACGCAGCTTACGACCAGAAACGTCTAACCCATTCATGCGTTCAATAACCGAGCGAGTGTCGTCGGGGTTCTGGAAATTGGCAAAGGCAAGACCACGGAAAACACCATTGTCGAAGTGGTAGTTGAAGGCATAGGGCTGAGGCAGGTTCATCTCAACCATAATTTGAGCAAGCTGCTCTTTGCGGACAGCAAACGGAATATTCTTGATAACAATGGCAGTAGGGATGAGCTGCTCAGTCTCGGTCTGCTGAGCAGACATGCCGTTATTACCCATTCCGGAGTCCATCATCATGCCGGGGGTCATGTGGTTGCCATTAATCCCATTCGGGATGAAACTGTTTTGCTGGTTGCTGTGCATGTTCATGGAGGGAGGATCAGCCCAAGTCTGAAAGTTTGATGTTAGCAAGTTTTTTTTTTTACTTTTCGTGAATTTCTGAATAACAGAAACTTCATAGCTCAACTTACGGTAGGCAGAGCGGAACGGCGGGGCATAGGTCGTCCAGGACGGCTAGCGCCGTTCATAGCACCATTAACGGTAGCAACATTACCAGTGTAAGCCCAAGCACTGGCAGCAGAGTTATCAAATCCATAGGCCATGTTATTGGCCGAAAACCCGCCCATGTTTGGCGACATTCCGTCAACATTGCGGTAAGCGCTGCTCAGGTGGTCACCGTACAAAGCAGCGGAGCCGAGGGTCTCAAAAGGGCGTGAGGATTGGCGGGGCATCGTCATTCCAGAAGCGAAGCCCGGAGCAGCAAAAGCATTAGGTCTCGCGGCGTTGGGAGATCTGCTAGGACCGGGAGCTTGAGTATAATCGAACATTTCGTGCGGTTGTTGACCGGCCATTGTTTTGTTGTGGATTATTACGTCGTCAAAGACAACGTTTGAGGGTGTTGTATGCCGTACAAGGTTGTCACTCTAGCAAAAGCAGACGACAAAAAGGTAATAGAGTTTTAGCAGTGATTGGCTTTGCACAGGACGAAGCAGTATCACGCGGCAGTAGCAGCTAAGCGACCAAGAACAGGTGTAGATGCAGACAATGTGTATGCTTCGGGGTGGAAATATCGGAGAGACTTTTTTTTCTCGTCCTCTCAGTAAGCCAGATACACAAATAGTTGTGAATGACCAAATCAATCGTGTAGCGATGGATGAGGGCGTCGGCGCTGTCACAAGGGTCGCAAGACGGAACAGGAGAAATTTGGTGTCGAGTAGTGACTGGGAACAGCTTGAGATGCTGTCGGTATCGACTCACGAGGGTTATAGGGGAGGGGAGGGGAGGGGGCGTGTAGACACAATGACCTCAGGCTAAAAAGTCACGAGTGACAAGTCGTGACAGAAAACAAGCCTGTGTCGAGTAAAATCGTCACGGTGAATGCGACGATTCAAGCGTGTGAGGGAAAAATGATAGTAATCAACACCGTCAATTTCAATTATAGGCGGGATGACGGTCGCCTATAGATCAGATATGTCGAGTATGATGGTAAAGTCGATTGACAGTCGACGATACAGGCGATGTGCTGATAAAATGCCAGCAGAAGGCGACAGTGGGTAGAATCAATTGAAACCAATCAGCAGATGGACAAGCTGAATTTTTGAGCAAAAAGGAAAGGCTCGTTTATGCAGGAGCAAAGAAAGAAGAACCGGTTATCACGGTCAAATTGTTCAGCGTCGCAGTTTTTTGGGATGACGTTTGTTGAGAGAACGAATGCGTGGCGATGTCGTGGAAGAAAAGTGAAGCAATGCAAAATAAATGCAAAAAAAAAACAGTTGGTCAGTACTGCAGATTCAGCGTGTGTTGGGCCCAGAAAATGGACTTTGCGGAGTGCACAGCGGCGGCGCTAGGCTAGCGAGAAAAAAGAGACAATGGCCGTTGAGGCTTCGGGGGTGGCCAAGTGTATAGACCCTAGAATGAAAAAGGCACGCAATCGTGATGCAGAATCTAACAATTATAATTATGCAAATGTGTTATGGTGTTCGATAGATGCATAGATAGATCTCAGAGGTTGAGAGTAGGGATCAAAGGCAAGAGGGTTGAAGTCGTTAGGTTGCCGTTGCAGGGCAAAAAAAAAGAAAAATCATAAAAAAAAAAGAGAGAAGGCTGAGCAAAAGGAGAGACAGTGTCGAGGCGACCACAGGTTCGGATCTGGGCGTGTTCAACAGGAAGAGGAGCGAGCCACAGGCAGGAGGGGGAATTCAAGAGGCCCAAAGAATGGATGCTAGATTTTTCTGCTGGTTTTCTAGATGGTGTAAATGTACAAAGCTAGGCACTGCGAAACAGAAGCTAGTATCCCAAGAGCCTGAAATTATTATGATGCTGAAGGAAAAGATTTGAATAAGAAAATGTAAATCAAAGAAAAAATCAAGATGTGAATACAGAGAAAGGATGAGAAAGAAAGTCGTCACGGCGGCATTGATGTCTTCAGAAGTTTCATGAACCAAGCAAAGGAGACCAGGTTGCAAGCGAATGGGCAGATCGGCGTTTTTTTTTTTTCTTTGGGTCTTCTACAGGAGGCAATCAACCAGGACTTGACTGCGAATTGATGAGGACAGGACTGCGTCTATGACAAAAAAAACAACGGTCAGAGCAAATATTATTGATTTAGTGCCCGGACAACAAAGGAGCTTCTCGACGCCGGTCCCTCTTTGGAGGAAGGGGGGGGGAGTCCTCTTTCAGTGATGCCCCATCCTTAGCGACTGCAGGCACTAAAAAGGCTGACCACGGAAGCTTTGAAAAGAGCTTCGGCCAATGAAATCACTGCATCCACCAGTGGGTCCGGGAGAACTCACCTGAGATCACGTATGCACCTATAAGAGCAGAGATGTGCAAGGAGAATAAGATACTTTGTCTGGTGGTTATGACGACAGATGTCAGAGGATTACAATACATGCAAACAGTCGACTCTGGATCCAACAGGTACACTCGACGATATCAAATAATCATTGGTTGTGGTGCATTAGCGAAGGCGGGATAGGCGGGGACCTGAGCATACACCAAGAGCTTGGTACCAGCGGCGCAGACAAACGCTATGCTGGTCAATCGAGAGTTGAACCCTGGCAACGACAGCAAGTAATGGCGGTGACTAGGGGCAAACAAACAATAACACAGGCAACGAATAGACAAGAAGCGCGACCAGAGAGATTAGATCGTGATCACTGCTATACGGAGGGTCTCGAATATCAAAAGCTGATGGCTGTAGAAGATGATATCCGGGGATGGTGAAGGATCCATTCGGTGTTAGGATCAAATATGCGGGTCTTCGTTTTGGCAGTTACTTCTCTGATAATGATTACAAAACTACGCAAGTCATTTAAAATCACACCAATACTCGATAGAAATCAAGCAATCACCTACGTATGCTTTTCAGGAGCTACAACATCTGATGTCCGATTTTGTTGCAGAGCAACCAGCACAAAAACAGCAACTGGAAAGAGGGATTCCGTATTCCCCTCCCCCCGAAAGTAACAGAATATCAGATATATATACACAGAATGGGAAATTACGGGGCTCTGGTACCAAGTCACGAGGATAGTGGGGCTGAAAAAAATGACCCCTCAGCATCAACGCAGGAACAATGTCGAATATGGCGATCATCGGGGAGGGTCGCATATATAATGGTGATAAAGTGCAATTCATTGGGAGGGCTGCATCGTTATCAGATATGGCTATATGCAGCTAGAATATGGTTGACTAGTTTACAGGTTAGTCCCGGAGGATTGTAAGCGCTATCTAGCCATGTGCTAACTGAGGTTTTAAAGTACAAAGACATGTTCTCTTGACAGATATGAGGCTGGATTACTTACTTGACTTATTTATGCCGTAAATGGGATCATGATTCCCTGTGTAGCGCTTGACTCGAGCTTCTGGACTTCAATGCCGCACTAAATCATCTCTGGTCCCAATCAAACAATGCCTCATGAAGCCCCTTCCGGCTCCTGTTCATGGGCCCTCTCCCATTCCCGGATCTTTGGTATTCCTTCTGCCTTATCACAAAACCCAATCAACATGAACAACATCCAGGGGTCAACACGTTTCCTCGTCACCATATTGTCCTCAAAAAAAAAATTCTGCACAAGCGTGTAAACTTCTCCAAACACTCGTCCCTTCAGTCAAAAAATAAATATTTACTTATACCCCCCGAATCCACCCGCCGCTGCTGTCTTAGTCAAGCCTCATTATCTCTTCTTCGCCCGTCTGCATTTCAGCATTTCCATCCCCGCATCTAACTCCACTTTCAATCTGCCACCTGAGACTCTGGCCGTGCAGCCAAGCAGCTAGTGTTGCGGACTTTTAGATTGATACTTGACTGATTATGCGCGGGGTAGTTTCCCATGATCGCAGGAGATGAAGTACAACATGATCTGTCCTTTTGTATGACAACCACACAATTTGCCATCATCATATCCGTCATTTTCCACGTTCCGATCATGTGATCCTCAGACAGCAAAATCCTCGCATGTCATCCACATATTCAACCTATTCCATATCGGCCATGTCTCCACCCGTACCTGAGAGTGACTGGGTCTTCGTCGAACCCTGGCCCTCTTCCCTTTCTCCTGCATGTTCTGGTTTCCCTTTTAGTCCCTTACCACCACCTCACCAACATATTTACTCGAGCAACTCCCTCTCTACCCATCCTATCTCCTCACTCTCAGCACCCTCGGTATGACCGTTGCCATCCTATTTATCTAGAGCTGTACTACAGTACAGTGATGCTTAGGAACATGTGTTCAGTACTCCTCATGCAGTCCAGTCCGCTTCCGATGCTGCCCTGGGCTCCTACAACCAGCTTAGCCTCAACCTCTGCACTCCCTACATACCAGTAGAGAGGACCAGTAATTCTATTATACCATGCATCGAATCGCCAAAGAACGAGCGCACGGAGCCCCGGTGGTCTTTCCAGGTCCCGAGTGTTCCACGCTGGCCGTGAGTGGTTTGCCCAGAACGGTTTCTAAGGTTTCCAGAACATTTTCTGTCAATGAAAAGCATGCGGTCCGAAGATGTTTATTTATATCAAAATTCAAAAGCGGTATGCAGATATTATGTTTATTCAAGTGTATGAGTGCCAGATATGAGTTGAACTATTGATGTTTGCGTATCATTTTTTTGTTGATACTGGTTCTAATTTCGTACTAAGTTTCAATGTTTTGATAGCACTTATGCTTTTCAAAGAAGAAAGGTTGGAGTTGTTGTTACAAGCAACCCTATAAACACTAGGGTTAACTTTTTCGTACGGTGGATTTTGTGTAACATACACGTTTTGGTAACCAATGAAATATAAGAGTGACATTTCTTAATCAGGTAATATCCTTTCCAAGTGCACGAAAAAAACGTTCACTATTCAGAGAAGCAACTACCCACTGTATGCACTCATTGTAAAGACAAACAGCAATTGCTCATATTACATGGCAGATTCCGGCCTGTATGTGCAATTGATAAGGTGGAGAAATATGAAAGGTCATGAAGAGAAGACATCCTCGCGTTTTTGCGTTCTCAACATCTCCAAAATCATCAACCATACTGCTATCGACCATCCTTTTCTTATCAATCATCCAAAAGTTGAGTAACATTGTTCTCATCGTCCATCAATCATTGACATATATTAATTTCTCTCTAACGACAATTACATGTCCTATTTCAATCCAAATATTTCTCGGTCTTTCTGATACAGATTGTCGTCTTCATCAACCGAAACTTTGAGTTTTCTGGTTCTCTTCAACCATAATATATCACTGTTATTTCACTCAATTCTCAGTCTTTTACTTTTTTCCTATCACTTTTACTATGGAGTCCTTTTCATCTGTCAATACCAGACCGGACACGGTGGACCTTGATGTCCCGATGGACGGTGTACACTATACCTACAAACCCGTCATCGTTGTTCCTGACGAACCACTCTTTCCTCTTCCAATTTCAGTTGAAAAACTAAATGAAATTTCTGGAACAAACACTTCTCTCGAGCAGGCTACCCGCCAGCCCAAGACTGAAACTCCCGACGGAGCCACAACGCAGTATGACACCAACACAAACAGAAAATCTCTTGACAAACTGGCGACTATCACCACCAATGAGCCGCGTGTCTTCTCTTTCTTCCGGACCGAGCTTCCTTATGATGTCTTCAATGAGTTAGACTGGTCTTCCCATGGTACTCTTACCAAGATGGAGTATGTACAAGACTTTGACAAGAGCAAAGCCAAACATGAGAGAAATGGGAGCAAGAAAATGTCAGAATATTTCTCAAAAAGTCATGACCCCAACTCTGACAGTGTCGATGTTGCTCAGCCTCTGGAGACTACCGATGAGTATCTGCGAACTGTGAAGAAGATGAAGCACAAAACCCCACGGATCAACACCGAAGTAAGTTCTTTTGTCGGTGACACTAATTTAAAATTCCAGAACCTCATCTTGTTACATAAGCCATTGGCATGTTTACTAACATTCTCATCATAGAACCAAGACTCATTAGATCCCGATACTACGGCGCTGTTGTACCGACCTCCAGAACAACTTTTCCTGAAGCAGACACCTGTTTCCGACCTAGATATGCAGTCTGCGGAATTATCAACAGGCTCTGATGTCTTATTCAGCGACCATCGTGATTCTGAATCGGCGACATTGGAGGAAACGATAACCGACCGCGATAGCACATCTATGGTCGAGAAGACCATGGCCATGCACCTGGAAAGTCCTATCCGCCCTGTGTCCGACTCCAAACAGGTCACTGAAAAGGACGAGAGAAGAAACCTCACGCTGCACCCTGGTTCCCATATCGGTGATTTCCACTAGGAATTCCGACCGTGTTTATGGTTCCTTGCCAGTTCCTTTGATGTATGCAGCCAAGTCTATCCAGACTCTGATGTTGTATTGCTATCCACCAAAGCCTGAAATGTTTTTACTTACTTTTTTTTTACTTGCTGTCTTGCTGTCGTCATTGAGCGGGTGTCTGTTGGGTTTGTGTTATTGTCTTGATCTCCTAATTTTGTCAAAATTTCGGGAACTTGCCTATCAACATTATGAGGGACTTGGCATTTCCTTCAGGAGTTGTGAAACATTCCGAGTGTCTTGATCAAGGTTGAGAGGTGAAGAAGGACGAGTGCAGATTCTGAAGAGGGGACTGCCATCTCACATGTCGAGGTGTTGCACATTTTGATTATGAATTTTTGGGGGAGGGAGGAGACGAAGAAGATGAAGAAAGCTTAGAAATCTTGTTTGTACATCTTTTTGTGGTATCTTTATAAGTAGATAGCGATTTTCCGGAAAATGAATCCTCTTTATTCATCAAGCTTTTGTTATAAGACTTTGTAGCCTCAACACCGCAACTCATATTTCCAATGTTTGTTGGTTACCAACTCCACCCGACTGATCATTCATCACAACGATAAATAATCTACAAGATTCATGATCCCGGAGAATCCTCATCATTAAAATATAACATGAAACTAAAAACCTATTCTACCCTTTGCCACCCACCCATTTTCATCTCAGTCATCCGAGATCACCCCACTGATACCAAAAGATACCAGTCAGTACTCGATACAAAGACCCCCTTCTTCCGTGTACCTCACGCCAATTCTCCTCGGAACCCAAAACACACCAGAGTAGAGATTTCCTGAAAGAAAAGAAAGAAAAAAAAAAGGAAGCAAAGCTGCCATTCAACAACCTACCCCATATCACTTTCTTCCATCCTTCATCACGTCCACATCCACGTCCATCTATCCGCCGCGCCCTAGCCTATTCAACGTACAAAAAAAAACAGGAAAAAAAAAGACACTGCCTAAACGCCCACGGATACCCTTTACGCGGCAACCTGCGCAGCCTTCTTCTTCTTCTGCTCAACCTTGAGGAGCAGCGCCCGGTTGATGTGCGGCAGGACACCACCGTAAGCAATGGTGGCGCGGATGAGGGTATCGAGTTCTTCGTCACCGCGGATGGCGAGTTGGAGATGGCGGGGGGTGATGCGCTTGGCTTTCAGGTCCTTGGCGGCATTCTAAATAGGTTTGTTAGGTGTATTGTTGAGATTTGTTGGGCTTAGTGGGGACGAGTTGCTCGGGAGGGATAAAGACGGGAGCTGTGTAAGATAGGGAAAAGTACTTACCCCAGCCAATTCAAGGACTTCAGCGGTCAGGTATTCGAGGACGGCAGTGACGTAGACGGCAGCTTTGGCGCCGACACGGACCTTGTTCTGAGTGTTTTGCTTCAGGTAACGCTTGACACGACCGCAGGGGAACTACATACTGTTAGATGACCAGGCTACTCATGTGACCTAATCGCGGGGTTGGCATTTTGGTAATGGTGACGATGGAGATCGATTGAGTTGGCGCACGGAAAATTTCCTCCTAGATATATACGTCTCTGTCTACTGGTTGAGATAGCAGTTTCGAAGTTGAGATATAAGGGACTGAGTAAGGCGCAGGCATGACTAAAATGACTGAAAGGACACACTGAATGATTTCCGACTTTGAAGCTTCTGGAATGCCCAAGGAGCCAGACACAGGAAAATCAGCAGCCAGGATGGCATTCATTGAACAGCCACTGGAGACCAAAGGAGCACCGCTGTTGTAAGCCCAGATAAACAATCGCGAGTCGCGGGGTACTGAGGGATAGATGATTGAAATCGCGTGTTGATAAGCTTTCCTTAAGAACTGATGATTGCGTGGATTTCTGATGGCGCTTGATGATTGAGGTGTCGTTTAGAAGTGGCCATAAAAGTTGATGAATTGACTCTATATGAAAAGACCGAAGAAGTTTTGAATTGTTGAACGGTATTATGAATCGAGTCGGTACTAGGAAAAGTGCTGTTGAAATAGAATCGCATCGAGTAATCGTTAAGGTAATCGTAACTGGTGTTCATCATCAAATCGCACCTCGTAATCATCGCCGCCAGTCGGTATCCAGTGCGCCCATTTCGCAAACCCAATGCCCCATCAAACTATCATTCCTCCATCACCACCATCACCAGATGTATCCCGCACAAAAAAAAAAATCTTACCTGCAGACCAGCGCGCGCCGAAGCACTCTGCTGCTTCTTGGGCCCATCAACCGAAGTCTTGCCGCCCGAGCTCTTGCCTCCAGACTTTCCCTTTCCACCAGCCATTGCGTCGATATTTCAAGTGGGATGCGTTGAGTAATTCGTTTCGCTATTCGTCAATCTGCTCAAGCAGTTTACAGTTCTTATTTTCGCACGAAGGTTGTTTGTGCAGAAAAGTGAGGTCTTTTGTTGCTGTTGTAAAAGGCTTGTAGAGACCAATGTCGTCGGGAACAAAACAGGTGCCGGAGATGCGGAATCGGGGATTGTTGTGGAGATTGTATCGAGAAAAGTTTTTTTTCTTTCTTTTGTTCTTCGTTGGCGTCGAGCGAGAAAAGCGCTAGGAATCGTTTGTTCAAACAAAAGCAAAGGAATGGCGTTTGAAGATGCTGATGATTTGTTGAAACGATCCGGTGAAGGGAGGAACGCGAAAAAAATAAAATTTGAATCAAAAACGAAAAAAATAAAATAAAATAAAATAAAATGAGGTTAAAGTTGGGAGATGAAGGAAGGGCTGTAAAAAGAAGCCAAGAGTCGAAGATTATCGCGAGATAAGCGGCTCGTTAATGAAAAAGCAAAGACTTGTTCCGAGTCGAAGTGGTGGTTGTTTGACTTGTGACTTGGGAAATTTTTTTTTCTTCCTTCCTTTTGGTTTAGGAAGTCACAAAAATCCAAGTCAAAACTGGAAATCGGTCGGGCTGGGATTTTGCGTTTTCCGGGATCTTTTCCCTTCGTTTCGTTTCCGTCTCTGGCTTTTTTCTTGGTAAAAACCACCCCGAGCTCTAAAACAAAAATCTGGTAAAAAGAGTTCCGAAACGTTCTGGGGCTTTAAACTTGAGCAGAAAAACAAAGTGGAAAAATTTCCCCAAAGTTCCTCTGCTCTTCGGATTGTAAATTATCGTGTAATTCAGACCAAGAGAAGCCACGCAAATTCCGCGATTCTCTGTTGGAGTAATTTTCAGACGGGGAGGGGAAGGAGAAGGGCCTGAAAATTGCTACTAAGCGTGAAAAAACTTTGTTTCTACCAGGCATCGAACGAGAATGACCGGCATTCAATTGCAAGGAAAAAAAAATTAAGTTGTCTTGTTAGTCAAGTCATGCCGGGGCCCGGAAATCCAAAAGGCTGGTCAACCAGGTGAAACAATGCCATTGCAGCCTAAAAAGTCATTGTCATTGTTTCCCTTTGTTGCAGGTTAGTCTTTTCTTGTTATGAGGCTGTGGCCCAGCCTTGTCATTGTGCCATTGTGTATAGCGCATTTGGCTGTGCTATGCTTTCCTAGCCTTTTTTCTAGCTGAAGGGAGATGAACGGCGCTGGGCTGATGGGCTGATAGCTGATAGGCGCCCCGCTTTTGTGCCGTTTGGGGAGCTTGGGGCTCTGGGGGTAACTTCACGTGATGGTTGTAATATAGGGGAAATGAGGTGCGATGTAAGCAACTCCAAAAGATGAGACGGTACAGGTGTTCGGAGGATAAGTGAAGTATAAGAGGTGACGAAACAAGCTAGAGCTGGTTAGAGGTTTCCATATGAGTGCTGTAGATAGGTTAAGAAGATAGATATCTGCCAGTGACGACCGGCCGTCAAGACAGCTGGTCCCCGATGGTCCCCCGGCGACTAGCCGATGACTTGGGTAGCTTAGCCACGACTTGTAACATGCAAATCATGACATAGAATTATTTTGTCACCATGGACAACTCTGCCCTAAGGCTCGTCAGCAACCTGTAACTCTTCACAAACCTCACCTCACCTGTCTCTTCCCATCTGACGTCTCACCGTACCCCCCAATCTCCCAATTTCCCGACTCCGGGAAATAAAATTGTACTCTCTCCATTTTTCCAAACCTTGTATATACTCACCACCAACCTTCACCTCGACCTTTCCTCCTCACATCAAGAAAACCTGATTGACTTAACCTGTCAATATCAACCATCTCTTCCTTTCTCTCTCTCCTCCCCCCCCCCCCCCCCCCCCAATTTCCATTTCAGCGGGTTTCCTGTCTCCACCCTGAACAGCCGGCGCCATCTGGCACCTTATGCATGAACTTAGAGGCGACAGATGGCGCGGGTTTAGCGAGCGGGGTTTTGTGTTACAAGGATGACGTCGGAGGTATATGACATGCGGAATTTCAGATCTGTGGTGTGTCTTTTATAATTCCCCAACTTGCTGACAAGAACAGCAGATAAAGAGGTAAAATGCTTATCAAAGAAAGCTTTGCGGATGTGACCGTCAAGGTCGACGGAAAGGAGATTGTTATGCGTTAGTTTTCTCACACAGCATCCCCCACTTTCACTTCGAATTCCAATTCCAATTTTCACCCCCACTTCTCACCTCCCACCATACCACAACAATCACACACAACGCTTGCTAACCACCCACAACCCCACACCCCACAGGCATAATCCTCTTCCACCCCTCAATCCCCGGCTACCCCTCTGCCCGCTTCCCCGCTCTCCTCCTCTTCTCCGAAATCTACCAAGTCACCGGCCCCGTCTCCCGCTTCGCCCGCCAGCTCGCCGGCCACGGCTACATCGTCGCCGCGCCCTCCACCTACCACGACTTCATCCCCTGGACTCCCCTCGCCTACGACGTCCCCGGCACCGCCCTCGGCAACGAACTCAAAATCAAAAAGACCCTCGACAGTTACGATGCGGACGTCTTTGCTACGGTTGATTATCTGCTCGGGCTGCCGAGTTGTAATGGGCGGATTGGCGCGACGGGGATGTGCTTGGGGGGGCATTTGGCGTTGCGAGCGGCGATGGATCAAAGAGTAAAAGCGGTCGTGTCGTATTTTGCGACGGATGTGCATTCGAGGACGCTGGGGCCGTATGAGAAAGCCGACACTTCGGCAGCCGGCCCCGACAACTCGAAGCACACTATTGACATCCTATCCCAGATGACGCAGGCCGAGGTGGCCATGATCTTTGGCATCAAGGATACGCATGTGCCGGATGAGGGGCGGGATTTGATCAGGGCGAAGTTGCGGGAGGCGGGTATTACGGCGAGTTTCTACGAGTTCGCGTGGGCGCAGCATGCATTTATTCGGGATGAGTTGAGTAAGGGAAGATATGACCCGGCGATCACCAAAGTTTGCTTTGAGGTGTTGCTGGAGTTGTTTAACAGGGTTTTGAAGACTGATCTCGGGGAGGAGGGCAAAGTGCCGGAGGTGGAGCACGTCTGCTAAAAGGAGTATGTCACTATATGATAACTGTAAAGAACATGTGCCATACATACACTTGTAAGATGTATCACATCAAAGGTTGGAAAGCAATTTGCAAGAAACAACAAATATATGAATGGTATGAGAAAATATGCGACAAAAAATAGTTCATGCTTCATGAAAAGAAATTACCGCCCACCATCTTCCACAGTATCAAAACAAAACTCAATCAAAGAGCCACTCCAGCCAAAAAGTCTTTAAACAAAAAAGAAAATAGAAAAGCACACTCTTATCTTATTCAATCATCACTCACCACCCCCCTCCATCCGCGCTTTTAGTGCTTGCTACTCTTCGACCGACTAATAGTACCCTCATCATAGGGGTTATTCATATTCACATTTGAAAAGCTCGTCAGTGTCCCCCCCGGAACCCCCTGCGTCGTCTGGGCACTCCGCGTCCTCGCCAACCCAGCTTCCTCATCCCAGTTACGTCTGCTATCCGCACTAGGCCGCGGCGGGGGATCCACCTGTGGCGTCGTCAACGTCAGGCTAGGTGGAGCAGCCGGGGCACTTTGCCCCGCCATGCGCAGACCCCGGTGACTTTCCTTGCGTGACGGCATGGTAGACTCCCAATCGCCGCGCATCCGGGAGCCTGCGGGCGACGGAGGACAGTTTCCGAGGTTCGGGTTGTTGATGTCGAACTGGGGAATCTCATCGTTGTTCTCCGGCATGACCGGGACAAGACGGGCCTTGTCCTTGGCACGGGCAGCCTCGGCACGGGCAGCGGCAGCAAAGTCATCAGTGACAGCGACGGAGTAGGTGGGGTTGGTGGGGGCACCGGCGGGGTCGGCGCCACCACCGGGGCCATTCAAGGGGATCTTCTTGACGGCGGCGGCCAGGGCAATCATGAAGCGGTTGCGGCGGTTGGCGCGAATCTTCTCGTCGTGCCAGTTGCTCTTGAATTTGATGGTAACCTTGAGCTGCAGCTTGTCGAGGTCACCGACACCAAAAACACCAATGTTGAAGTCGGGGTGGAAGTCACGTGAGTTGGCAGGGTTGCGGACAAAGGCCTCCATCTCCTGGCGCAGCAGCTCAATGTCCTCCATAGACGTATCGTAAGCAACGTTGAGATCAAAGGTCTCGGACATGGCCTTGGAGCGCGAAACGTTCTCAACCCAGAGGGAGTTGAGGACGATGTTAGGGATCTGCACGACCTGGTTCTTGTCGATGCGGTGGAAGACAGTGTATAGCAGCGAGATCTTGTCAACGATGAGGCCGGTGGTGGTGATTTCGACGCGGTCACCGACGTCAAAGGGGTGCTTGACGAACAGGAAGATGCAGGAACCAAGGAACTCCTGGGCAGTGACGGAGAAGACAAAGGACAGCGTCAAGATAGAAGTGGCAGCCGAGGCAAGAGTGGTACTAAACCCAGCCTGGAAGACGAGGACGAAGACGAAGATGGAGGCGATGAAAACACAGAAGGTGAGGACCTCGTCGAAGGCGCGCAGGGCCTGGCCAATATCCTTCATGCCCTCGGTGATGGCCTTGCGCTCGCGGCTCATATCGTAAACCTTGCGGATCATCTCATCGAGCGAAATGTCGCCGTTGCCATCGTTGTCAATGGCTGAGAAAGCCTCGTCAGCCTCATCCTTGTAGTTGGGGCCAAGTACCTCCTGGATGTCCTCCGGGAAGAGAGCATCGTGGTCCTCAACGACAAAGGACATCCAGATACGGCGGGCCAGGGCTTCGGACGACCGCTGCTTCTCGAGCGCCTCGATGACGACACTGTGAGCCGAGTTGGGATTGAAGACGTTCTTGCCCGTGATTTCGGAGGCAATGTTGCCAAAGGCGGACGTGACCTTGTCACCAAGGCGAGCGGCGTCACCAATAAGACGCATCGGGGCCACAACGTTGCCCTTATTCTTCTTGCCGCCGGACAGCATGAGGTTGATGCTGTCAGTGATGATGTAATCTTCATCCTGGAACTCGGGGCAGTACATGGGGAACAGGGCGCGGGACGCATCGTAAAGGAGGCCCAGCAGGTAGACCTCTCGCTTAGAGTCCTTGATACGATTGGCGAACGAGCGCTGATGGTACGAGATACCGATGAGCTGGACGACGGCCTTCTCGGCGAGGTAGACGGCGGAGCAGATCATGCACGAGAGCAGAATCTTGGTGATGATGTCGACCCAGCTGACGCCGGCGTTGTCAAATGTGTGGAAGAAGCCCTTGAAACTGATCCACGAGGCCAGGGCCCAGAAGAAGAGTGACAGCGGGATCTCGAGGTTGCGGAGGACGGTGGCGTACTTGCGGGTGCCCGAAGATACGACACCGCACAGGAACAGGAAGGCCATGGGAATCAGCTGCGCCACGATCTTGCCGGCCCACAGCGTCAGCCACGAAACCATGATCCAGATAAATAGCGTCAGCAACGGTGGTCCCTTGGCGCCGTTCTTGCCAGAGCCAAGGTGAAAGTCGTTCCGGTGATCCGTCACAATCAGCACGACAATGGGGACGGCCAGCAAGATGGCCACCGGCACCACGTAAACCATGTAACGCATAAACGGCGAAAATCCAATGATTTTGGTGTACAAACGACCCATAGCGTTCAGTTGCACCTCACCAGTGGTATTGGCCCGCTTGAGCCCGGAGCTCTGTTTGCGTCTGCCACCGCGCACGGTGGTGTTGGCGGGGTTCTTCTCGTCGCCGTTGTCGGACTCAAGGTCGGTGGCTGTCTGGGCGGGCTTGCGGGCACCAGTGGAGACATTGCTGCGCATTTGCGCGAGGGCGATGTTGTCCTCGGTGGTGTTGGCGTTGCTGATCTGGACAAAGCCCGATTGGCGCGGAGATAGTGGAGACATGTTGGTTTGTGAGTATTGTGGAGGGAGGGTAACAAGAAAAGAGGAAGGATACAGTTGTGCATAGAGAGATATTCGCGAGAAAGGACGTGAGCAGAGCGGAGTGGAGAGACCAGCAGTCCAGGCTCGAGGTAGTCTAATTGGTTGGTAGACCTATAAATGGGATAATTGGAAGCGGAAGTCCCGCAGCGGAAAAGTGTATGTATATGTGTAAAAAAGGCGTCTATATATGAAGCAGACTGAAGCAATGCCGGATACTCCAACGGGACCACTCCGGGATACGGAGAAGAATAAGTAGACGGAAGAGAAAGAAAACAAGCAGCAACCCGTGAGATCAAAACACACGGGGAAAAGCTAAATATATTGTAGGCGCCGGAATCCGGCAGCCGACGTGTGTGGGTGTGGGTACTCAGCGGTCAGCTACTGTGCAACCCTTTGCCAGAAAGAGAAGGTGCCTGGCGCCCGAGTTGGCGATCGTCGTGACGGTAGTGGTAGTTTGACTATCAAGTCTCAGAGTCTCTCTCTCTTTCCTCTTGTCTCTGGACGATATAAAGAGACGGAGTCGGGAAGGAAAAGATGCTGGATCCAGAAGAGGATCTCGATATATAGGTGTGTGGATGTTGAGTGTGTGAAGTAACGAGACACTCCAAGGTGAGGATGGAAGAAAGAAGAGGAAACACAAGGAAAGAAGAAAAAATGGAAGAAACAAAGCTGTTGAAGGAGAAGAAGAATAGTTGGTGATATAGAAATTTGTTATGGTGGTAGCTGTGCTCGTGTTTGAGCTCGTCACTCCAAATAAGAAAAAAAGTTTAAAATAAGAATTTATTATTTTTTTTTTTCTTAGTAGCACATTCCGTATGATCTGCTTCTCTCGGTAAATTCCCAGACATTTTATCACGCTTACGTTACTTCCTTCCCTTGCTAACTTTTTTTTACATGCTTTATATATATACACATAAGCGCACCAGTGGTCCCCTGGCCCCTTCACCTTCCCCTGTAAATAACAAGACATAGTTACGGTTACAGGGTGTTTTTGGCGGCATGTCTGGTGCAGCTGTAGCGTGTTGGAGTGAGTGGTGTGCCCTGGGTCGACACGAGGTTTAGCGGGTTTTGATTTTGTCTTTAGAACAAGTCAAGAACAAAAAAAAAAAGAGGAATTAGACTAAATAGGAAGGGATTACCATGTTTAAAGAGGATTCCATGGGGGGTCGACCCACTCTGTAACCCACCCCTTCCTTTTTGAGATTCCTGCGGCAGGGTGATTAGTGGTTGGTGGGGGGGAAGGAAAGAAGGAAAAAGGTCTAGATATCACGGCATTGATGGTGGTGGGTGGTGGCATGAATGATGGCCATTGGCAAGCTGTTTCTGTGGCTAGTTGCTGAGATATGTCAAATTTATAGTGGAACATTCATACACAACACACAATTGGGCGTACATATTCTGTTGTATATCACATGTCAAGTCGATGTCCATCTCGATGCCACGACGTTGGGCACAGGTTCGAGTACAGGTATATATCTACAATGATACGGGATTTGGTATATGTCCATGCTCAATGATACCCGTAGAGTGCCCAAGTGACCAGAGTTGTGAATTCCTCCTCCACGGAAAAACAGGACACGGCCCAAAACAAGCCATGATCACCGGTTTGGCACGGCCAATATTAAGTTACAGAGTGTCCGGACGTGACGATCTCCGCCTCTGGAAAAGTAAATATGTAACCTTGGTTTTTGGTTTGTGTCAATATGATGTTTGAACAAGTAGAGCCGATGTTGTGTGAAGCTAAATGGATGAATAGACACGTATATGGTTAGTCTATCGGGGGCTACAGAAAAGCTAGAGTACTCCCAAGGGAATACTCCATCTCGTGTTCCATTCTCTTTTGATCTGATTCGATGATGGAAGAAGAATTCTATGATTCTTAGTGTGTGGCAAGTGATGTTGGCAGTTACGAATCCATTTTAGTCGTCATCCTTTTTTTTTTCAGATGGAGTTTTTTTATTGATTTAGTGTCAAATGGCAGTCGATCATGACAAGTTTATCTGAACTTCTTGGAACTATTAAAGTAAATAAACACACAAACTCATTAGCACAAGCTAAATGCATTATTCAAACAAATATGTAGCAACAAAACTTGACGTTGGCACCCACATTTTCTCTCAGACACACAGACGTCAACTTCGCCACTACCAGCCATCGGAGCTGAAGTGTACATGTCCCCACCGACACTAACTAAGCTCTCCTCTTCTCTCCGTATCCACTTCCTACTCGGTCTCTTTTTTTCTTAGTCTCGTTATCTTAGCCTCATTTTTTTTTTTCTATGATTCTACATTCCTCAGACTCACTGACCTCTCTCTCTCTCTTCCCGCCCAAAAGCCGACGTCATTACTGAGTATGCAAGTATATATTCAAGGTCAAGTTGCTTTCTCGCTAGAATATGCATATTGTAACCTTGTCTACACTTGGAATATCAGTCAGTAAAAGCCTATTTATAGCCGCTGCGGCCAATGGGTGGCAAGTAGGGAATAAAGATATTTACGCATGTATAATCTTCATCAAGGAATCAATAATACATAGAAATAATAATTGGTCTGGCTGGCTTGGTTCGTGTGTGGAGAGTTACAATTGCAGTCAGTCAGGGGCGCCAAGCTTTAGCCGGGCCGGTAACCGTCTGTCCCAACCGTCACTCACTCAGTCACCTTGTCTCTCGAGACCAATTGACCAACTAACCGTCTCCGTGTCTCGACCACCGACATGAGCTGAACTAGAAAAAAAAAAGGGAGAGTATGTATTGTACAGATTCATATGGCCGCTGCACCAATAACTTATATAAAATGTATCAAGTACCATTCCTCAACATTGCACTCGCTTCTTGTACCCTTAAAATGACAAGTCGAGTCAAGTCATCCCTCGCACCCTGGAATTTCCCTTGGGGACCAATGTGAATAGCGTAATGGATATCTTGGTGAAACCCTTGAATCCTTGGATCATGAATCTCCTGTTTCACATCATGCAGCCCTCTTTTCTGGCTTGCCCCACCACTATATACATCACTATATATTTATGTGCTATATTGATAAAATCAATTGCGATCTAGACAAAATGGACATCGTGCTGAAAAGTCCACTAACGCCAATATACACAATCCATCCCATTTCATCCCATCCATCTCACAGCTTACCTACGTCGGTACCCTTTCTCTTTTCTCATGTCTTACAGAAATCTCACCATTGTTTTTTTGTGGGTGCTTTGACATGATGTGCTAGGGTTAAACCCATGCATTACCCTCCATTATCACGATGACATCAATCCTCCATGCCAATCAGCGTCTCAAGACAGCCAATCTGAGGTCTGGTGCTTATATATTTGCTTGCTTGCTTTGCTCATCAAAGATCCTGCTGTGAATTCTTTCTTTTGCCTTGGTCTGTAACTGATGGGAGGGAGGATTGTTTGCGTATGTGTGTTTTTTGTTTTCTTTTTTTTTTGGAGCTTGAGGAGAGAAGTCGATGAAAATGAGGTCAATCAAAAGCCATGGATGATGTTTATGCAAGCAATGCCAATCATGATGTTAGAGTTTTGACATGTCGCCCAACTTCTCTTGCCTTTTGGTTCTCCATATGTAGAATTTAATTATCAACCATGTTCACTTTTCCATTCTCCACGAGGTCAAGCAAGAACTGATCATCGTTTCATGGCCTGTAAAAGGTATCCTTTTTTTTTCTTCTTTAGTAACTACAGAAAAAAATATAGAATGCTGACTTCCGTCTCCTGGTGGCATCTCAGCAATCATTTACGCACCAGGCACCCCTCGGTCTGTCCCGCCGTTTCGCCTCTCAAAAACATCGGATATCCGGCCTATCTCCATAAATAAATCTCAATGTTCGGATAACTAGGCAAGTCGGAGGGTTTTTTTTGGAGGGGGGGTGACATTTTCATTGTATTGCATTGCGTGCATCAGGCCCTATGATGTCTTTATCCTCATGTAAATATCGTGATTATGTCTTTACGACTCATCAAGATATCTCCATACTTTTGGCCCACCGGCCCCACTTCCACTTCCAACAATGCCTGGAAGGCAGAGCGGAACGGAGGATCTCCAGCAATATCTGTATTTTCTTTTTTTTTTTTTTCTTACTTTCACTTTTCTTTTTTCTTCTTCTTCTTCTTCTTCTCCTCCCTTGTCCTGCTTCTGGGCCTTTTATGGACCAATATTTTTCACGATCCCTCCCTCACTGGAACCCAAGGGAATGCGGGTCAAACACCAGGCGGCCAAGGGAATATGCAGCTAAGAAACCAAGTTAGAACTAGCAGGCTGCAGTGTTCCTTTTTTTGTTGATTGCGGTCCATATGTGTTCAGTAATCGGTTCTGTGAAGGTGAAGGGAGGTGGAGGTGGAGGTGGGGGAAAGGACCCATGATTTTGTTATCTGTGAATGCGCACGCATATGCATGCATGCAATATGGGTATGAATGGGAATGGGAATGGGAATGTGAAATGAAATGCTTGGGGCTTTTTCATAGAGTAGAAAAAGAAAACAGCTACAGTATATTGAAGGCTGGCTGATTGATTAGCGGATGTGATATCTTGGTGATATCTAAGCTGGCTTTGCATGACTAGCAAAACGACAGTAACAATACCTTTTCTGTGTCACTGTCTCCTTTCCCAACAAGGTAATTTTTACTGAAAAGCTTCAAATGGCAGTAGACCCTAACATTGTAACATAGCCCTAACGAAACTAGTTTTCCAGTTCGCTACAGTTTGACATCACCACCAATGCCGTATCTCGGGATATAAACTCCCATTTGTACACCATCACTCTCCCAATAACCGCATAACTTTGATCACGGCTACCGCTCCACCCACGTGACACCCGTTAATCAATGAATCAAGAAAAAAAAAAACTCTTTCCCCAACATTACCGTAGAAAACGCCCACTGTTTTCACAAAACACCATACAAGCTAACAAACACCCAATTGCCGCCGACGATCTACACATATTATATTTATATGTACATAAATACATAATCCGACCACCTGGAATCCGATTGACGGATCACGACGTCGCCATAGTCTCATTCACACGAGCTGAAGTCGGATTACAGTTTCCTCTCCTCTCCTCTGCTCAGCACAATACAACACAGTTCCGTTCTGTCCCCATCAACACAGTAAAGAAAACACCTCTTTTTCTCCTATTTTCCCTAAAATTCATCATGATAATCATATCTCATTCGTAAAAATCCCCCATTCAGCTTAACCGTTGCACAGTTCTCATCCCAACCCTAACACGCCCTATCTCCTACCTCCTCCGTGCCGACTTAAACCCATCACTATCGTCATCCTCCACATCATCTTCCACCTCATCCCCACTAATCTCCACCACCTCCTTACGCGCCCTAGCCGCCGTCCTTCCACTCATTCTCGTCGCCCCCGTACCCCCTTGCGAAAACGAAAAGTCCAGCGTCGACTGTTTCTTCCCCGCGGGGGCCGCCGGTTTCCCCGCCGAGGCCCAAGACGTCGAGACAGAGACGGAAGTGGCGGCAGTGCCTTTTTTGACAGCGGGGGCGCGTGTTCGAGTGGTGGTAGTGCGTTTGGGAGGAGGTGGGACATAGTCGTCCGAGTCCATGATGATGTCGTCGGAGAGGTCGTCGGGAGTGGGTGCTTTCTTCGTGCGGCGGGCTGTTGATGCCGCTGGTTTCTTTGCGGGTGCTCTTGCCTTCACCGTACCCTTTGCCGCTGCTCTAGACTTAGCCAGCGGCTCAACCTCTGACAGTCCCTCTTCATCTTCGTCATCGTCCGCAATTGCCTCCACCTGATCCATCCAATGCCCCTCCATATCCGAATCCCACCCCTCCGGCTTCTCCCTATACCTCCGCCCCTTCCCCTTAAGCGACCACGCCCCCTTCTGAAACTCCTCATCCAACCTCTCCCTGTAACTCTCCATCGCCGTATCTAAATCATCATCATCGGAATCCAACGCCAGCATCTGCTGCACCTGGCCGGCCAAGGACTCGGTGACAAAATGCTCCATGGCATGCTTGTCGTCTTTGGCGACAAACTGGTTGACGGCGTCGCCAAAGGGGGCTTGCGGGAGAATTTTGAGAGATTGGGCTGCGAGGAATTCTTGAACGAGGGCAGACACTTGGATGGGCGCTTCGTCGTCGGCGGCGGGAAGGTCTTCTGGAAGATCGGCCTTGGCGGCTTTCGGGGCTGTAGATAGTTAGGTTAGTAAGTCACAGGTAACATAGTAACAAAGCTTTGGTGTCTGGGTATTGCCGTCGGCATCAGTATGGAAGTCAGAACCAGAACAGCCCGGAAATCTGAAACTGAAAAGTGAATAACTTTACCTTTAGTCCCCGCTTTCCTCCTATGAAACAATATAACGTCATTCGTATTCGCCACCCTCCCCACAAACCGATTCGAAAACCTCTGCGGATTCTCCACATCATAGCTCCCCCCGCCGTTCCCCGCCGCCGAATACTCTACCTTCAACCGAATCAACGGCAACGGCACCCCCCCCTCATCTTCCCCCAGATGACTCTCCCGCCACGACTCATTCGCCTCCTCAATCATCTCCTCCACAATCCCCATCAACCTCTTCGTAATCTCAATCCGTGCATCCTGATTCTTCTCCGGCCGATCGAGCCCGCGGAACCGCTTGTCAGACGCCAGGGAAATCTCCCTTGTCACGAACGGTCGAACAGTCCGCAGCGGGATCTTATCAACTTTGAATGATTTCCCTTTTACTGACAAAATGGCAACGTGTTTGGCGACAGCCTCGCCGGGGCACAGGGATGTTGCGACCGAGGATCCGGGCTGCATGACGTGGAAGCCCGTGTCGGGGTTCTGCCGCGGGTCAATGAGGCATTCGTGCTCGTGGCCCCATACGACTACGTCCATCCAGTCTGGGAGGAAGCCCTCGGGGAGATAACTAGTGGCGGTGTGCGCATGGTGGTTCTGGTGAACGGCAAGGAGATTGAACCATTCGGATTTGTCGCCAGCGGGCTTATACCACTTGACGTGGCCGTCTCGGAACGTGCGAAACATCCGTTCGTCGCGGATGTTGGAGAGGCCGTAAAGAGACAGCTTTGTGGAGCCCTTGGAGAGGAGGGTGGGCTTGGCGTGGATGTTATCCGCCTCGTCGATCTTCCCAAAGTAGTTGACCAGCCCTGCCACTTGCAGCAAGTCCAGCGAACACAGATGGCCCTCGCCTGCCGGATCGTCGTGATTGCCGTGGATGCTGAAGACGGGAATTCCCACATTCATGTCCTCCATCTCGTAATTGACCGTCTCGAATCCCCCGGCCAACACCTCTTTTGCCTCCGACAGGAACTCTAGTTCACACGGCTTATCTCCGAGGCAGTTTTTCCGCAGACTCTTCATCACCTGGTACAAAGACTTGCGCGATGGCTTGTTATCGTGGAAGAGATCGCCGGCCAACAAGACCATGTCGACGTCTTGGGTCTTGGCGAGCGTCATGACTTCGTCAAAGGATTTCCACGAGTCGTCGCCCCGGATCGGGTGGCGTTCTTCGTATCCGACATGATTATCGGTAGATATTAAAATCCGGATGGTATCGGGGTCTATCATGGTTAGTCCGTGATCTTGCCTCTGTTCCCCTCCACCCGGTCGGCTCTTTGGGGCGTCATTGATGCCTAACGAGGAAAATATATTCAACTAACCGTATGACATTGTCATTTTGTATCTGCCTCTCAAAACCACCCCCTCTGGTGATTCCTCATAAACACAGACAATCTTTGCTTCATTTCAGATACCCCTCCACCCTCCACCTCTACCTCTCTCATCTCATGTTCATTTCACCAAACCCCAACCCCCCAACGCGCGCTCACGTGACGGTTTCTGTGGGAAACACTTAAACCCCTGCTGAATTTAGGTAAGAGGAAAGAGCCCCTGGTTTTGGTGTTGCAATGTCAGTGGGAGTGATGTTGAGGCGGTGATTTCAGGAAGGAAGATGCAAAGTTTGGATTGTTGTGCTCCAAGACCGCGATAGTTCTCGAGAGAGCGGTTTCCTTATGATATTTTGCAAAGGTCCGGATTTTTGACCGGGTTTGAAGACGGGATCGGCACCGGAGACGGATCGGCCCCACTTGGATTCTGTATCATTCATCCATCTCATCCCTTCACACATCGATATCTCCCCACACAATGAAACTCACAATCCTCCTCATCCGCCATGCGGAATCCACCGACAACGTCAAAGGCGTCTAGTAAGTCCTTCTTCGTTATCCCTCTCCTCCACCAACTAACCCATCTCCATCCAACCCAGTGCCGGCACCTGCGATGCCCCCCTGACCTCCCACGGCCACCTCCAAGCCACCCGTCTCGCCACCCACCTCTCCCACACCACCACCCTCTCGCACACCGGCCTCCTCCGCACCATTTACACCTCCCCCCTCACCCGCGCCGCCAAAACCGCCGCCACCCTCGCCCAACCCTTCTTCTCCCCCCCACTCACCGTGACGCCGCTGCTCTCCGAACGCGACTACGGCCCCCTCGAAGGCGCCTCGTACCGCGCCAAACAACAATTGAAAGTCTCCGAGGTCGCCGAGTCGCCGGAGCATATGGCGATGCGGAGTATGGAATTTATCGAGACGGGGTTGGGAAGGTTGGTGGAGGGGTATCGGCAGGTGATTCGGGATCGCGGGGAGCCGGATGAGGAGAAGGTGGCGGTGGCGGTGGTGAGTCATGGGGTTATTTTGAGAGAGGTTGCCAAGAGTATTGATGAGAAGTGGGGGAATGGACGGTGGAGTGAGGCGTTGCGGAAAGGGGGCAACTTGAATAACACAGGCTATGTGCATTTTGAGTTGGAGATTGACACTGATGATGATGATAATGGCGGCATGGACGTTAATATGAACGGAGGAGACGATGACGAGATGGACGGCAACAAGAAGAGGGATGATGGGAAGAATTTGGTGTTGATCTCCGCGAACTGCGAAGAGCATCTTAAGGGCCTGGTCAAGACGAAGGGCGGCATCGGGAGTGCGGCTCACGACTCTAAGCAACAAACCCTCGATTCATTTTTCCGGCGCCGGTGACATTGGTCAATTTCTTTACTTTTTATAACCCACATATTATAGACATACACATACATAATAGACTTATAACAACACAACGTACACTCGCCAAACTGCGTAAACAAATCAATTCAACCACCATATCAGTCAAAAAGAAATCCTGGGGAATCAATCAACACAAAATAAGATACAAGAATCGAATCAAGAAAAAAGAAACACCATCATAATCAACCAATCAAGAAAAAAGACAAGTCAGAAGAATCGAACAAAGAAATATAAACAAAGAGAAAAAAAAAAGAAAAAAAAACCCAAGCAAAAAACTCCACCCACAACGGAAAACAACAAGACAAGGAAATCCAAAGAATCCGAAATCAACAAACCAAGAAGACATCAAAAGAACAAACGCCTTCCCATAACGGTCATTGAGCCATCCGAGTCAACAATCTCCTTCTCACAACCCCCACTCCATCCCATGCCATCTTCTCTATCACCCCCGGCAGCGCCGCCGTCAACGGCTCCACCTCTGTCTCCTCCCCATCAAAAGGGTACCCCCGAATCCGGTACCTCAACACCACAACGACAAGCCCCACCGAGATGCACACCCCAACAACAACAAACCAGACCACACTCACCTCCTCGGCTCCTCGTTGTGTCCTGTCCCGGACACCCACCACTGCCCCATCCGTACGCATCATCCTCAAAGAAGAATCCGACACCAGCGCCCCCGCCCTCTTCTAGAAGCAGTTCAGCGACCCCTTCTTCTTCTTCTTCGCCGAAGAAATCGCATGCATGCGCTCTTCCAACCGTGCACGGGCAGCCTCCGCCTCTTGTCTCTTCTTCCGCTCCTCCTCCACATGGACGCTCCACCGGCTGTCCATCGCCTGCGTCTGTTGTTGTCTCTCCTTGAGCTCCTTGATCTCTGCCTCGAGCTCCGTCGCCCGCTTGCGCCAGTTGTCCGCATCCGACCGGAGCTTCTTGCTCTGCGCCTCGAGATCTGACAAGGCCTCCTCGAGCGTCGCAGTCATCTGCCGCTCCGCAGTAAGGTGTTTCTGGAGCGTCGTGATTTTGGCCTCCTGGTCCTCCTGCATCTGGATGAGAGAAACCACCTTGGCCTGCGTCGCCGACTCGCGGTTGTTAGGCACTGGCGGCAGAGGGGCCGAAGGTGGAGGGGCCGCTGCCGCAGTCTTCTGAGCATCCTCAAGCTTGCCCTGAAGCTGGACATACTCCTCACGAATAACATCCAGCTCGGCCTGGATCTTGGCCTTAGCCGACGTCGCTTCCTCAAGCTGCATCTGGCGCTCGGACTGCAAAGTAGACAGTTTGTTGCTAGCCATCTGCGCCTGGTCAAAATTCGTCTGCAGCTGGTCTTCCAGCTCCTGCACAAGGCGAAGGTTCTTTTGGTTGTTGAATTCAAGATCAGTCAGACGCTTCTTGACAATTTTAAGCTGTTCAGGCACAGGCTTGGACACAACTTCGGCCTGATCCTGCGGAATAATGTGCACCAGCTCCGCCTTAGCCGCACCAAGCTCTTTCCGCAACAAGGCATTCTCAGCATCAAGAGTCGACACCCGACCCTCAAGCTCACCAGCCTTACCAACGGAAGCCGCCATGCCCTGGCGCTCAGTAATGAGCTCCTCAATGCGCTCCGCAAGCTGCTCCAGGCTGACGGGGACGCCCAGCGTGTAAGCGACCTGTTGTGCAATAGCCACCATGTCCTCACGCGCCGTCGCTAGCTCGCTCTCCAGGATCCGGATTGTCTCAGAGTGCTCATTGAGGAGAACCTCGAGCTGCTCCTCGTACCCCTTCTGCTCGGCAATGCGCATCTCATCCAGCTCGCGAGCCTGCCGAGCCCGAAGCTCATTAAGCTTATCCGTGTGCAGCTTGATCTCATTCTGGCGAGCGGCAACCTGCGCCTCCAAAGCAGCAACAAGTTCACGGTGGGAACCAAGCTCATGCTGAGCAACTTCGTGCTCTTTGGTAAGTGCCTGAAGGCTAAGTTTAGAGTTCTCAGCCGCAGTCTCCAGCTCTAACATGTTGGCAGCATTGGAATTAACAATCGCCTTGTACTCATCAATCTCAGTACGAAGAGCGGCAACAAGGTCGCGCTCTTTGTCAGACAAGGAATAGGCATTGGCTTCGTTCTGGTAAGCTTGAAGCTTATCGTTGACATCAGTCAACTGCTTCTCAAGCTCTTCAATGGTAGCTTTCATATCAGCCTCACTCTGCTGCATAGTTTCCAGTGCATTCGTATGCTTGCCCTCCCAAACCTTGAGCTCAGCCTCGAGACGAGCAATGACTTGGGCATTCTGAACGATGGCCTCCTGAGAAGGACCATCGGAATCATGAGTTGCGTTAAGCTTCTGTTGCTGCTCCAGAGCACGCTTGAAGCCATCCAGCTGAATAACCAACTCCTTCTCCCGAGCTTCATGTTGCTGGCTCAACTCCTTAAGACGAGACTCAGTCTGCTCCATCTGGTCTCGTAGAGTCGACACCACTGACATGTCCCGAGGCGAAGCCTTCAAACTACTCCGCTCACGGGTCAGCCCGTTGATAATGGTCATCTTGGTCTCCATCTCCTTTTTCGCAGCCTGCACATCGGCCTCCAATTCCTGAATCCGTGTCGACCGCACCTGCAACTCATGCATTGCCACATTAAGGTTAAGCTCAAAGTTCTGCATCACGTCGGGATCATTCGAGAAGTTTTCCGCAGCAATGTTGCGCAGTGAGGCAAAGGAACGGTGAACCCGCTCCATAATCATCACATTCTGACTAGACTTCCGGCGAATAACCGGCACAGAAGTGCGAGGGGAGTTGGCCTCGACTGCCCGAGCCTTGCTGAGATCAGTCTTGAGTTCTTCCACCATGTCAAGGGCCTCGTGGTGCTTGGTCTCAAGTTCCTTGTACTTTTCGGCCAATTCTTCCTCAGCGGCAGCCTTGGCAGCAGCAAGAGACTTCAGAGACTCGAGTTCGTTAACCAAAGCAGTATTGGCGGCCTTGGCTTCGGCAAAGACAGGCACAGAACCGGCGTTAGTGACAGTACCCTTGGCGGATGAAACGTCAACAGTAGTACCAGTGGAACTCATCTCAAGGGTAGTAGTCCGAATTTCATCATCTTCTGAGGGCACAACCTCGGCAACAGTGCTGCGCATCAGATTCATCTTAGCAGTATCCGCACTGTCAGCATCCGGATCGGGAGACTCTAGGGCAGAAGAAAGCTCGGATGACAACGATCTAGCAATCGACGAATGGCTGTTAGACTTGAAACCGCTAGACCGGTCAAACATGAGGGAATCAGGGCGGGTGCTGGTAGGAGACATCATGGAGATAATAGAGTCGCGAGGACGAGTGTCGGAGTGGTGAATCTCATCAACTGTATCCTGCAGATCAGCAAGAGCACGCAAAGCCTCTTCGTATTTGTGGTTAAGGTGATCTAGCTCCGAGCAAGTGCTCTCGTGCTCAACGCGCAGGTCAACCAGCTCTTGGGTAACTGACTCGAGCTTGTCGGCAACAAACTTAGATTGCGCAGGGCTTTGAGGAAGTTCATCATGATTGTTCTGAGAAGCCAGGTGCTTCTGTCCGTTGGCGTCGACAGCCTCCTCAGGAATAAGGCCCATATCATGGACACGTTCCTCATCCTCGAAAATGGCGTCGGGAATACTGTGACGAGAAACATTGCTCTGACCACGAGAACGGACAGAGGAACGACGGCGGCCGTGGCCGTTGGGAGCCTCGCTAATCATAGACTCGGGACGAGAGTCACCCTGGATGTGGTCAAGTTCATACAGAAGGGAGTCAAGCTTGCCAAGACTGCGCTGGCGTTCAATAACCTGTTCAAGGCGGTCCATCTCACGCTGCATCAATTCAGCATCCTGATCAGCCTCAGCGAGACGCTCCTCAAGATTTGAGATATAGTCCTCGGCAGTCGCCTCGTTCTCACGAACACGGGCAATTTCCTTGCGCAACTCAGAAATGAGAATGGCATTCTTCTCCTCCCCGGAAGTGTGGCCATCAACCTTAGCCTCCAGATCATGAAGATAGCTCTCGGTGCTAGACTCGCGCTCCATCAGCTTTGTCAAACGAGCCTGAAGCTGTGAGTTCAAGGTCTCAATGTAAGCACATCTGGTCTCCTTCTCCAGGAGGTTAGCCTCAGTCGTAGACAAGGTACCACGAGTACTGGCCAGGGAGATCTCCAGGGACTGAATAGTCCTTTCATACTCAAGAACGACATGTTCCACAGCCTGAGCAAAGTTGTTCGACCGCTGCAAACGCTCTGCAACCGAAATCTCTGACGACTCCTCTTTTAACTGAAGCAATTCATTTTGCATTTCTTCGTGATCACGAGCCTTAGCCATTTCGGAAATGAGTCTCTGGTGACGGTTGCTAAGAGCCGTATAATTTTCTTGGAGATCCAAAAGCTGGTTCTGGAACTCAACCTCGCGTTCACTGGGACGGTCACCACGGTCACTAGACAGGTTGCGGCGGTCCGCGACGGAGCGCTCGGCGCTTCTGATCTGCTCACGCAAGAAGGCCACCTCAGCCTTGAGGCGTTCAATAATGGCATGCTTGTCATTTCCTTCGTCGACCCGCTGAATACGGGGCTTACTCTGGATAGCACGCGCACGCTGAGCATACTGAACTGTGTTCAGAGTTTCACTCAAGTGGAACTCGGGAGGCGTCACACATGCAATCATGTACGTGATGGCATTACCACCAAGTGAATCTTGTAGTAGGCGCGTAAGTTTTGAGTCACGGTATGAGACGTGAGATCCAGCCTGGCGTTTGGAAAGCTCAGAAATGACTTTGCCCAAAGCCGCCAGACCGGCATTAATTGAGATGCCCTCCTTAGCACGTTCACCCTGAGCACCAGTGTTTTTCAAACGTTCACTTCCAGCAAGATCAACAAAGTGCATCTTACTATCAGTGGTCATTGTCATCTCAGTAGAGACAGACATGGACTCAACGGGCATAGAATTTCGACGGCCCATCCCATCACCATTCGCCATCTTGGATTTGCGCTGAACAAGGTTTAGAGAAAAGACGGCATGAGAACGTGAAGATTTGGCGTTGATGGCAGTCGCATCAGTTTGTCTGATAGCCGAACCAAAGGCCAAAGCATTCATAAGGTCATCAATAGAGTTGATTTCAATGTGAGTAAGACCAGTCAGAATAATGTTTCCCTTGGCATCCTCGCGGATATTGACCTGACTACGGTCATACGAAGACATGTGTTCAGGTGCAAGCAGATCGCGGAGCTGTTCGTTGTAGATTTCAACATAAGTGGCCTTCAGAGACCAATCGCGATCGCCTAGACCAGATGCAGTAGGATTCCGAAGAGGCGATCTAAGGTGTGGCATGGAGCCCCGATTTGATTGTTTGTTGGTGGGGTTCTTTCTGGTATCGAGATGTTCGAAGAGTGCAGTTGCGGCACGAGGGATGACACCTGTAAGTCACAAAAGGTCAATATATTAGTCTATGGCCATTTTTGTGCACGTTCACGGCCATCCAGTTAATGTAGAGCGTAAATTCAAGACAGTTTGGAGGGCTTACCCATGAGGTGCTTATCTTCTTGTTCCAGAGCACCCGAAGTTCCCATAGTGAAGGACTTCCCGGCACCTGACTGGCCATAGGCCAGAACAGAGACATTGTAACCCTGAAGGAAAGAAGTCACACTGTCGCTAACATACTGCCAGATACCATCTTGGCCAATCTCGGGGCCGAATACGCGATCAAATACGAAGAGTTTACGTCCTTGTGGTGAGTCGATAGCGAGACTTGTGTCTGAGGTGACATGTACCATGGCTTTTTGAAATCGTTGTGGGATTAATTCAAAACCTGGGTCAGTGGACTTGAGAGGCGGACGGACACGCACAGCTATAAAGAGAGCACAAAGGTTAGTTTAATGCTGTTTTACTAACATTCCCACAATGGCATGGTAGGACAGTATCATGGAAGGGGCCTGCGGTGCCATGGTACACAAGCGAGATGACAAGACGGTAGCTTTGTTTGTATTGGACCAATAATTGAGAAAACATCACTGGTCACGAGACACGGCAACTTATGTAAGAACCCGCCGTGTCTTGGAGTTCGGTTACTAGAAGTATGTATATCCAAGTACAACATTTGCCGGAAAGTGAAGACATGGCGGTAGCTCGTAGTCTTAGCTTTGTCGCGATGTCCACAGCATATGCTAAGTTCTACGTCGCCATCGTAAGGGCCCGTATGATGTCTCGTTTTTCGTTCATCCGCATATCGTGGTCATAAAATCACAGTGGCGTTCTAAATCGCAACGATATTTCGATATTTCGTAGTGATGTTGGATATCCAATGTCGAAGCTAGGGGTAGGCATATAAGATGCATATGGAAATGAAATCATGACATACCGACTCGGACCGCAGTACGGTTATCCTCGTCAGAGGCGCGACTGCCGGCACCGGCAAGCTTTGCCGACTGCATACTCAGTCGACTTGAGCTTCGCGGAGCAGTCATCGGTGATTGTGTTGGGCGAACAAGAGCGCTCATGGGACGTCCGGAAGACAAAGGGGACTGTGGCGGAGAAGTCGCCATGGCGAGAGGAAAAGAAAAAAGGAAAAAAAACCAGACACTACAAAAGAGGAAAAATGGCGATTCGGATTCGCGGGTAAGTGAAGGGTAGGGTCAGCCAGGTCGCCTCGCGACAGATCACAAAAAGATAGCGCAGAGGTACTGTATGTGTGAAGCGAGTGGCCGGGCGTTCCAAATTCAGCGTAGAATTAATCAACGAACTAGACCGAATAGATCAAGATTGCTCCTACGCGAAAGTGTACTTAGGTTATGCGGGTAAGTTGGATGGAGCAAGCACAAAACATACGATAGGCCACACAGCATAGTAGTAGGCATAAGTGCCTGGATAGATACAATGCACAACACTCCTGTGACCTCAAGGCAACGCGGAAAGAGAGCTGGGCCAGAGTCTTTTTTCCAATAGAAAAGGAAGCTGGAACGGACTGGACCAGGGACTGGATGCGACAGGAGCCGGGGAAGGGGGAGGGGCCACGTCAGGAACAGTCAAGTACAGGTTAGTAAAAGTGTAGTAAAAGCGACAGGCTATGTTTGACGATGGCTCTGGCGAGGTTATGGTATCCAAAGAGAGAAAGATAAGAAATATCTTGTGTGTTTGGACTATGGGAGTATAAAAGAAAAGGCAAAGTGAGTCGGTACACAGGTACGACCTGATTGATGCAGTCGTACTGAGTATGAATTCAATAGAAGCCGTTGATCGAGACAAGATCTTAGTTCCAAGAGGGCCTTGGCGGTCGTTGTAAAGGGAATCAGTGCAAGATGATAATAAATATGTAGTGAAAAGTTCACAAGATAGCGGATGGAGAAAGAGTGAATGCCGCAGGGACACAAGTTAATAGTCAATGCACAAAGCAGAGACAATATCTTGGTCTATTTGCGGGTGTACTGAATCCAATTAACCACCTGTACAGTTAGTACCAAGTAAAACAAGAAGAATAAGCAACCGAACGACAATTTAGATGATGGAAGCAAAGACGGAAAAGAAAAAAAAATCAAAATTGATACCAGGAGGCGGAGTATATGCATAGAAGGCAGAAAACATACTGGTTAATGTCCACAAGCAATATCCAGATCCGAGCACATGCAGCACACTACAAATTAACCACAAAACGTCTAATGCAATTGTAAGCTCCTACAACACTTAAGGTTGCTCCAACTTTGTCAAGCAAGTGAAGTGAGAAGTGGTGTGGATGATTCTGATTCTAATCAAGAACGAGGGGGATTCCTGGTGGAGGCTGGGATGATAGGTCAATTATCAAGCTTTTGGCTTAGGCTGGGGAAAGATATTGCTCCAGGCTTTTCCAGTGGCTGACCTTGAAGTAATGGATGTGGCAGGCTTATTTGTTTAGTGTTCTCTAATAAGTCTTTGCTTCTGTGACTTGTAAGTCGAGGGCCTGATTAAAGGATTATGGTTCGTGCTGAATTATTGATAAGAAGGATGACGAGGGAGCCAAGCGAGTGTGGTATCATCGCAGGATACTGATATGGTGGAGGGTAGAAAAACGAAGTCGAATTGAGACTTTATGGTGGTGTGGACAATTCGATCCTGCAAGTATGAGTACGAGCTGGGCTCAGACAAAGCGCAAGTGCATGCAGTCTGAGAATGGCAGATATCGACCAATCAGATTATGTAGACGATTATCGGGAGTCGGAGTGCTCTAGGTTAGAAAGATGTCTCGGGAGACTTTTGGTGATGGGAATATGAGACACGTTTGAGGGATAGTGAATATGCAGACTACATTGTTAACATCAGTTGACTGGTTCGATGGCTAGGAATAGAAGATATCTAGAACCCATAGGTTTGACCAAGCCGCCCGCATCCCACTGATGACAGGTCTGTGTAATGATGGATGTCAAGCCGTGTGTAGATGGTCAGACTAAGGGTTGATCTTGAGATGTTACTGGGGATCTACAAGCTCACGAACACCTGCAAATATCACAAAACATCAAGCAGCGCACAAACTATGCGGGGATGAAAGTCACTGGATCACTTTACCAAAAGAACGCATCAATGACCAGCGTGCTCTTATCGACGGAGCCACTCGGCCATGCAATATGATTGCAAAAAGACAGGCCAACATCACAGTTTCAACCCCCGCCAGCCCAACGGGCCATCAGCGACTTACAAAGTTTAATCACAGTGACCAACCATACCTTGATCGAAATCCTGCAAATAACAGAAAACAAAAGGATCCAGGCCGCAGGGATGCCAAATGCTGCACTAGGTTTCCCTCCGCGCCAAGGTCCGTCTGCAAATCCCAGGGGTAAACGTGATGGAATTTTCTCGTCACGTCGAGCTTCTATCCAGGCTTCTGCGCGCAGGGGAGAACAGTTAAATCCAATAAGCAGATGTTCTCATTTTATTTCTTGGTGATTGAATCAAACGAGGAGGTGATGGGAATCAAGAACAAACAAAACGGAGGAGTAGGGACCCGGCAGCGATGTCAACCGGGCCGGAAATGGGGTTGTAATTGGCGATTGAGAATATGGGAAATGAAAGGGGAGAGGGGAAGTTAAGAGATATTTTTCGCAACTGTGAATCATTATGTGATTTTTTTCTCTGAAATCTATATTCGGAAAGGACGAGAATTTGCAGTCTGGTCTTTCCTTATGGTGCAGAATAGCGGCGTGCCTTCCGTACAATATGGTGAATATCAAACAGGCCACAGTTAGAGGCCGACAGTTGTTTATGCCGAGATGGCCAACGATTTGATTGAGAGGGCTGGCAGATTTGACGGGATTTTAGTGATTTTAGTGGCTACTGTGTTTTGTGACAGAGAATGGTGTCCCTGAAGCTAGAACAGATTGAGGATAGTGTGGAGATCTAGAAGGTTAGGGCTAAGCTGTTGAATATTTTGCTGTAGGCCAGACTGTGATGGTGAAAGGCAATAACAATTGTATATAGATACAATTACTTGATCTTTGGACAGACTGAAGATACTTACGACATCTGGCGAGTCTGAATCAAAATAACGCCACTACCCAAACAATATGCCGTCCCAATCAACGTCCCGATATGCACGCACTTAAACACCAACACCAAAACCAAAACCAACCGCCCAAAAGGAGCTGCCGCATGCTCTGACAAGCACAGAAGCATGTCAAATCATCCGAATTATCGCTGATTGAATGGCATTGCTTTTGGTGGTGCTGATGCTGCAAGTCATGAGGCTTCCTCATTGCTGCATCCTGTTACTTAGCGAGAGGACAAACAAGTCCGGTTCGACAGGTCGTATCTGTATCTGGGCTACACACATGGCTCTTAATCTTCCAGGTTCCTTTTTTCATCTGGAATATGCATATTCATTGTTTGCCCATCTCGTGTTTGTCCAGAAAAGATCTCGATCTTGTTCTCCACTACCAACTAACCCTAACCACGTTGTGACCGACAGAGAATCCGTACCTGCATGACTTTGCCTCCTTGTGGCTTTAACATGAAACATTCTCCCCTCCTTTTCCCTTTTCCCTTTCTCTTTGTCCCACGCACATCACCATATCAATCTCCCTATGTCTTGAGCGCACGAGCCTGTTCCTACTGGAGGTTTGACCGTCGAGGAAAAGTTCCATTGCGTGAATAATCAAGCATAGGCAATACCCTAATGGCCAGAAGCAACACCAGAAAATATAACAGACATTAACCCTAACAGACAAAACAATGCCAAGGCTAAAAAAGTTTATCGGGACTCCTACGTGGAATGAAAGAAAACCTTGTATGCATCATCATTCCATCGGTGCTCCTCTCCGCATTGCGCCACCGTCCGACTCCCCACAAGATCTCTCCATCTCTCTCATCTTGTTGGCCCAGAAAGTTCCGAGTTCGGTTATCAATATCCTCATCGATCGTAAAAAGCCAATGGAATCCACGTCCCATTCAACGCCCGGCCCTCTTCTCTTCGCCCCCCCACCAACCACCAACGGGGTAACGGTAACTCCCTTCCACGATAACCTTTCCTCATGGCTCTTTTCCACCCATAAGCGACCCACGGACACGGGCGGATCTCATTGTGACGTTAACGGGATTTCGGGGAAGGGGCTTCAAGACACTCGGGATGACGGCAGAGTTGCAAAAGGGACGTGATTCTGTAGTTTGCTGGAGGATTGGTGGGGTTGGAGGAGGCCCGAGCTAGAGAGTCATGGTTGAGTATTATTGTTATATAATATGTGGCGGAGTTGAGATATTGTTCCGGGTCGTGGAGAGAGAGAGAGAGAGAAAGAGGGAGGGAGGGAGAAGCGGAGGCGGTGGATTGGCAGGAGTATGAGGCTAGAGGAATTCTCTCTGCCTCTCCGATGAGACAATGTATAAATTTGACAGCACGACCCACGATGATATGGACCACTGTCATCCATTCACATCTCTGACTATCCCACATCACTCATCATAATCATCACAGAGATCCCCAAAGCACAAAGACACCCTTCCCCCCCTAAAATGACCGTTCCCACCAAAATAACCTCTGTCATCATCGTCGGCGCCGGCCCTGCCGGCCTCCTCCTCTCCATCCTCCTCTCCCGCCACTCCATCCCCGTCACCCTCCTCGAAGCCTCCCACACCCTTGACTCCCAACCGCGCGCCGCCGTCTACGGCAGCCCCGCAATTCCCGACCTTGCCCGCGCCGGTGTCATTGACCGCATCCGCACCCAGGGCTTCTCTCTCCGCAACATGTCATGGTGTCTCCCGGGGACCCACGAGGTCATTGCCGAGTTGGACTGCAGCGTGATGGCGGATGTCGAGGGGCAGGATCTGTGGGCAGCGTGTTTGGGGTTGGATAAGTTGGATGGGTTTATGGCGGAACGCCACCTTCTCCACCCACTTCCCCACCGACAGACTCGTCGGCGAAGAGGATGCCGCCACCCTCCGAGAGTCCCCCGAGCTCTGTGCGCGGGCTGTCAACGAGTTGGCGAAGTTGAAAGCGGAGCTTGGCGAAGGGGAGCGCGTGGTGGTTCTGACAGAGGCGGGGGAGATTTGCCGGGTGTTGGATATTTGTGGGAAGGGAACGCCGAAAAGAGGGAAGGGGAAGAGGACGTGGGTTTTCGACCCGATTGATGGCGCGCAGGCTTTTGTTAGCAGTCATCTGTACGCTGTAAATATCGGCCTTGTTGAAAACAGCAAGCAGCTGCTCGGCGCCGTTGCCGTCCCGTTGCTCCCCTGGGACACCGTGGGCCCCATCAAGAATGCCTCTGTTGGCACCACCGGTTCCTTATTCTCCGCCGCTGCTGGCTGCGGGTCATACATTGAGCCCCTTGTGCCTACTGGGGCGATGCGGGAGTTTGGGAGGAATGAGATTTGATGTGTAGAGGAGATGCTT
>JARQWA010000029.1:0-291932 GCA_030294605.1 Ambrosiella beaveri
CGGGTTAGGTAGAGGAGGAAGAGGAAAAGGGGGATGTAGAAGAGGGGGTTGATTGAGAGATGTTGGAGGGTTGTTGGGGATGAGATGATCGGGGTGGAAGGGAGGGATATGGGGGGGGGGATACCCGGGGGTGGACCCGGGAGGGTGAGGAGTGGGTGGTCGGAGGTGTTTGAGTCGGCCATATCGTCGATATCTTTGCTATCCAAGAACATCACAGCAAACCAAGGAAACTTGTGTAAACCTTTTCTTTTGCAGACTATACCTGATATATACCATCTCATCGCTCTTTACTATCATTATCTTCACCCCACATTCCGGTCTTTTTGCTCTCTTTTTTTTTCTTCACACATAAACTCACCATCGGACTTCTTCCCTTCCCCGTCTGCCGCCGCCCCTTCCATCATAAATAATCATGCCCCGAACCCAGGAAATCCTCCCAGACTCTTTTAAGGAAATGAAAAATCATCTATCAACACCCCTCCTAATCCGGAAACCAACACGCCCTCCGCAATCATTATGGACTACACGATGCCCATGTTGGGAATTTCCCCTCGAGCTCCCGTTTCTCCATAGTAAGCATAGCGTCCAGAGGGCGTCTGGCGAGGCGAGGGGAGACGTTTGGATAGAGGGGAGACGGAGAGCTGGAGGATGGCAGGATCCGAAGTGGGGAGTGGAGTGGAGGGGGTGAGGCAAGGAACTTGTGGAAGTGGGCCAGGCCATTGTTGTGGGTTGGCCGTGATAATCTATGTCTGTACATGTATACATCTTCAACACAGAACACAAGTACATGACTAGCTCACCTACAGTTCGTTCACCCCGCCAAGTCGTCTTCACACGCTTTCTCTGCGTGTGCATACACGAACCCCGCTTCTCTGTCTCTTCTTCCTCCTTCCTGTCCTTCTTCTTTGCTTTTCTCTGCTTATGCTCTTGCCCTTACCCGGAAATACAAATATTCAAGACTCCGCAGTGCCATGATGACATCCGGCGGCTAATGGCCATTGCAGGATCTATAGTGTTGAGCAAGTTTAATCCTTCGCTTCAAGACTGCCACGGGGACAGGGGTGTCCAGAAAACTGGGCTTCCATGTGGGTTCCAGAATAAAATGTTTGTGATACTCGAGATGGACGACATGTCGTGTCTAATTTTGTAGAATTGAGCATTGCTATAAACCTCAAGATCAGTAACGTCATCTAAGCAGTCATATCCTTACCTTTGCTATTTTTTTTTCTTCCGTTACTCTATGGTTTTTTTTTCGTATCTTACAGGAACGAAAACCACCAAATTTCCTGATCTCTTGGCCCCCTCCATCATTCTCCCCCCCGTCGCCGAAAAAAGCGGGGCCATTCCCAATCGTCTGCCGATTCGGTACCGAAAGTTATTTCCTACCTAACCTCTCCCTTTAAACACCCCGAAAAAAAAAAACTATGGTGAGCCCCTTCACCCCTTCATCCGTCCGACACTCCGGACAAACCTACAAAGACCATGTGTTTGCGTTTTCTTTTTCCTGGTTTTTTCGCTGATAATGTGTTTCTTTTTCGGACAGACTTGTGGGGCTGGGTTTGATCTTGGTGAGGGGCTTTAGGGTTTTATAGACTGGCGACTCGTGGGAGTCAAATTTGGTTCTCATAAGTGGGGGTTAGGGTTCAAAACCCCCCGAGGAGCCCACCTTGCAAGGTTTACGTACCAAGGATATTGGTTAACACAAAAAACGCACAGGCACACGCCCCACCGGTGATGGATTCCGCCAATGTTCCTTTTGCACATGTAACCTCCCAGTCCGGTGTACGTCAATCGACAACGCAAGAGGCTATATCACCGCTGCGCAGATATACCACGGCTGCCAATTTGGCACATGACTGTCGTTAAGCTGTCCGGACTTTAACAACTGTCCGATGATGATGTTAATTGGTAAGAGCGAAGGACTGGAATGTGGTGGTAGGCCACCAAGAGTCTCGAGTTGCCGGCCGAGTGGAAATGGAGGGTGTTTTTGCTGACGCATGTCCTACAACATTACCAGGATCTGGTTAAAATTTTGTTTATCTGATCTAATTAGTTAGTGTTCTCATGCTGCCTTATCACCAGAGTCCAGCAAACAGTTTTGATCTGAATCGACTTACCTTTGCACCACCAGCACCATCATCATCGCCAAGACCATATACTCGTTGAATCGCCGTTCAAGCTCAATCCTCAATTCCCCATTATCCTCAATTAACCTCATCCCATCGTTTTCTTTCCATCAATCCACCATCCAATTTAGCCCCGCGCTCCCATATGCCCATTATCCCTGTAACCCCCGGCCCTGGCTGCAATTCCCGATTAGGTAAAGGCCGACGCAAACGTATACGTATGCTCTCCAGAGGGGCTGCAAAAAGGGTTGTGGGAGAACGTGCCGCCGGGAGGATGCTGAGGGAATTAGCTGTAAGTAGTGATGGTGGGAAGAGGGAGGCCTGGCCTTGTAATATGGGAGAATCGTGAGTTGAGGATCGCGGGAGAAGAGGATGTCGGATTGGGTGTGGATCACGAGGTAAGTAGAGGCAATGGGTATATCTCTTGTCTCTTTGGTTGCTTGTGGTTGACAGATGTTGTCGTTGCTGTTGTGCTCATGATTATCTCACATAATTTCCCAACAAGCAAGCGACACAACCATGCCCGACATCGAACAACAAGACCGACAGCATCCGCCCCCTCGGACCTCCCCGGCAACCCCCCAACCCAACCTCAAACATCTCCTCACCACCCACCTTCCCGCCGGTTCCGTCTACCGCCCACCTACTCCCACCACCACACCCCAATGGTACCACCGCCTCCTCCACCTCGGCCTCGAAGACAACGCCATCGCCCCGATCCCGCCGCCTCTCCGCACCCGCGAATCCTACCGCGACCTCTTCACCATCTTCTTCACCTGTCTCCTTGGCCTTCTCCCGCTGCCCACCGGCGCCCTGGCAACGACTACTTTCCACATGTGTCTGCGAGATGCCTCGTTGGTCATTGTCTTCTTTGCCATGTTGACGAGCTTGCCACCGGCGTTTATGTGTCTGGGCGGGTACAAAACGGGGATGCGGCAGATGATTCAGGCGCGGTACTCGTTTGGCATGTATGCGGTGATTGTGCCGGTGGTCTTAAATGTGGCGACGATTGTGGGGTTTGCGTTGTTGTCGTCGGTGGTGGGCGGGCAGACGATTGCCGCGGTGAATCCAGATGCCCATGTAAATGTTACGGTGGGCATTGTCATCGTGTGCATGGTGAGCTTTGTGGTGACGTTTTGCGGGTTGCGCGTTGTCCACATCTGGGAGAGGTACCAGTGGATTGTCAATCTGGTAGTACTGGTGATTGCCGTAGGGTGCGGCGGCCATAGTTTGAAGAATCAGCAGACCGATTATAATACCCATGCCAAGGATATCATCACGTACGGAGGACTGATCGCCGGGTACTTTATCACCCTCGGCGGAACTGCCTCCGACTACTCCGTCTACCACAATCCCAAAGGCTCTCAGTAAGCCTTCCCTCGTCGCCTTCCTTTTGTTCCTTTCCGAACCCTCCCACTAACCGATCCGACCAGACTCAAAATCTTTCTCTATTCCTTCGCTGCCTATAATCTCCCTTCCATCCCCCTCCTTATCCTCGGTGCTGCTATCGGCGGAGCTCTGACCCAAAATGACCGCTGGATGTCCATCTACACCGTCTATGGCATCGGCGGCATCGTGGGTGAAATGCTCGCGCCTGCCGGAGTCTTTGGCAAGATTGTCCTTGTATTCCTGGCTCTCAGCGTCATCGGGAATGTCATCGTTTCCATGTACTCCGTGACCGTATGCATCCAGTCGATCCTACCCTGTCTGGCAAAAGTTCACCGAGTCGTTATCGTGACCGTCTTCATGGGCGTCATGGTGCCGATGAGCATCGAGGCGGCGAAGAAGTGGGATACCTCGTTGAATAACTTCTTGTCACTGATTGCCTATTGGGCGGCCTGTTTCGATGCCGTGTTGATTGATGAGATTGCCATCATTCGGCGGATGGATTGGAAGAGTTTTAAACAGGGTGCGTGGAATGTTCCGAGTAAACTTCCGGCGGGTATTGCGGCTATTTCGGCGTGTCTCATCGGGGTTGGCTGTGCAGTGCCGGCCATAGGGACCACTTTGTATGTGGGGCCGTTGGCCAAGATTGTTGGGGATGTGGGGTTTGAGATGGCGTATTTTGTGACGTCGGTAGTCTATGTTCCGTTGAGGCTATTTGAGATCAAGTGGCAAGGCCACAAGTGAGGATAGGACAGCACTGTATAGGATCAAAAGGAGTGAGGAAAAGGATAGGAAGTAATAATGATGTAGTAAAGGTATAAAATATTGTCGGAGAATATTTGTAAATATATATCAAGTACAAAGTTGTCTCGCCTATTGTCGGTTCGTTACCTTCAAGTTCCTCGTGATATCGTACAAACCTTGATGACGGATGAACATCACTGCCTCACTCGACGTGGCCACAAAGAACAATATCTTCTCCAAACGGCGTCCACCTAACATCTTTCAACCTTGCCGCCGCAACCGGATATCCATTCTCCGTAACTCTCGGTGGCGAAACAACAACGCCACCCTGCCCCAACCAAGTCGGAGAAATCGTGACGATAACGGAGTCGACCAACCCTTTATTCTCCCTCCGTAACAAGTCATTGATAATTCTCGCACCTCCTTCAACCATAACGCTCTTCAGTCCCTCCTTCTTCAAAACATCAATGACATCCTTCCAAGCAAAATGGCCCCCGTTAGTCTTAACAACAATATGTCTCCCGCCAACTTCCCGCAAGACCTTTTCTCTTCCCCCACCAACCTCGGTCCCCTCGGCCACCAACACCAATGGCCCCAGCCCCATCCCCTGCCGACAACACTCAAATATCTTGTTCCCTCTCGTAAACTTCCAGCGGCCCTTGGGGTCAACAATGATCGGCCTCGGCTGATGTGTCGAGCCGGCAATCCGACAGTTGAGGCCTGGGTCATCGGCGATGGCGGTGTTGACGCCGATGAGGATGGAGTCGTGGTGGGAACGGAGGAAGTGTGTCATGGCTTTGGATTCAAGGCCGGAGAGGCGGGTGCGGATTCCGGGGGCAAGGGAGAGGGAGGAGTCGAGGGAGGTGGCGAAGGTGAGGGTTGTGAAGAAGTTGGGGGCGTCTGGCGATGGGGAAGAGGGAGACGAAGAAAAGGAAGAGGAAGATGGAGGCAGGTAGCAGAGTAAGGGGGCCTGAGAGGCCTCGGGGAAGGAAAGGCGTTCGGTCATTGGGGATGGGTTTTTATCTGTGGATTGTTAGCAGATTACCCGACAAAAGTAAGAGACTACCGACAAGTTTCCAACAAGAAAAGCATTCTCTGCAAAAATCTACATGGCCAAGAACAGCGGGACCACGACCTTTATACTAAAGCACTCTTCGGTCCTTCGCTCTCTAACCCCCTTCCTATCCCACATCGCCTCACCCGACCCTCCCCTTTCAACGCACTTTTAATCCCCAAAATGTCACCAAAAACATACGCAACGAAAGAAATTCTCCTCTGCCTTGCAACTAAGTAACTAACCAACCAATAAGTAGCACCGCAAACTTCCTTCACTCGTCATTTTGCGCTGTTGATTGCCTGCCGAGAACTTACTTGCCGGTGGGTGTTTTTGTTCCCGGCTGGCAATGCAGGTGGGTTTGAGGGCTAGACTTACGTCGGGTTGTAGCGGAAGAGGGTCAGAGTGTTTGTTGGGCCAATCAGAACGCGAATATCGGAGTTCCGACGGGGATGAGCGGAGAGGGAAGAGAGATCATGGTGGTGGTGATTATCCGTGGTTATCCGGTATGTGAGCGATGAACTAGGGTTGTCGGTGTTTGCCCGTAGCTTAAACCCTGTGTGTAGGTGACCACGTAAGATAAGAACGATGCTAACCCTCTCAATGTTTCTCAACTCAAGATAACCCTCTTGGGTAAACCTTAAAGGATTCCCACGATCCGGCTTTAACGCGTTTGAACTCAAAACATTGTTTACAGTTTACTAATGATGGTGGCTTAGATATTTCGTAAGTGATGCTTTTTCCCATGTGACACTTTTGAGGATTCCATCCATCACATTCGAGTGCGTTACACCTTGGTTCTTTGGTCTCGTTTGGTTGCATACATAGATATGTGTCAAAAGTTGAAAAGTAAGCGGTGGTTGAAGCCGAGTCGAAGAAACATGGTACCAATTAATGAGCGACAGGCCACAATGCACATCACCCTCTCCAGCCCGCGCCAACCACTTTCAGTCAATAGCCAAATTGATATATTTGTTCTAGAATGACATGTAGCAAGATACATACCTCGATTGCCAATATATCCATCCATCCAAATATTCCAAATATTCCATTCCCGTTTCTTCCCCACCAACATCCATCATCTCATCCTCAGCGGTCTCCAACCGCCAAGCCCCACCCCCAGCCTGCCATCCCGCCCAATATTTCCATTTCCAGGTTTCCCAAAGGCCATCCTCCGGTCTCGTCCATCCCTCGCTAAATCGCTAAATACAGAGCCCTCAATAGGGGATCGGAAGCCACCATTTCATGCTTGAAATGCTTGGAATAGTGGGTTGATTACAGGGCTCGGGTAGGTCGGCTAGGCATCGATATTTGGGGATGCTTGGCAAGGGTGAGGATTGGCAGGTGCAGGTGCAGGTTGCAGGTCATGTTGATAAATATAAAGGGCTTCGTATCGCATCGTGTTGCATGGTCGACGGATTGATGGTTTTCGCTTTTTTTAATAAGTCGCTATTTTTTTTCTGTCTTTTCGTTTACGAGAGTTCTTAATTGTCGAGTTTTGATTCTCTTCTCACGGCCTTGACAACTGACTTCAATATTTCAGAAAAGTCTATACCACAAAACTTTACATACACAATGTCCGGCAAACCAGACGCTCCCCCTGCCTATGGCGCCCCCCCACCCAACGCCGCCTACTACCCCCCACAACCCACTGGCTACGACCCCAACGTCCCCATGCAAATGGCCCCCCCAGGCCAATACCCGCCGCCCCAAGGCTACCCGCAAGGCCAATATTACCCTCCGCCGGGCCAGGGTGGATACTACCCTCCGCAGCAGCCGGCGGGGTACTATCAGGATGATCGGGGGCGGAGTGATTCGGGGGGGTGTCTGAGTGGGTGCTTGGCGGCGATGGCGTGTTGCTGTTGTTTGGATATCTTGTTCTAAATGACGGGTTAGAGAGGTGGATGGATGGATAAAAGGGAAGAATAGATTCGGGAGCGAAAGGGAAGAGAATATTGAGACGCGATGACGACGCGGTGGAAGAATACGAATGGGGAAGAATGGGGAGAGGCATGCAAACGCAAACGACAGACAACGATACCCGATATTCGATACTATATCCAAAATCACAACACAATGGGATCATAACTGATATTTTGATACCATGCGCTGTTGGAGACGATTTGGACACAGAAAAAAACAACATAGACATTTCTTACCAACCTAATACACCAACCACATCCTTTAAAAATTATTATCACCAGTATCAATCATGTGAAAATTGCCCAAAAATCACAGTGTATAATGCTAGTTTATTGTCAGTTGCCTTGCTTCACGCAGGCCATTGTCCCTTGCATTAGCACCGGTTGTATGCATCTGTCATCTATCCGCCATATCATCATATTGACATCGCGCCCAATTATGGTTATAGTCATGCCCTGGTTTCACCACAGCCAATGTCAAGTCAACTATATATAACTAAAATCATTGAAATTGCACATCAGTCATGACGTTTTGTTGATTGATATAAAGCGATACTAACAACCATAGACAGCAAAATCAAAAAGACAACATCATAAGCTAAGGGAAAAAAAAAACGAAAAGCTACCATCGCAAAACGAAAAGACGCCACGCCTTCGAATTAGAACCCCGTGGATATCAGTACCAAAATAAATCAAAAAGACATAGAATCAGTTTTCATACTCTCAAGCCAACCCCTTTCACCCGAGCACATCGCCGGACGGCCAACAGCTCTCTAAGCCTGACACACTGACTCAGCCTCAGCATACAAAGTGGCAAACTGATTCTTGATCTCCTCCGTCACATCATTACTGTAAATCATCTTCTGTACATCCGGCGAGGCCCACTTGTCCGGCACCGAGCCCGACTTGCCTGCTTTGGCCTCGACGAATGCCCGGTCACGCTCATCCTTGGCCTTGCCCTCACCCAGGTGCAGAGTCCGCCCGGACTGATACGCCATCTCCACGAGGTTGGAGCACCACTCCTTGCGCAGAAGCTGGTACGTGGTGAGAGATCTGTTGAGGGCCTCGGGGCTGATGTTGGGAGACAGAGTAAGAACTTCCGCAATAACAGCACCGTCTTCAATAGCCATAGCCGCTCCCTGGCTCAGGTGGGGCAACGTGGGGTGGCATGCATCTCCTATCAACGCAACTGATCCATGGACCCACGCGGGCAAAGTGTTGTGCATACGCAGACGCCACTCGCAGACTTCGCCCTCGGGCACCTTGTCCAGCATGCGCTGGACCAGAGGACAGAAGTCCGAGAAAACATCAAGCATCACCTTCTTAGATCCACGAGTGGTGTAGGTTGCAGAAGGAGCAGAGGCAAAGTTCTTGTCAGGCTGAGTCGTCGACAAGTTGTAGATGGTGTGGTTCTGGACGGGGTAGGCAATGATATGGCGTTTCTCGCCGATCCAGCGGATAACGTCATCACTTTCGAGGAGAGCCAGCATCTCGGGATCATCCTTCATCTCATTGCGGGTAAGCATGATACGATAAGCTGCCTGTTCGGTAGGCTTTTCGCTTTCTTCCCTACCGAGCGTTTTCAGAAGACATTGCCGGGCAACAGACTTGATGCCATCACTAGCAATCAAGATGTCAGAGGTGATGACACGTTGCTCACCCTCCTTAGACTCGATCTTGAAAACAGCCTGGGGAAAGAACTGTACAATGTCAGTTAGACGCCAGCCAAAGTGGAACTTGGTAGCACTCTCCCCTTCGCAAGCCTTCAACATGTGGCCAGCGAGTGAGGCACGATGGCCGGTGCAGTGGGGGTAGCCGTAAAGTTCGGCAATATTAGGCATAGGGACCTTGATCAAGGTTTCATCACTTGAGCCCTCTGTTATGATAAGTTAACCTCAACCCATTTTTCAAAAGTTCAAAGAGATATCACGGTACTCACGGCGAATGTTAGCCGCTTTGACATCAGTGGCCTCTTTGTAGATCGGTGCCCAGCATCCCAAATGGTCAAGAATACGAGCCATATTGGGCGCTAATTGAATGCCAGCGCCAGTGAAGTCCAAACTAGAAACAGTCTCGTATATATTGATGTTCCGGAAGCCTTTCTTGGCCAGAGATAATGCAACACCTAGACCACCCATACCTATCGTGAGGGTTAATATGTATTTAGGGTTTACAACAGCCAAGTAGGGTCATGCAATTTTTTTCCCCCGTTCCTAACGAAGCACAACATCTCATACATGACACTTACCGGCGCCAATGACAGCAATGTCAAGATCAAGGCGGTCGACAGCCGGTAACCAGGTGATTTCCTGGGCGGAGGCCGAGACTTTTGGGTCACTGCGAACAACCATGATGACTACGTGATAGTGTTATTAGGTTGAAAAAAAGCTATACAAAAAGATGATGCAAACAAAGGCAAAAAGTATGAAATGGACAACTTAAAGTGAAGTGAAGCGAAAGATCGAAATTTCTTACACTAGAAGCACGTCAAAGAATTTGGAACAATTAACCAAGATTTCCGTGTCAGGGACCGTAGCGGCGGGTGCGATCGGTTAACTAGTTGTCTTGCCCGCAAGCTTGAAGGGAAAGCTATGTTTGTTGCTAGATCCTAAAGTAAGATCACGCTTAGACTCTGACCTTACGACAGAAATATCAAGTGACCCACTAAAGGACAGCTGGTTAATGAGAAAATATGGCGGCGGACCACGGCAGTTCGAGTAAATCGGAACGAGGAGAGACGGCAAAAGGAGAGTGGAACTGGCATCGATACAGCAAAAGCTGGTAGATGGATCGGAGGACAGAGGCTCGGTCCAACAGTGGACAATCCAGGGAAATTTGCAATTGTTTATATTTTGAATAAATATGTATTGTTCTTCGAAACGAAAATAAGAAAGGTTAATGGTAGACACAAAGTTATCCAAAATTCAAGTCCGAAAACTCAAGCAAATATTTGATTGCGTAGATGAAAGGAGTTTCATAATGCTGGCTAAACTGCTGAGGACAATATCTCAATATATTCTGTTAGTGGAGGCTTTTCCAGATTAAGCAAGTGCCGTTTAAGTCTTTGAAATTTTCATCAGGCCATATCGTTGTATGCATTCCTTCCTCATCTAGACTCCAAATGTGTAACCTCATAGTACGCAATCTAGCCAAGCTCTGTGACACTGCGAAATATCATCACCACCACGAGAGCCAACAATATAATAATCCTCCGACTCCTTATTTCTTGGATCGCACATATTAGTCCCGGTAACTGTATCATTTCTTGATCTCCAGGACAAAATAACCGAACGCCGTAGCAATATGGCATAACTGGCTCCCCGTCTGTCACCCGTTTCTCTGACTCGCAGCAAAAATCATTCTCGAGTCATATCGCAAGCTTGATCCGCCGCTCTTCCGCCCGGTGGAAAAATGTCAAAGCTTCCCGTTTTTTTTTTTACCACTTACTCTGCTTCCGCTGGGATTGAAATCCCGAAGAACTCCGCATAACTTCTTGTTAACTCCCGTGGGCTCTGTGCGGGATTTACTGGTGCTAAGACGTCTTCCTTCGCGGCGGCGACGGGAGAGGGATGAGAAAGTTTGCTAATTGGCTTCTTGCTGTGACAATATAGGACGCACAGAGTCCTGAATTATAATATTACAAGCGCAGGGAATGGTTGGATAAGAATTTATTCCAGTTAGCGACGACATGAGACTCTGTGATTTTATTGTCAGCGTGCGTCGATTTTCGTGGGATGTCCCGTTTAAGTCGGAGAATTTGAAGCGGGTAATGTGGGACATTTCCGAATGCGGGACGGCGATATTAGTGCTTGTCGCTTGCTTAGGTGCGAACTTGTGTTCGTGGCAACCACTGTTCCACAAATACATGGGAATTGACCGTTCACAGTTGTCGGTGTATCGCGGAAGTTTATAGCAACGCGAATGTTGTCGTACGTCGCCCATGATGATTGGGTTTGTGTGGTTACTTTTCAGGAACCGAAGGATGATGTGGAAGTGTTTGTATTGCGTTAGCAATGTTATTTGTCGGGATTTTCCAGATGGTGAATCATTTCACGAGCTAATAAAGTGTGTACATGAGGAGATACGCATATCTACCAAGTATGTGCCGATATAACGCCGTCTTACCCTTTCACAAAGCTCGATGGAAGTCTTATTGAGGCCAAGTGTAAAGATATCAACATAGCGTTCTTTGGGGCATAGAAAGTGATGTGATACAAGACCCATAATCAGCGGCCCCGTTTATTTTTGTAAAAATCAATCACTTATTCAAATTTGACTATTTAAATGTGACTATTCAAACGTGACTATGTATATATATCTGTAAATCTTCAGCTCATAACCAACTGGTTCATCCACATTGAAGACCTCGCTTCTCTATCCCTGGAAATGGAGTCTGAGACCTGCAAGTTCATAAATGCAGAGCCCTACATTACCTCCGATGCAACACTGTGTGTACATAATATCTGTTTCCATTTTTTATCGTGGGGGATCTACCACGCGCATTCCCAATCATGTATGTAGCTGTGTTGCAACTTTCCAATATTTTGACGGCCCCCGAGGGCATCTTTGGACAGAGATTACGGCAGAGCCCACTTTGCAATCTGGTATCATAATATATATATATTCACCATTACCATGTGGTTAGCTTTTTTTAGCTTGTTTGGGGATATCAACTACGATCATATGTAGACTATAAGCTGAAATATAACTTGCCGTATAGGCAACGTCGCAATGTGGATATGATGTATTCCACGTGCACTGCACACAAAAGGTCAAAATCACAGTGGTGGGGACCAAGCGGGGTTGGTAATAAGGGCAAATTTCTCAAAGCGAGAAAGACGGTATTAACTTTTGGGTATCGGACATAGGGTTGGTTGTCGGGCCGGCCCGTCGCACAATAGCAGAAACTAGTAGCGATAGGAATTGCATACTATTTAGTCGATAAGATTAACTTATCTTCGGATCCAGTGCTCACTCATAGTGCTTTATCTTCGCCTCTATGAGTAGTTAGTGGGATGCGAGGGTGGATGTCCATCAACTCCTTTTGGAGGAAGCCCAAGTAGATATTCTGGGGGTAAGTCACAGTAATTATACATATCGTCACCTTCCACCCGCTTCAACCTTCCAAGCTATGGTCCAAGGTGTCTTGGATGTCTGCTGTCTCCCATTTTTTCTCAATGGGCCCCTTGACACGTACTCCTATTCAACTCTCTTGCACCACCAAGACTCGCAGCATCCTAACTCTCATTCTTCCACTCCATCACAACTCAACCCGACTCCGGCCCTTAGTCCGTAAAATACTTGGACAATAACACCATCATTTCAATATGCATAGCGTCGATCATCAGCTTAATGACGACGACAGAAATTTGTGGGTGCTGAATGATGGGTGGTGTACAGCTATTCCGGTCTCAGGCATGCAGCTATGAATAGGCTGGCACTAACGAAGAGGGTTATTAATGGCATTGGTAGGAAGGTGATGGCGGGTGCGCCATATTGGAAAGATAAACTGTTATGGTTTCGAGGATGTAAAAGAGATATTGATGTCTGTTCTAAGGGTGAACCGGGTTTGGGGCAGGATAACCTTCTTGAGTCATTATATCAGCCCACCAGTCAATAATAGGAACGAATCCAATATGGTCTAGTGGCTAGGATATCTCACTCTCGAGAACAACGGTTGTTGATCCGAGAAGGCTGGGGCTCGATTCCCCGTATCGGAGTTTTTTCTTTTTTGTCGACTTAGTCTTTTCGAAGCCGAAATTTCAACTGAGATACAATTGTCGTTTCCACATTCTGGTTATAATAAATCGGATTCATCATGTATGTCTCAGCCGGAACGGGCCTCCAGAGGTGTGTAATCTTGACCAGGGCACAATCATAGCGACTGAAATTTACAGACTGATGTCTATACGGGCCGAGAGTTGATTGTCCATTTATTTTTTTGTGCGACAGTGGCCCATATTTTGCTTGATTATATGAAGTTTTGAACCTATAGGACTCTTGAAATATCAGGGTGTGGGTGCCGCATGCGAACTGCAGGATTTTCAACGATTCATGAACGGATAGTCACTCGGTGAATTCAACATGTATCAAAGTCTCTTATGAGCGGCTAATTTCGTGATGTTGAGAATATCAGATATCCAGTGGTATTCTCTGTGGTAGTCCTGAAGTTCATGAAGGGATTATCTGCCAGTATTTTTCATGTATCTTCGTGCAGCAACGACGCCTTTGATGATGACCAAGACATACTAAGACCCCCCAAGTGTCTTGTCACCTGACCTAAACCTGTGTCGAGTTGTCTATACTCGATCAAAGACCCTTCGTCACAATACATTCACAATACTTGCCAGTTTTATATGTTGAAGACAATAGGGTAGGACAGATGTTCAAAATGAGGGTTGTCATGCAAGCAACCACTTCCAGCAATTCGTGGCGACCAAACCTCGTCTCTGGTTTCAGCAACTGGGGGCCCTGGGAGTTATTGGCAGATCCAGGAGACGACAACTAGGATGGCGTGCCGAAGTTCCGGATTTGGGTTAAACGACTATCTATGATCTTATCTAGAATTTATCGCATGATGAATACTGATATCATTCAGAACATGAAGGCGGATTATATATATAAATATGAGTTCGTGAACAATCATAACGTTATTTACGTGTCGCACAGAAAAATATCACCTAACGGGTATAAAGAGACTTGGAGAGAATTCAGATTACCGATCTGCGCATTCTAACGGGGAAGGTCCTGAGGCGATGACGTCAATGCTAGGGCAATTTTTGGTTGCCTGTGATGGGGAAGAGGGGATGATTAGCGGTTGCGCAGCTAAAGGTACGAACGAGCTGGCGGGCAAGACATGCTTGAGCTTTGGATACTTGGTGAGACCATGTGACTTTTGGTTTGATTCTTGGTCTGTGTCGATCGAAATGTTTATGCTTTGGAATCAATCAATGGGTTGTTAATGGTGGGATGGATAAGAACTTGGGTTGCACGACGAGATACAATGCCGGTATGCGGGAACGATGCATTGGGGCTCTTTGTCGGTACGGAGATCAGATCTTTTTGCAGTGGTTGGTTGACCGGTCGTTTGGCGAGTAACGTTGGTAGCCATTATGTGGATATCGGACATACTGTCATTTCAGGGAACCCGTATAGCTGCATGGCGGTGTCGCCGAGTTTCTGTGTAAAAACATACAGGCAAGTAAGCGAGTCCAGAAGATCTACTTTGTGTACATTTTTGGAACTTAGACAGTGATTTACGGTGAGGGAGAAGAAGGATGGAAGAAATAATGCGGTGAGAATACAGAAATAAACAAACTTGATACAAACAAAGCAAAGAACCGAATTGAAAAAAAAAAAAAAAAGACGCATGCAAAGGTAGGGTTATAAACATTATTGTCATCTTTGTCATGTTCCCCGTCAGCATTCTAAATATATAGCTTTATCGGGAAGCTGAATGTTAGTCCATTGGCCAGTAACTATTGGAATCTAAATCTGACACATCCTATTGTTTTTTTGAGTGTTAGTTTCTCATCGACCTTAAATACATAAAAATGATGTCCAGGTAAACAGATGTGTCAATCCAACCATAAAGCCCGGACTCATATTTCTCTAACAACACTCGAACACTGTCGAGCACCACTCGTAAGTAATGAGGGCCAATCGATTGTCGCAGGGTCTGTCCTTTTTGTAGCAGGTTGATGCATTGAACGACCAGAAGCGCCCAACACCAACTTATACGATCGGCAATCCGCCAAGATAGCAGTAGCAACGCATTCCATTGATCGCTTTGTCATGCTAGTTGCCGCTGATAGGACGGTTGTTCGGCACTGCCATGCGTTGCTGATTTTTCCACTTTGGCTATAATTGGATCTTTGTGCCGTTGTGCCTGATGGCTATCAAAGGGATTTTGTATTCTCTGTTTTTTCTCGCTATTAGCCGCGTTTGACATCATGGTTGGGTCGATCGTACGTGTATAGTGCATCACAAATCGCTCCTTCTCCATACAATCATGATATTTTCTCATCAGCATCAGTAGCACTAGTAGAACCAATTGCTCTTTGTCCTGATTTGGTCAAAGACTACTATCGTCTTGTCTATGTTTGTACATGTAGATTGCTTACCGATTATTTTTTCTCCGATGGAAAAAACACAGCTTGCCGGCTGGTCGGATTGGTGCTATGACTGAACCAAGACTCGCTTACCCGGGGGCATATTGTGAGCCAACCGACCAAACTTTCAAAACACCGGAGTACTATGGGTCCCTCCTTCTCCTTCTATGTGCCGAGCATCATGCCTGGAATGTAGACATCCCTGATTACCTGAAGATATCAAATCAATATTATTTTATGCTATGTACTTGCTTCCTTTCACCCCAGCAGTAAGTGAGTGACCTGTGGCAAACCACCTTTCATCGTCGGTGCCTTCCCTGTTGCAGCAGCTCTGTCCTGTCGGCGGTGGGGTGGACCCGCTGTTCGTTGTTCCTTTCTTGGCTGGTAGCATGTCCTGCACATTACCATGATCCAAATCCAAAACCCAGTCATTTTTTTCCTGTGCCAGTCTCAAAATTTTGCAGTTGCATCATAGTCTATCGCTGTCACAACTTCTTATTTGTAGAACTTCCTTCCATATTTCCTTTCTTGATTTGCAGATTCTTTTTGGTTCTTTTTGCATCTTTTTTTTTTTTCGTTTTCTTGGGGGGAAGCGCAAGGCTTTCTCACGATATATTTATCAATTTCTATCATATCGCCTTTGCTGGCTTTAATACCTTTTATGAACTGTGGTTTACAGTGATTGTCTTGCTGATTGTGCGATGCAGAAACAGTACTTACAACAGGCGCTAAAGTTCAACCTATCCTGGTGCGTCATAATTACTTTCACGACCTCTTTTTGTTTCTTCTAATCAGCAATGGTTTAACCACCATCATATATCACTGACTCTTTTACTCATCACCTTAAGACCTTATACCTAATATCAACACCTGAGTGTGTTTACGACTACTCACACATCCCTCCTGCGCTCTGCATTCTTCGCCAAAAAACACATGCGGTTAAACACATACACTATCTCGAACGCCTCTTAGTCCTTTTGCATCTGCTGTGCTCACTGGTGAGCAAGCTTGTCTTTGTTTTTGCTTCATCCTGCTTCTACTGTATGACCTCGCATTCTTACGACCATTGACGATTGAAACACTAAAAAGCACCAACAACGCTGTCCTCATCCGATAACAAGTTTCTTGCAATTTTGACGCCAAACCTTTCCAGTTGAAGCCATCCATCAACATCTCAGCAGAACTGTGGATTCTTGTCAGCTGTCCCGACAAAGAAAGCGGGGCTGCAAAATACTTTGCATATAAAGAGTCTTTGCATATTCGATTACTGCACGTCTGTTCCTCTGACACTCTTTATCCGGCCAGGAACATCTATTTCGTCATTGTGAGATCCCTTGAAGCCTCAACGATCATTGGCGGTCCATTTATGTTGTCACTATCCTATCTTCAACTGAGGCAGTCTACCACAAGGCTTGGCGACTTTTCCTACTTTCACCTACAACTGTTACGGCCTTTTATCTTTACATCATATACAGCGTTTCACTACTTCTAGTATCTTGACATCGTACATCCGGCATACAGTGCCGTTCGTCGCATTTTCCTTTTCAAGGTACCATTGAAGACGGGCATACCCCTTATAATACTACCTTGATTTCCTATCTTGTCAGCTATATAACCGCCCTGCCTGATAGGAACCCAAATTTACCCACAATTTTAAGCGCGCAGTGTGGAGCTTACGACTTGCACTTCGACTTCATAGCTGCACCTCGCCATGGCTAAAACACATCTAGCCGACGAAGTCGGCGGTGCGCCACTGGCCCGGCGCATTGCCAAGGCCTACGTCTCGGTGGTGGATACTGCGCTTCGGCCTCGAGATACATCGGCTGGTACTGCGGACGATGCTGATAGCAACGGCACGAAGCTTAGCGGTATCAGCTTGAATGCTTTCCTCACTGCACTGGTGGTTTCGATTGTTGTTTTTGCAGTGCAAATTAGTATTTTCCTACTTCTGCGCAATCGTTTGGCCAGAATCTTGTAAGTTGAAACACAATTCACCATACGATAGATACCAACCCCATGTCCTTGGTCGGACAATCCTGGGACAGCATAATAAGGTTTAGAATAGGACATGTGATGTTTATTATTCCATGGCATGGCACTGCCACATTATATGATTAGTTGCTAACAATTATTCACAGTAAACCCAAAACATATCTCGTTCCTGAACGTGAGCGGACAGAACCTCCGCCTAGGACACCATGGGGCATGATCATCGCTCTCATGTCTTTCAAGGATCGTGAGATCATCAACAAGTGCGGTCTTGATGCCTACTTCTTTTTGCGTTATTTGAAAACCTTGCTGGTTATCTTCATTCCCATTGCCTGCATTGTCATTCCCATTCTCATTCCCCTCAACTATGTCGACGGCAAGGGTCATGACATCAACCAACGCCTCCAGAACAACGCCACCGCCAATGGTACTGCGGTTACTGGCCTCGATACCTTGGCGTGGAGTAATGTTCGTCCAGAACACACCAACCGATACGGCGTGCACCTTTTCCTAGCCATTGTAGTGGTTATCTGGGTATGCACTGTATTCTATTTTGAGATGCGCGTTTATATCAAAGTTCGGCAGGATTATCTGACCAGTGCCGAACACCGCCTCCGGGCCTCTGCTACCACGATCTTGGTCAACTCAATCCCTAAGAAGTGGTTGAGTGAAGAGGCTCTTCGTGGTTTATTTGATGTATTCCCGGGCGGCATTCGCAACATCTGGTTGAACCGGGACATGTCAGATCTTCTCAACAAGATCCATGAGCGTGACTCGATAAATCATATGCTCGAGAACGCTGAGACCGAGTTGATTCGCATGGCCAAGCGGAACCAGTTGAAGCAGCAAGCTAAGGAAGAGAAGAAGGAGCGCAAAAAGCAGAAGAGAAAGGCCCCTACCAAGGAAGAGATGGCCGCTCGCCGTGCCCAGGAGGATAGTGAGGCACAAGCTCGCGCACAAAAGACCGACAGTATAGAGACCAAGGCCAGCGTGAACAATGCTGCAAATGACGAAATCACCGATGCTGTCAGTCAGGCTCGCAAACGGATGAGTTTGCAGCCCACTGGCGAGGACCGACCTGGTTCATCTGGAAACAAATTTATTGGTGGTTTGTCCAAGGTCAGCAAAGGAGTTATTGGCGGTGTCGGGAAGGTTGGAGGAGGTGTTGTGAACAGTGTGACCAAAGTTGGAGGGAGCGTCAAGCAGATTGGACAAGGTGTCGATAGCACTCTTGACAACTTGAATGGATTCATTGCCTTTGACGAGCCCAAGTCGACCACAGAACAGCCTAGTCAACATACCCGCAGCCCGGACTTTTACCCGTCGCTTCATTCGCCTAGTCCATCGCAGGATTCAACGGCGTATCAAGTTCGTAGCCAGGATGATGACAATGGTCCTGCCGGTTATAAGAACACGGTCCGCCATGTTTCCAACCTCGAAGATATGTACAGCAAGGACAAGCCCAAGTTCTGGGAGTTCTGGAAGCCTCCTGAGGGCAGCTATGCATCTCCTGTGCCACAGAAGAACGAAGATGAAGCCACAAACAAACAGCCCAACGTTGCTGGGTGGAGAAAGTTCCTTTGGTCGTTTCAGCTGATTTCGATTCCTATCAGGGAAATTGAGTATCCTGATCCGATCAAGCAGGACATCACCAACGCACCCATTCCGGACTCTAAGGAAGACGGAGGCGAAAGAGGTCATGTCGAGAAGCCCGAGTGGGAGAAGTGGGTTAAGCGCAAACATCGTCCCACTCACCGACTGGCCAACTTTTCCTGGACACCCAGCTTCCTGCCTGGTCTTCCGTTTATCAACAAAAAGGTCGATACCATTGACTGGTGTCGTCGTGAGCTTGCTCGTCTGAACATGGAGATTGAAGAAGATCAGAAGACGCCCGAGCGCTACCCTCTGATGAGCTCAGCATTTATCCAGTTCAATCATCAGGTCGCTGCTCACATGGCCTGCCAGGCTGCTATCCATCACGTACCCAAGCAGATGGCTCCTCGCATCAACGAAGTGTCTCCTCGTGACATCATCTGGGACAACATGGCGATTCCGTGGTGGCAGGAGTGGGCTCGTACGGCATTTGTGGTTGGGATCGTGACTACGATGATTATATTCTGGACTATCCCCGTCGCATTCACTGCTTCGCTTGGCCAGATCAACTCGCTGGTCAATCAATTCGAATGGCTCAAATTCCTGGTGGCGAACGAGTATATTCGCAAGATTAGCAAGTCTGTGGTTGGTGTGCTACCGGCGGTGCTACTTGCTCTGCTGCTGATTCTCGTCCCCATCATCCTTGACTTTTTGGCAACGGTGAAGGGGTCCAAGACTGGTTCGCAAAAGGCCGAGTTCGTTCAGCGCTCGTACTTCATTTTCCTGTTCTTTCAAGTTTTCCTTATTGTGTCGATTGCTTCGTTTTTTGCAGCGAGTGCGGACCAGATCTTGGTTAATGTGCAGGAATTGACCAAGTCACCGGCGAACGTTTTATCGATTTTGGCGCAGAATCTGCCCAAGTCGGCCAACTACTTTTTCTCTTATATGATTCTTCAGGCCATGTCGACGTCTTCGGGTACCCTGTTGCAGATTGGATCTCTTATTGGGTGGTATGTTCTTGCGCGCGTCTTAGACTCAACTGCCCGGGCCAAGTGGACGCGGAACACCACTTTACAGACCATTAACTGGGGCACCTTCTTCCCTGTGTACACCAACTTTGCCTGTATTGCTCTTGTTTACGCCATTGTAGCTCCGCTGATTTCTCTGTTTGCTATCATCACATTCAGTTTATTGTGGATTGCCCAGCGTTACTCGATGCTTTACGTGACTCGTTTTGGTGTCGATACTGGTGGTATTTTGTATCCTTGTGCCATCAACCAAACCTTTACTGGATTATACGTCATGGAGCTGTGTTTGGCTGGTCTTTTCTTCATTGCCGTTGATGGCGATGGGGACAGCAACTGCACGGAACACGGAATTGTCATGCTTGTGGTTCTTGTATTGACGGGCCTTTTCCAGATCCTGATGAACCGGGCTTTCGGTCCGCTTTTGCGGTATTTGCCCATAACTTATGAAGATGAAGCAGTTATCCGTGACCAAGCGTTCTTGCGCGAACAGAACCGTCGTCTGGGCCTTATCGATGATGAAGAAGATGGCGGGCAGGATAATGGAGACGACCAGTACCCGATGCTCGGATCGGATACTGCACGGTCGAATGATGATGACGATATTGAGCTCCGCAAGATTAAGAGGTCATTGACGTTGTCTATCAATCCGGTCAAGCGCATTGGCACATGGGCTAACGACAGCCGAGCGGGCCGCTTTGTTACTCTCGGAAAGGTACGCGAAAGTGCGGCTGAGTATCGCAAGAAGCAAAAGACCAAGGATATGGAATCCCAACAGGCGATAGGAGAAGCCTTGTTCATGGGATACCATGATGAAATTGAGGATCTTGCGCCGGATGAGAGAGATGTGCTGGTCCGGTATGCTTTCTTGCATTATGCGCTGCGTGCACGAAGACCAACGGTGTGGTTACCAGGGGATGATATTGGGGTTAGTGATGATGAGATTCGGCAGATGCAGGCGTTGAGTGACTATATCCCGGCGAGCAATGCGGGGACGGCGCTGGATTCTAAGGTTCGGGTGGTGTATGGACGGAACCCGCCGGACTTCTCGGAGGTGGATTTGATTAACTTGTGAGTGGTGTAGACAGAGCTTCATTTTTTTTCATTTATTGTTGATGTGGTGTATTATGGAAAGATTAAAATGTTTTTTTTTATTTTTTATTTTTGTTTGGATGCAAGATGCAATACCCATTATTTATTAGTTATTATGCTACATTCTATTCCATGAGAAATTTGCAAGAACATTAGAAAGGATTGTTGCTATGATGGTGACATTTCGAGTTTTGCTCGCCGGTTCATGTCGGCTTCGCGCAACATGTTGGCGGCCATGGCCAGACTTGGCGAGAGGGAACCGAGCCTCTCAACTTCAGAGACAGCTTCGTGGATCATGCGGTGGACAGCGGAGGGTTCGGGGATGATGGTGGAGAGGATATCGCGGAGGACAGGGTTGATAGTGGCAGCCATTATCAAGAGAGCTTGAGAAACGATGGAGAGGGCGCCTTGCCAGAGATAGGCCATGTGGCCGCTGTGACTGATTCGTTTGTTAGTCAGTTGGCTTACGTAAGGTTCTTTTTTTTTTGTTTTCAAAGGTAGGAATTATGAAAATGGTGCTTACTGCATTGAGATATCCTCCAACTGCCTCACGGCCGCCTCGAGCCCTTTTCGAGCATTTTCGTGGACAATGGGATCCAGGCAACCTTCCTCGGCATCCTCGAGGATGCCGAGGACGTAGGGGCGGTAGATGATTGTTCTGCAGGCGTAGAAGCGGAGTTTGAGGACGGTTTGGACGTCGCTTGTGGCGGCGTAGGGGCCGAGGGGGAATTGTAGGGAGGCAGGAAGGGCGTCGTGCCATTGGGTGAGTTGGAAGTTGAGTTCGGAGACGATGGGGGCAAGGGATTTGAGGGTGCGGGGTGTTTGGTGCGCGGAAGTAGTGGTGGTGGCGGTAGGTGAGGAGTTGGGGTTGGGAGGGAGTGGTAATGATGATGATGATGAGGAGGAGGAGGAGGAGGAGGAGGAGGAGGAGGATGACGGAGGGACGTTGGTAGCGTAGAGGGTTTGCGAGACGCGATTGAGGAGTCGGCGGAGGGCAACTTGGGCGAGGAAATACCACAAAGAGTCATCAACGGGAGGCCCAGGCCCAGGTCCGGGGCCACTAGCCGTCTCGTCGAGCGTAAAGCCACGGGGTAATCCCACCGATTCTTCGTGGGCGGTGATCCCCGAGTGCGGAAGGTCCATTTCGGCCAGCAGGTCACTTTCGAATAACAGTGTGTTCCAGTAGATGCGCTCGAGCAGTTCCCGGTCCGCGGGGCTCAGCGGGTGGGGAGAGATTAGGAGCAGTTGCAACTTGGTGCTGGCGGAGCACAGGAGATTCCAAGCCTCGAGGGGCCGCACGAGATAGAGCAGATAGGCCGCGGCCAACACTTGGCATTGCGCGGCAACGACGGTATTCAACGTCAATATTGACGGCATCAGCGACCACGCCGCCGTAAAATACTGCATCCCCCTCACTGCCTCTCCCCGAACCCCCGCTGTGCCCGCCCCGTTCCCTTCCGCCGCCGCCTGCCCCAACGCCAAAACCAACAAAACAACACAACTCTCCGGGCCCTCCCGGAACCCATTCGACAACGCCGTCCGGTAGTGCGCCGGCCAGGTGAAAGGGTTGACAATCGCGTACCAAGGGTTCACTGAGGTAAAGAAGGCGGCTGTGTATGCGGGTGTGTTGGAGAGGTCGACGCAGGGGGTTTTGGCGAGGGTGTGGAGGGGCGGGCGCGTGAGTTCGAGGGAGAGGAGGGAGGATGGAGGCGGTGGGGTGCGGAGGAGAGTGCGGAGGGTGCGGACTGTTAGGAAGTGGAGTATGCCGCTGGTGTGGAGTTTGGGCATGGTGGAGAGAGGGGTGGTGGTTGGATGGGCGGGGGTTGCTGGAAACGACGGAGGAGGTGCTGACAGGGCTTGTGGTTGTGGTGGCGATGGAGGAGCGGGATGGACAGTGGTGGAAGATGAAGTGGGAGCCAATGAAGGGGGGATTTGCTGTCGTTGCAGCAACTGTTCTATGCGATCAAGGCGTTCTAGGATCAACTTGTCGCCGGCATCGAGCTTTACCGAGGGTTCCCGGTACACGCAGGTGGCGCCGAGTTCACTGCAGAGGCGGCATTTGGGCTTGTTTCCGTCACATTTGCTTTTCCTCGAGCGGCAGATCTCACACTATAGATTCGTTAGTTTCTTCCTTTGTCCATGAAGCCTCTGTAAGATTAAGGTCACTTACTGCCATCACGGTGCGCCGCCGGGGGTAGTCTAGAGGCCCGGAGACTTCTGGAGACTTCCTCTTGGCAGGGACTGCCGATAATCCCATGTTCTCTCTGCTCATTACTAATCAGAAAATAACAATGATATGCATGGAACATAAACCCAACCTTTTTCAAATCCGCAGACAACATCGACATCTGCCATCACCAACCGAGCCAAACTTTGATGTACACGTGACCAGATTTGCCCGTAACAGCGGTTACCCCAATTCTCTCGTCACAGCAATAATTATAACTTTTCACGAACAAAAAAAATAAGAAACAGAAAAATAATGAGAATGACGTTACCGTCACATAAAAAGGATCAACATGTGAAAATTCACAAGGCACATGTGTATGTACTTGCCATTTCTCCCTCATAAATAAGTACACAAAACCAACTGCCAAAAACACCCTTGCCCTCTGGAACAACATATTGCCGCTCAGGACGCATTGGCGCAGATCGGCCACCTGCCGTCGGGTGGTGGATTGGCGAGATTGTTATGCGGGAGCAGACTAGGCACCGATATTTGAATCCAGATAGCAGATACAACATGAAATTTTACATCTAAGTGGTTGTCGGAGTTGGGCCGACTACAAGTGAAGGGACCGGGGTCGTGTGACGGTGTTTGATATATATAAGTGTTGCCACTTCTTGGAGCGGTAGACGGCAGACCAAGGAGACTAAACAACAAGGTGGTGGGTTTTCCGGCCAAAAAGAAATAGTTAAATAGTTCCAAGTAGTTTTGAAATTCACTCTGTTGAAGGGAGACTCTGCAGCAATTATCCCCCATAGACAAAAAGAAAAACTGCATAATCTGGGAATCGGGCCCAAGGCTAATCGAAATCATTACCAGATGGCAACAATTAATATTACCACTACGCCAATTACGCCAGTGTTTCTTAATCTCGGCTGAGCTAAAGCACACTATGTTCCCAGCTACCACTACTCCCCGCTCCACCCCGAGGTTAGTCACCAACTACCGCCACTTTCACCCATTTTCACATGTCACCACGTCCATAGCACACAGGAAACCACAACTTCATCTCAATGTCAAAGCGGAAAGAACCGTACATTTATGTTACAATTAATGTAAGCTGCAATGATAATACACGGGACTATCGGAACAGCGGCAAAAATGCCACCGTCAAGAACAGAGCCCAAAGGAAAGAAAAAAAGGTAAGATGGTGGATATTCGTTATCCGATCATCTCGAGTGTGGTTGACAGAGTGAATCCGACAACAATTACTCGTTGATCTTAGCGAGGATCCTAAAATAGCACATTGTCCCCGTCAGCTCTCAGCTCTCCACATCACAAACGAACAAAACAAACCCCTACAACTACAAAAAACTTACTCCGAATCCCTAAATAACTGGAACTCCTCCTCGCCAACCTTCACCGGGCTCCCGCCAAACTGAGGAATCAACACTCTATCGCCCACCGCAACACCCATCGGCAGTCTCTTGCCATCCTTGTCAAAGGCACCGGGGCCCACGGCGAGAATCTTGCCCTCGTTCAGCTTCTCGACCGAGGACTCGGGGAGGAAGATGCCAGAGGCGGTCTTGGCTTCGGCTCTGACGCGCTGGACCAGGACACGGTCGAGGAGGGGGGCGAGGGAGCGGATGGAGCGGATGGAGGTGGCCTGGGGGTGGTGGAGTTAGCTGGTGTTTTGCGGGTGGTGGGTATGGAGATATCGTAAGTGCTGGAGGGTGTCGAATATGCGGATGATGAGTAGCGGGAGGGGATAGAGAAGATATGGGCTATGTAGATGAGGGATCCGGTGCGCAAGAGAAGTAGGCAGACAAAGCTCCGGCCCGTCTATGACGTCGCTGGCGGCACCTCCGCCCATATCTCTCTCCAATTTCCTTCCCTTCCTATGCTACCGTCAAATCTAACTCACCATTGTAAAAATTTCAATCTCGATACAGATCTACCAAACAAAAAAAAAAAAATTATAATCAAAAGTCAAGAAATCCCAATTTCCCAATCATCGACTACAAGAGAAAAAAAATACAGTGGATTTATCAACCCTTATGTATACCCGTGGGATTCCAACACCTTCTGGAATCTACGAGGGTTAGCCGTTTTTTGACAGGGGTGTTGACTCAAGCATGACAATGGATGTCAGGTTAGGGTTTATTTCTTCAGTGTACCTTCCGCTACATGACTCGTCTGGTTTCTAGCATGTGCCATCAATACATCGATTGCATAGCCGAACCCACTTCTTATACCATATAACCGCTGCCCCGCATCGTGCACCTCGGATGTTACGTCAACCACATCTGCAACCCTAAGGCCTGCCATGAAGACTCAACACCATGAAAATGTAACCACCCGTAAAAGAAACAATTAGGAAAGAAATAAAGGAATGATAGAATATGTATAGTATGTATTCCCAATGCAAAAACCTGTTGTATAGTCCTAGAAACCAACCTTAGAGCATGAAAGAACATGAAATTACATCAAATGTCAGCACAATATTTGTTCCCCAACCGGAACATAACTAGAAACCCGACATATTTCAACGGAAAGTGAAGGCACATGTAAAAAAAAGAAAAAAAGAGAAACAGCCAAACCAAATCAACTAATGCCGCCAGATAAAAAACAATGCTACTTCAACATCATCGTCAAGTCGTTACTTTAACGCCCTCCTGCATGTGGCTTCGGTGGGGCTTGGGCCGCTGACATGGGTGGTTCAAGCGTATGTTTGTGATCTGGAGCTGGCGATACCTCACCGCCCTCGAGTTGCTGGCAGATGACAGTATTGCTGACCCAGTCATCCGCAATGATTTGCTCCATTGTCATGCGCTTGGAAGGATCAATCGTCAACATTCCATGAATAACCTTTCTGCTTTCCTTGGGAAGCAGACGTAGAATTCTCCAGGGACCCTTTATGGTTTCCTTCTTTTCTTGCTGGTGCACTGTTGAGGGAGTAGACGGATGCGGGCTCATAGGATCAAGTGACGTCTTGCAGCGGTTGTACCGCGACTCCATAGCGGCTGGTGACGTAGGCTTAGAACCGGGAGTAACAGGGACTGTCGTAGGACCGAAGTGATTGTGATTCTTGGTGTGTGTGTTGGCAGCACTGGACGACCCATGTTGGGACGAAAAGTAGTCTCCTTGTTCACCACCACTGGAAGATGGTGATGTAACCCTGTATTCTTTAGGTAGTGGGTAGAGGATCTTCTGAGGGTCGTGGCCTGGTGACGACTCGGAGGCAAAGAGTTTGTAACTATTGTCATTCAATCTGGGTACCTTCCAAGGGAACCTTCTGAGTGTCATACAGCAGTAGATGATACCAAGTGACCAGATATCAACCCCTCTGGGGTCGTACAGTTGCTTTTCCTCATACACCTCAGGCGCAAGATATGGGTCAGAACCAACAATTCCTATACGCAATCTTGATTAGTATATGTTGCACATTATGATGGAGGGTGGGCGCATCTGATCAATGCATGACCCATATTTCATAATGTCTTTCTTACCTTTAGCTTTGATGATACCATCCTCGAATGGATAGCTGAACACATGAGCGCTACCAAAATCAATAATCTTCATGATACCATTGGCACTGACAACCACATTGTCAAGTTTAAGATCACGATGCGCTAACCCCATGCTGTGCAGATACGTCACACCGTTCAGAATCTGCAGGAAACAGCATGTAATTTCTGACCGAGTCATCCTACCAGTCATGACGATGGCAAACAAATCATAGGGTGCGTACTCCATCACAACAAACCACCGACCTCTTTCTTGAATAATGTCTAGTGTCTCAATAATGTTTCCGTGATGCAGCGTGGAGCCGATGCAGAATTCACCGGTCAACTTCTTTGCGTATTCCTTTTCTGACTCATAAGTATGGCGGGTTCGGAACTCTTTGACGGCAAAGACGGTGTTATCATCACTGCGCTTCATAACACGAACAGAACCACCAGCACCGGAGCCAAGCACCTTGCCGAATTTGCCATACTTGGTGACCAAACCATGGTCCTCACCAAATGGAATAGAGTGACTCGACTTGACAACTGCTGTTTTGCCTTTTCCTCCCGGAGACTTGTCAGATTTATGACCATGGTGACCTTTCTTGAAAAAACGTTTCAGATCCACCATAGAGCTCTTGGAAGTGGCATTCGACTCAGTATGACCCAGATCGTCCTTGTGGTGCCGCTTGTCCGGAGACAACAGACTAGCAGACGACGAAGATGGCGACCCATGCTTCTTCTTTCTGCTAAAGTGAAACCGAGCTTCAATATGTTTGGGATGTTGATTGGCATTTTGCGGTGCACGTTTGCTGGCAGCGTATGGGTTGTTTTGTGAGTCGCCGGCGGGGGTAAACGGTCGGCTGTAATAGGAACCAGCTCGGGACGGACTACTTTCGCGAGAGTTCGGTGTCGAGCTACCAGGACCTAGTGAAAACATGCCACGGTGGTGGTTATTTTGCCGAGTGTTAGCCTCAGCAGTATTCGGGCGAGGCGTCAAGTGGTCGGTATGAGATTTGTTAAGCTTCGGTGGTTCCGGTTTTGGCGAAGCGGCTTCTTGTGAGGTTGAAGGCTGCGGCGTAATAACACTTTCGCCATGTTGGGGCTTGTTATGCGATCTTCCGTTGAGATCAACGTCAGTACCGGAAGGTGTCAACGGAGGAGAGTTGATAGAAGCCATGCTGACGGGAGTACCAGCTTGAGAATCGACGGGTCTTTGCCGGGGAGAACCAGATACCATAGGAACATACTCATGTGAGGGCATCTAAATTTCAAATGGTCAGTGTTCACTGTTACATTACTTCATCATAAGCCGAGTGATAGAGCTGATGCTAGAGCCGTAGTGGAGGGTGGCGGGAAAGGGCAGTCAGGGCCGTACGAGGGCACCATTAACCAAAATGTGATAGGGAAGCAGAGTACTACAGAAAGCGTATGCACAGCCATGGAGTTTCCGTACCATGATGCATCCACGCCCCAAGATGTCACTTGCGCAAGTGCATGAAGATTGAAGCAGATGCCACTTGGCATTGTACATCTGTTTTGGTTTGCAACAAGGAATGGAAAGGGGGGAAGATGACCATGACCTTATGGGTGAACAGCGATACAAGTACAAGGGAAAATCATGAATGCAACTCAGTCAAGAAGATGTATCAATGACATCATCCTCGGACATTATATGATACATCGACTTCATCAAGCATCGCGATCATGAATAGTTTACAGTTCACAAAAGCAGAAGCACATGCTACTAAACCAAAGGATCCGCCAGTTCATTGCATGCAGTCGCATTCTGCGTCCAGTAAATATGCAATAACAATATCAAAGCCAAAGAACTCAGAATGCGACGGCTGGTTCGTGGGCTGGGGGAGCAGGCTGGGCCTCAAGTTCGCGATTTCGTTGAATCCAAGCGAGCAACGGTACGTGCGGGGGGTCGGGATGAGCAAAGTGGCCCCGGGATTTATTTGGTATCATTATTTTGTTGAATGTGACCAGACATGAGAACCTGTGGGCAGAACCCGACGCATCCCAGATGGCTGGTCTCACAACTAAAGTCTGCAATGGCCAGCAGCCTACTGGTCAATCGCAGGATCATGTCGGCTGCTTATTCCTGTCGATCATGGCCAACAGATGCGGCTCTGTAGTATATGGAAGCGTGCGCAAGTAACGGACGGACGGGATTTTCGGTGTGATACAAAAGCAGTATATGGTCCCAAAATAAGTCGAACCCTTGTCTCAGAGGAGCGCACTTGCACCTTGCGGGAGAAAACGTATAAAGTAGAAAATAGAGTCAAAAGTGACGGGGGTGACAAGGACGAACGAGGATTTTGGTGTTTGATGAGCGCATGGCGGAAAAACCGGCACGCAACCCAAGACTTGTGGTGCCTAATGTCGAGGGTTGGCGGCGGAAAAGCGGGCGGAAAACTGACGGAAAGACCTACTCTAGACGGCGGAAGAGACGCAATAGGCTCGAAGGTAATACGATTCTTACTCTTCAGACTCGCTTCCTTCAATGATTGTGATAACTCGGCGATCTGGTCGGATGTGGAATTGGCCGTGGTGGCAGGTGGAGAGTTTCCAGATGGCGGTGGCGGCGTGACAGTAGCTTGAAACCCACCGGAAGTTGAAGTGAGTGGGGTTGATACCGATGAGTCCTCGGCAATGATTGCCGGAGGAATCACGGTGGGAGAAGCAAAGCGCACGGCTGCGTGGTCATTGACGGGATCCGCGGAGTCGGAGAGGGTGTTGGTGTTGTCGGTGGTTGTTAAAGTCGTTTGGCGGGATGCATCCGTTGAAGTAACCAGAGCCCGGGACTGATCAACAGGCTGATCTATGTTGTGGGGAAAAAAGTGATATGTTAGTTCGCTTGTGACTTTTTGTATCGTTGCACGGAAATAGGACGCCGGTCGGGATTGAGGATTTGGAGAATGTAATTTTACATGGCCTATAACCGGTGCATCCGATAGCGCACAATGATAAGCTCCCAAACTCGACAGTCCAAAGCCATTACCATACTTCTAAGTGCGAAAGTGCATGTCAAGTAACCAACATGCTACCGTCTGCATAAGTAGCATGAAATCCTTTTTTTTAATCAACTCGGTACCAATAAGCCACACATCATAAGACAGTCCAACAATTATATGATGCAGGCAAGGCAATAGAGTTTATGGAATGAGATAATGGCTAAGGTTTCCGTTCTGCTTCATGATGCTTCGGGTATGGAGTTGGGTGGCGGAAGGTCGGACGGTGCTGTCTTACCATTTGGATCAGCCGCAGGAGTAGTCGGCGTCGACGTCATTGTTGCAAATTTCAATGTTGCAGAAGTTGGAGATGTGAGGTGATATCGACAAAGAATACGACAATAGTAGTGTTGGGAGAAGTAAGTCGCCTCGGCGGCTCAGCGGATAGTCGGAATTGGTGTGGCGTAAGTCTGGTCCGTAGTGGGCGATAACGGACACAGAGTGGTATTATATGTTAAATTATGAGGTCAGACGTATGTGTATCGAGAATTGGCAGCTGTAGAGAAGCAAACGTGTGCTGGAGGAGGTCGGCCAGATGACAGTTGACAAAAATATTGAAGATGGCGTTACAAGCGGATCTAATAGGATGGGAAGATGACGCCTGAAACTGGAGTACAGGAAGATAGATGGTCACAGAATATGCAAGTATTGTGGATGCGTGTCGGTCTTTCTGTACTTCGGTACCACCAACAAAATTATAATGCGATTAGCTTTAGTGACTTCAATGACGATGATGAAATGATGATTCGTCGGTTCAAGGAAAAGTTTTTTTTTTTTTACAATTTGATTGGCAAGCTTGAAGAAGAAGCCCGGGACGGTGTTTGAGCTTTGGGCTTCTTCAATGCACACCAAAGTAGTAATTAAGCAACAGCAGCAGTGGCGATGGCGGCGGCAGCGGGTTGGGGGCAATCAATGACTCTTGGCGTGATTCCTCAATCGATCGGTCGGGTTGAGAGAGCGCTCTGATTGTTTCGCTGGCGCCTAGGGTTTGGTGTCTCTGACGCAGCTCCTGGTTCCTGGTATTCTGAATTTAGATTTCACCGGGTCGATTGCTGATGGGTCTGGCAGATTGATGTGATATGTCCGGCAGATGTCTTGTGTCGGTTTTCTTGGCCTCTCGGGTTTGCGGGATGGATGCAAGCAACGAGACAGGAGGGATTTGCAAGCAGGAAGCAACGTTGAAAGAAACCAGACTCAAGATGAGACGAGACAAGATTGAAGCGAGGGCACAGCAAGTGGGTTTAATTCAAAGCCACCACCACTTTTAAGCTACACAATCGTAAAAGCGAGACAAAACGTAACAAGAAAAAAAGAAAAAGAAGAAAATAAGAGAAAAAAGCCTGACAGGATAAAGGGAGAACCAATAGGCGGGAATGGATGAATCGGTATATCAGATATGATCGCAGCAAAGCCGGAGCGATCCAGGATCACGGGATATACAGGATGAGACGATGATGATTATATGCAGACGGATAACAATAATCGGCGCAAAGTAAGAAAGACCCTGTAGCTAATTGACAGCAGAATGAATGGATAATACCAGCTAAGAATGGGCACCGAGGTGAATCCGCCTCCGTGGATTTCGTGGAGGAAAAAAAATGCCGGACAAGACGTTAAGGAAAAAGAGCACACAGAAAAAAGAAAAAAATTGTCAAGAGGAAAATGCGAACCAGGGACTGAGGCCGCTTCTCACACTTTCAAGGGCAGGAGACACGGGATGGGATAGAGTAGAAGAAAAAAAGAAAGGAGGGAAAACAAGCACCGGTGATTGTTGCCAAATGTTGTCGTGATGACTACCCCGAAATGGATGTTTGTGATATGTGAATGCGGATGCAGTCACTTTGTGGAAGGAACAGAGTGGGTGAAAGTGGGAGGTGTCTTTACAGAGAAGAGGATAATGATTTATTGCAAGAGTAGAGTGTTGTGTGGGCAGTAACAGTAAAGACAGTGAGTAAAGAGACAGTAGCAATGGCAAAAGCAAGTAATCACGCAGATGGAACAAGGGAAAGAAGGAGCACATGGATAGAAATGATCCACCACCAAGGTGTAGTGGCAGGCACTGGGACACTGGGACACTGGGACAATCGTGTGGTCTGGAAATAACGTGTGAATTTAAATGGTGGCGGTCTCAACGGGAGAAGGCCGGCGGCGGCGGAGCTGGAAGTTTATTTGTGTGTTTTTTTTCTCTCTATTCTCTTTTTTTGGTGAGCTGGCATGTAGGTTCGAAGAGACGACAAGTTCCAGTACCATTGGGAAACGACTAAATAGGTCTACAAGCTATCTACGCGATGTTAAAAAGAAGAAGAGAGGCGTTTGTCTATTTCCGCATCGCCACTCTGGAAATGTCACCCGGAGAAAGCATCGTGAAGGTACTGGTGTCTAAATAGTTTCCCTAGTGGGTTGACCAACAATAGTGGGGTTCCCGAGCTTACACAAACTTCCAAGCTATAGAGCTCCAAAAAAAATTGCTAAGCCTAAAGTAGTTACTACCTTCCGTGTCACCCGAACGTGAGAAGCGGGGAAAGTACTAGGTACCTGCTCTATTGGCTTTGAATGTCTTCAAGATATTGTAACTTGGCAATATCATGAATGTGAGGCTCTAGCCGCCTAACCAAGAATCCACTCAACTACAACTTCGTATCCTTTAGTTTTCGTTTCTGTCAGATTGGTTGTACATGGCTAGCATCTCGAGATCCTCGGTGGCCAACGTGTGGTCTAGATGCTCCAGTATCCACCAGAATCAAGGGCAGAGTAAGCTTTTTTTTCCTATATATATTTATTTAGCACATGTCTATACAAGGAAGATACACAGTGCTTTCTTTGAGGTTGTTGCCCCCACTTTTAAGATAATCACGATACAGTATCCCCATGAAAGTCCAGGAGCATCTCGGCTTCAGTCCGGAAACAGGGACGTTGAAGCGCCAAAAAGTAAATTGGCGTCGTGGAGTCATATGTACCTCATGATTCTGAGGCCCGCGCGCCCGGAAACGAACAAACCCAGTCACAATCAGCCAACACATCATCACAAAGGGGAGGGGGAGAAGAGAAAAAAATCACAACATAGCCCAGGCAAGTAGAAAATAAATGCGGTCTACTAAACGGCCGCAGTAAGCTGCTGTCTGTGATGCGGGCTTGCATGGACTGGGTCTGGGCTTTAAGTGGAGTGCGGTATGGACTCGCCATTTCTCAATCCGCATCGCAATCCCAAATGGCACATCAAATCAGCAATTCATTCCCATGAAACAAACAAACAGCAAGTAGAAGCGGCTCTTATCATAAAGCACACCTTCCTCTCCCCACACACACCTCGTTGAGGCCGGTATATGAATGTTCTGTAGATGTTCTCTTGCAGGACGGAGGTTCTGCGGGTTTGTGGCAGCCTAGCATTAAAGTGGCTGCGAGTGCTATCTTTTTTGCCGCAAGCCATGTCCCACTCATCCCTCAGCTAGCCAGTGAGTGGGCTGCAAGCAAGGAAGAAATAAAAAATAAAGACGGGCCCTGGGCTATATGTGGACTATATGTGGATCAACCCATTGCTATATTCTACAGCACATGACCCGGGAGGAAACATGGTGAAGACAACAAACCTTTTCCATGCCCCTCCCCCCAAACTCCGCCCCACTACTGTCTTGTCTTTCTGCTCTGCTTGGCAGGAATAGGACATTCAAGGAGAAATTTAAGCTCTTGGGAATTGTTCATAGACTTTGAGAACTTGGTGATTATCGCCCAAAGAAGAACCGGGTTGTTCGCATTTGGAGGCGACTCGGAGAGAACGTCGGACAGTGCCAGAACATCCCACATTTACCATGTCATGGCATGCCACTGCCAAGCAAATCATCTCACTTGGTGCAGAGATAACAAAGCTGCAGAGTGACCCCTCCTGTATTGCTAATCCACTCCCTTGGCTACGATTTTGCCCGAAGTTGGGTATATATGTGTATTTATTTCCACTTATCAGCGGGCATGCGGACGTGCTTCTCTTGTGGGTTAAGGCTGCCGGCAAAAGTTTTGTTTTGCCCTTCTTCAGGGCTAGTCAGCACTGGGATATTCTTGACATTCCATTGTGGTGTCTATCTGCGACTCAAAAGGATGTGAAATCCGGGTCTAGATTTCTCGGGTTTGATTAACCCTAGTACATGTATCTTGCAAAGGGCGATTCTAGGCTTGTGTACCGCCCTCTACCATCCGCTTGTCTTGGACTGAGGATTTGCCAATATGTTGAGACAATATGGATAAAAAGATTGAATATTTGGTGTAGTAGTCAGGAAAACCCCAGACTGGCACAGACTTTATGTCTCTATTATGGAATATTGCTATTTACAGCTTCACGCTCAGTCGGAATTGGCGAGATCCTCTTTATATACTATTTTTTTTTTTAACATCACAAGTGGCAAACTTCAACTGTAACCCTTGCATCTGCATCCTGATAAGCGTCCCAAGTTGAAGTTTGAATCCCCCAGACACAAGTCAATGCAATGCAACAACAGCAACCTCTCAACCATTGGTTCCTTAGCTATGCCCAACCCCGACCTCCTATATATCTTCTTGTCCATTGGTCCGTCCATGTGTCTCTTGCTCATAGTCCCTCTAGGCCCCCACTCACCACCTCCGTGACCTCTGCCCCTCGCACCGACCGATCCCCGACTGCGGCTTTCCCCTGTCTCTCCTGTCCATCTGTCTCTGCGCCTCTGATAATTATCCCACACACCCATAGTGACCAGCCTTCGCCCGCATCGAATATCTTCGAAAAAAAAGTAAAAAAAAAGTAAAAATTAGACCGGCATCTAAATATGCAGACCCTTACTTTGTACCACGTCCCTTAACTGCCCCGCCATGTCTCTGCTTGTTTCTACTTGAAGAGCCGAGGCCAGCTAACTAGGCGTCCATAAGCTAAGACAGGACGTCATTGCTGCCACCGCAAGAGGGATTCTTCATTTAAACTGCCAATTCATTCCCGAGATGATACACCAGAGTTTTTGGCCAATGATGATGTTCGTTGTTCCGGACGACGAGTACCCTGTGTCATATACTGAGGTAAAACCAGATATTCTTCACCCATGGGAAAGATATCAAAGACAAATAAAAGATCAGCACGTTTCAAATAGCGGGATTTATACCGTGGGCCGGCCAATGTTCAAAAGGGAACAATGTGTAGAAAAAAAAGTAACAAACAAAAGAACTTGATGAATATTTGCAGTTTTGTACGAATGAGAGGCTGAAAAAATGGCGCTCTCGAGATACTAGTGGTACATGGTACATGTTATACAGAATGATGCATCTGAATCACTATCACAATGGCATTATAAGGCCATCCGTGGGGTATCTGCATCATAAGGCTCGCGGTGTCATTCCTGCACATCGTAACCCACTCCGTGTGGCGTTATCCCCCCGGAGGCGTGTCGGCATCACATCTACATATCTCCTATGCTCCCTGATTCACGCTGTTGCATATCGGTGTGTTGCGCCAATCCGCAACGGGAGACCACTGATTCCAGCACTGCCTCCACAGGGGGGGCAGGGGGCATGCATCACCAATCTGTCCAACCCAACGCCAACGTATTCGCCTGCCCCTCCTCAACCCAAACCAACCTTTCCTCTCCCACCGGATATCGATCGTAGCCACCGCTCTCGCCCGGTCTCTCCCCACACCCACCACAGTCAAAATCTCATTTCTCCCCCTCCCCCCTCTTAAGCAATGACATCAATGCCAATTGACCTGGCCTGGTAGATAATCGCCCTGCAAAGACCCTCCAGCGACAAGCCCGATAGTCTCGGCTCCGACTGCTTAATCTTGGCAATCTCGTACACGTGCTTCAGGCTGACGGTCCCGACAACCTCAGAACCGGGGTTACTGGCGCCTCGTCTACGGCCCTTGCGGATGGGGGCTTCGGCGGCATTGAGGAGGAGCCACGAGGTCTGCGGGGTGCGGATTTCAAAGGTGAAGGAGCGGTCGGGGCGGACGATGACGCGGCAGGGCGTTGGGGTTCCGGGGATAATGTGGGTGGTTCTGGCGTTGAATTCCTGTAGTCAAGGAAAAGAAAAGAGAAGATAGACTGTTAGACTATAGAGATGTTTGCCATTTACTAGAGATAACTCGTGACGTACCTTGCAAAAATCCATGGACTTCACACCTTTGGAACCGAGGGCGGGACCAATAGGCGGCGATGGCGTCGCTTTGCCGGCTCCAACAACCAGCTTGATAATCTGATCACGCGCAGGCTTCGACATGATTGGAGTAAATACAATTCCGTCGTTCAAACATCAATCATCCAAAGTGGCCGGACGGGGGGTATTCCGGTGGGGTCGTTGAACTTCTCCGGGACGGGTTTCTCGACAAGAAAATTGAACCCCGGTTATTCTGCTGAGTCAGCGATGACAGATAGGTGGAAGATCCTTGTTGAAGTGGGCTTGACCGCCTTCTGGAAAGAGGCTGAGGGTCCAATGGAAAGGGGGCAGTAACTTTTTTTTTCTGCTGGGAGCAGAATTTCAGTTTGCGAGACAAGATCTTGATTTGTTTGGTGGTGGTTTGCAATTATCACGAGACTTATCAACAACAAAACTTTTCTTTTTTGAAGCCGGCATTGTTTGGATCACCGAGTTTTATTTTATTTGATATATTCTTCAATTAATATTGCCACGGTCACATTACTGACAAAATGCCTTCTACGCACAAGAAAGACAAGCCTTGGGACACCGAGGACATTGATAAGTGGAAGATCGACACCTTCACCAAGGAAGACAACAAGGGCGGCTCCTTTGCCGAAAAGTCCGAATTCATGACTCTCTTCCCCAAATACCGCGAAGTGTACCTCCGTGAGGCGTGGCCCCTCATCCGAAAATCCCTGGCCAAGTACCACATTGACGGTGAACTTGACGTCATCAAGGGCTGCATGACGGTCCGTACCATGCACGAAACCTACGACCCCGCCGCCATCCTCAACGCCCGCGACCTCATCCGCCTGCTGGCCCGGTCGGTCCCGGCGCCGCAGGCCGTCAAGATCCTCGAGGATGACATTGCTTGCGACATCATCAAGATCCGCTCGCTCGTCCGTAACAAAGACAAATTCGTCAAGCGCCGCCAGCGCATCCTGGGGCCCAACGGGTCCACGCTCAAGGCCCTCGAGCTACTCACTGAGACCTACCTGCTCGTGCACGGCAATACGGTCTCGGCCATGGGCCCTTACAAGGGCCTCAAGGAAGTACGCCACGTCGTCGAGGACTGCATGAACAATGTGCACCCCATCTACCACATCAAGTCGCTCATGGTCAAGCGCGAGCTCGCCAAAGACCCGACACTTGCCAAGGAGTCGTGGGACCGCTTCCTGCCCAAGTTTGGCAAGAAGAACACCAGCAAGCGCCGGGTGCCGCACGTGGTTACGGACAAGAGTAAGAAGGTGTACACGCCGTTCCCGCCGCCGCCGGAGAAGAGCAAGATTGACAAGGAGATCGAGACGGGAGAGTACTTTTTGGGCAAGGAGGCCAAGGAGAGGGCGGCGAGACACGAGAGGATGGAGAAGCAGAGGGTCAAGAAGGAGGAGAAGAAGCGGGAGCGGGAAAAGGACTTTGTGCCGCCGGAGGAGCCCGAGATGAAGAAGAAGAGAAAGCGGGCCGAGGAGTAAGGAAGAGGTTGTGGTGGTGGACTGGTGATGTATTACGGATACCAAGGTTGTTTTCGTTCGTTTTATTGGACTGTGTTTATTGGTCTTTTTCTTTGTTTTGTTTGGGTTATTTGTTCGGTTACACGTCACATATCTCTCCTGGGTCTTGCTTTCGGAGCTTGGACCGAGGCTGCGTCCGGAGCTGTCATCATTGCCGCATCTTTCCCTTGTTCTGATTCCGGGCCCGCATTTGTTTGTTAGATATAGGTCCACTTGGACAGAAACTAAAACGTTTTTGATTTTTGAGCCTTGATTCAACTTTTATACATACAATATCGCCTGATTTTATAACAGTACATTCTGAGTTACCTTGTTGCCTCTATCACTATAGCTTTCCTTGAGGCTCCGGCACAGTCCCGTGCTCAATCATCAACTTTCCAGACTGCCCAACGGCCTCCATCTCCGAAAACAGCCCGTCAATAGCTTCCAAATTATCCAATCCGCTCATACTCCAGTTAACCGCTGGCACAATCCTATTATTGGTCACAAACTTGACCATCGCTGCAAACTCCTTCCGCGATCCCATCGTCGATCCCCTGGGCTCGATATTCTTTATCACCGCCTGCATCAGCCAATTCATCTTCGGCTCCTGCATCATCCCGTACGAAAAAATCACGCCCCCAGCCTTAAGCATCTTGACGACCCTGCCCGACCTGCCTGACAATGGAGCTTCCGGCCCCGTTAATCACTGCATTGAGATACGGCCACTCCTTGGGCAACATCCGCCTCCTTATAATTCATACCCCCCGCTGCGCCCAACCCCTTTGCCTTTTCAATCTTCTCCGCGCTCCCACTCGTCACAAACACCCCGACTTCCATCGCTACCGCCAACTGCAACGTCATAATCGCCACCCCGCCGCCAATCCCCGTCACCAATATATTCTTCCCCGCCACCGCATTCCCCGACTTGCTTACCAACACCCTCTACGCCGTTGTCCCCACCAACGGAAACGCCGCCGCCTGCACCGCCGTCAGATGCTCCGGCGCCTCAACGACAACATAGTCGGCCGCGTAGCCTAGCGGCGTCAATTTTGAGGCGCCCGTCACGGTGAATTTGCCGAGGTCTTCGGGGCCGAGGGGGACGAGGATCACCCAGTGGAGGACGGGAGGAGGATGATTCCGGAGGCGTCAGCGAGGAGAGGGGTGGCGAAGGAGATGTTGGGGCAGAGGGATTTGCGGATGAAGAGGTTGCGGTGGTTGAGGGATGAGGTGGTGATGGAGACGAGCAGTTGGGATGGGGTAGGGATGGGGCGGGGGACTCAGGTGAGGTTGAGACTAGATAAGGTGTTAGTCGGTGTGGGCAGCACATAGAAAGATTGGTGGAGGGGGTGTTTTACGAGTGGTAGACTTAGCTGGGGCGGCCGGGAGTTTCCCGGAGGGTGATTTAGTGGCCGTGTGAGGTCATTCTGAGTTTTGGGGTTTGCGGGAGAAATACAAGGGCCGGTAAGGTGACGGAGGATGTGGATTTCATTATGACTTGGATATGAGATGTGTGTAGTTGGATGTAAGCTAGATAAACGAATGGGAAGCCGGAGAAGAGTTGGAGGTGGTGTAATGAGTGGATGATGAAGTGCTTTGTCTAGGAGAATTAGTAATTATGCGGGAGCTCCAGTAAGCCTTCTGATACGATTGTTAATAATCTGCAGTTGCAATTGTGTGAAATCATGTCAGATTACGACTTATCGAATTGAGGCTCATCTGCTTGCTTGATTGCTCTAACACATGTAACCCAAACCCTAGATCCATCTGAACGTCCACGCGCCAAAGTGGGCATAAACAACAAAAACACACATCTCACATGACGTATTGCCATCTCATCCACTTACACATTAAAACAACCTCGCGAAATGGATCTTCCTCACATTCCCGGACGGCCTCCACTGTCTATGACGGAAGAGCTGGAAAAACTGGAACAATCAATAACATTAACTTTACAAGGCAAGTCGTGAGATGACACGTCTACTTGATCGGATACTAACTATTTCACAGAAATTGACTCGAATTTCAGCCGGGCTCATCGCATAGTGACGAACAGCATCTTACCAGTCATTGAGCAATATGGCGAGCATTCAAAAGCCGTCTGGGAAGCCTCCCAAGTGTGTCCTTCCTGTCTAGCCGTCATGCTGGCCCCACCCACCGCTAACCAAATCTCCCCCTCTTTAGTTCTGGAAGCAATTCTTCGAGGCCTCAGCCAACGTCTCACTGTCAAAATTTGATGCTGAAGACGTAAACACCACCCACCAAACCCTCGAAGAAGATGAATCCTCCGCCATGCGCGATCTCACCGGCGACAACGAGCCACACCCCCTCTCAGCAGACCACCCTTCCTCGCGTACCCCGCCTCCCGAGCCCCCTTCCAACCACTCCACCCGCTACGCCCCTCCGCACAATTTTCCTGAAGACTCCCTCCTGACTGATCCCGACGGGGATGTCTCAGGAAGTACCCCGCGGGCCCGGACACAGCTGGTCAAGACGCAGTTTCAGGACTATACGTCTCCGTATTCGCGCACACCGGGGAAGAGTGGACAGAATGCCGGGGTGGGAGAAGAGGTTACCCAGCGCCTTAGCGAGAACGAGGTTCCGCCTTCGTCGGCTGTCCGCAAGACGCAGGCAGAAGAGAACATTGACGGGGACTCGAGTTTCATCTTCAACCAGCAGACGGCGCATCTCAAGTTTTCGCCGGCAATTCCCATCCCGGAGGAACGGCCGAGGTCCAAGGGGAAAGAACCATTGCGGCCTCACGGTATAGGTGTTAAGAAGACGTTTAGATTGCCAACGACGCCGCATCGGTTTGTGGCGCGGCCGCTGTCACCAGTAAGGAATGTAGGAGCGGGACTCGGCGGAGCAGCTCCAGGGAGTACTAATTCAAATGCGAAAAGGCCAGCAGAGCGGAAACCGTGGGAAGATTCCCCGGGGTCCTCGCCCGAGTTAGCGATACCAAAGATCCGAAGCGAGGCGTTTATGAGCCCTATGCGCACGAACAACATCCGTCAGAAATTAGAGGCTGTCCCGACGGCGCGGGGCCCGCGGACCCCCGGGGTCAGCATCCTCGAAGGCCAGACATCACGGACGGCCGCAGCCAACTACGCTGTCGACAACGATCCGTTCACGGTGGACAAGACGCTGCCTCCGAGGGGGAAGAAGGAGTATGAGATTGACTGGAGTTCGGATGACGATGACGGGGCGTTGGGGATGAGTCCGCCAAAGACGATTCAGTTTGCGATGGGGCCGCAGAGGCTGATTCGGACGCCGGCGAGAGAGGCGAGTCGGAGGATTGTGGAGGATATTATGGAGACGGCGGGGGCGAGGGCGGGGGATCGGGGAGGGGGGGATGAGACGCCGAGTTTGGTGAGGATGAATGAGGATTTGTTGGAGGATAGTTTTTAGGGGGAGGGGGAGGATATAAGGATGAATATAGAGGAGCATAATTGAGTATGGATTATGTGTGCAAATGGTGGATAATGTCTACACGACGTCACGTGGCACATAGACGCAAAAACGAGTTACACAAAGCAGTTGCTGTATTAGTGAATCCCGTGAAGGACTCGATTCTAAGTGTAAATAAAGAAATAAGCAAATAAATAAACCAAGACTGACAATCCTGTGTCCGTATGTTTCTGATAACAGTATAAAACCCAAATAACTGTTGTCTAAGAGCCTAAATTCATGCCAGAAGCATCATTTTAAGAGAAAACAAAAACAATAATTAAAAAAAACGCAGGTCGTAATCGTAGGTGGTGCCCACCGTATTGGGAATCAGAAACACAAGGAAATTTCAGGGTATAAAAAGCAACAAAGACAAAAAAGACAAAGAAGAGAAATATGATGCGGTCCACGGCCAAGAGGGCCGTGAACAATCGGAGGAAACCACCATACCAGATGTGGAGGGGAACAGTGGGTGGGCAGGGCATAGGCACCGTGCACACCGGTACTACGGGGCGGTTTGATTTTTTGGCAGTATCAAGCGCGTAGAGACTTGACGAAAAGAAAAAGTGAATCACCAGATATCAGATCACGGAGCCATTCACTTAATACACACGTTTAATGGCGGGACCCGAGGCTCTTGTGAAACTTGGACTTGAGGGCGGAGATGGTCCCGTGTGACTCCAAAGAGGAAACAGACGCAACCGATGAGGCGGAGTTCTTGCGAGAGGAAGAGGAAGAGTATCGGAGCTGAGAGTGCGTGTGGGCGTGAGATTGGGCCGGGTCGGTGGTGGGGAATTTGTATATGAGAGACTCAATGATGGGGGTGGTATGGCGGCGGTCCATGACGCGGGGCATACCAAGGGCACCATAGGCGGACATTTTGGGTTAGGTTGTTTAAAAAGAGTATTGGTTAAGAGATTGATTGCAGAATGATGAGTTGCTGTGAAGCGGGGAAGTAGTTTTTGTAAGCGGAGAGTTGGAAGATTGTTTGCTTGTAGAAGTGTGTTTGATCGATGATGGTGATAATGACAAGATGACGGAACAAGGAGTAGATCGTGTCCCTTTATATCTTTTTTTTCTCCTCTCCCCATCCCAAAGATCTCTTTCTGTCTTGCCTCCCCACGCTCAATCTCACCGGCGCCGTCCCGTGAACGTCAAAGTCCACGCCCGGCCCACAACGATATCTTGAGATGCACACCCCTCCCCCCTGTTCCCAAACTCCACCTATACACCCCACACATATAACTTGTTTTGCCCTTTTCAGCGCCTTCTACCCTGTTTCCACCCTGTGCTGCCCACTATATTTTTTTGTCGTTTCTCTGTTTGTTGTGCAAGAGGGCGTGTATTCTAAGAAAATACATATTTTTTTTCTTTCAGGGACCCACCCTTTTCCCTGGGGCCCTAGCCTTTTTAATCAGAATAACTCATCGCCAAAATAGGAAAGACAAATACTTTTTCAGATTAGGGTTGACAATTACATGAGACAACACGCAAACAACCGGCAATTACACAATACACAATAGGTCTGCAAATGGCAAAACGGAAGAGCTTTTGGTGATGCGCGCGCGGGGCGGATGACCGGAAGATGACGGACGGGGATGGGAGAGACATTATGAGTCGACAGTGTAATGACAGTTGATAGTGATTGGGGAGGCGAAGTTTCGGGGATGGTGGGGAGAAGAATAGAGACATTGGACTCGTGATGGAGTTGCAAGGTGCGAATTCACAGCAGCCTAACAGCCTTGTTCATACTGCATATGCATACATACATAGAAAATGTCTAATGTTGAACATCTCAGTTAGATATCAGTCGTCAGCTTAGATTGGATTGCCGAGCGGAATTTGCTGTAACTGTACCTGCGGACCATCACTACCCCGGCCCAATCACTTGACAAACCGCTCAATGTTCCCTGTAAATCGATGATTAACACCCATAGTTCTTCACTAAAACATGCAGAAGTCCAGTGGGGGTCATCAGCGCAATGAATTGTGAATTTTTTATTTTTTTTTCATATTTAATTTATTTAACCAGTCGTCACATATTCCTATACATGACTTTAATGTTACTGAGCATCGTTCTTTGCATGTACGAGACGAAGATTTACTGTTGGCTGCATGTCGGGACGGAGACAGTCCCTCTTTCTGCAGTCGGTGAGACCAACAGCCTCATCGTGGCCGTCATCTTGACGGCAGAAGATTGTCGGAGATAAGCTTCTTCTCCCTGAACGTATATATATGTATTTATGTATGTATGCACTCCCTTTGGGAAATCTGGAAGCCTAGATTCTAGATCTCCACCATGACAATTCTCAGTGTTGACACAATGCTGCTTGCTATTGCATTGTCATCACATTACAAGATTGTCCTTTATTGGAACCTAGTTATTTTCTCCATAAATTTCATGCAAGGTCATGATGATGATGATGATGATGACGATGATGATGGTGGTATTGACATACAAGGCTACAGTTTTGTATAGGCAGCGATTTTCCACATGTCCTTCTATCTTCAAACTTTTGGCCTCCTTGCTCTTTCTTACACACCCATCCCATCCAACAACCAACAACAATACATCACGAAAACGAAATTCGGCAGTGCTTTCTTCTTCTGCTTGCTCCCAAACAGAATCTCTAAGCGACCTCTTTTGATGTCATCATTTGAGCTCTAACTATGTTTCTCAAAAAAAAAAACATATTTTCTATCCCGCTGTTACACCCCCACACAAATCCGGAAGGTCAAACTAAAGCCATATGGAGCCAAGAGACCATCTCACCCGACTACCGACCGCCATTATCCTTCCCTTTTCTTTCTTTTCACTGGCCCTGGGACGCTGGGGGCCTGGGGGGGGTGTGAAATATCGGCATTGTGGCTCGCGGCGGCTACGATCGCCTTTGCATTTGTTTCTTGTTCGGTTTGTTTGGCTTTGCCGGGTCCGGTATCCACTATTCGTAACCACCAAAAGGTCCGGGAAAGATCCTATGATCTCAAATACAATTGTGGTTGTGGCTGAAAATTGCTTCATATGCCACATTTTTTCCCCCTCTTGAATACACAAAACATGTTTCCGTTTCGTGCGGCGCACGTCTCATGGGAATAACTTCGCCCAATAAGCGAGACAGCGAGACAAGCAACTCAGATCATCAAGTGGCCTTGCCCTATTTGCGTCTTGAAAGTTTCCTTGCCATTTCGTCATCACCATCCCCCAGTGTAATTATGCATCCCGTCCCTTTTCCTCTTACAAAGAAAGAATTCACTTGCCGTTTGAGAATGTCACCATGAATACAGAATGCATTCTTCCCCACAAGAGAAACAAATGTATTGATGTATTGAGTTCCCGTGGAAAACTTCAATGGCTCTACTTTTGCATTGTGGGATGGACAGACAGACAGACATCTTTTTTCCCCTTTGTGTCGTCACGAATGGGTCCGTAAAATGGCCTTCGGTGGGACGAACCGAAAAGCCCGGAATGGACGCCGGTGCTGGGCAGATGTGGGTAGACAATGGGCCGGCAAATTATTTAAAGATGAGCTTGACATCATGATTGGGTTGCTCTGGTTCCAGCTGATCTGTGAAAAATTGACGTAGCACAGTATTTTGCTAGATGAATGGTAGGATTGGGGTTAACTATACAAGTGGGCAAATTGAACAAGTTGATTCGGAGAACCATCTGAATGGTTCAGTTGCAGCAGCAAATATCACCACAAAGTTTCAACAAAACTTTACCTCAAACAAAGAAAAACACAAAAAGTCTTCAAGCATGAAACAGCCAGAAAATTCTGCACATCACCAGACCATTCCGAGGCCCGTCTACCCTCCGCCCTCTCATCACAACCCCAATCCATGACACTGAGATACTACATACCAGATACTACACACATTATACTCACCCCGCCACACTCACTCACCTACATGCTACAAAGCCACAGACCAAGACCAAAGCAGAAAAGAAACAAAGACCATCCACATTGATGTCCCGTCCACCTCAGCAACCCCTAACCCTCGGCAATCCACGGCTCCCATCGGATGTCGTCTGGCAACTTCCTAATTGGGAAATCTCGGTTGGAACCGAGGTGGATGGTGCGGGTTTCGGGAAGGGGAGCCGTGGGGGGATGGCATGGCATGGCAGGGGGGGGGGGACTTTGTAAAGATTTTAACGGGGATGGAAGAGTCTGGAAGGAGGAGTGTGGCTTGTTCAAAGTGGAAAATATGGGAGTTGGTCCATGGGTAGGAAGGCGTACCTGCGGCTTAGGGAATTGTAACGTGAACAGAAGGGATGTGTAGGGCGGTGTAGCGAGGGATGGTCATGTGGTGGTCGTTGACAAGGCATTGCTGCCGAATATACGTGCAGTTGGTGACCCCTTTGGCCAATGGGCTCGTATAAGCCATACACGATGTCATCAGGTTGCATTCTATATGACTATTTAATATTCAAGCCTCATTCAAATAAAGTATCTATACCTGTAGTACACATGACTTCCATGCCCCGTGTATAATGTAATTACATACAGAATACTATGCTAAATATGCAGACATCAGGCAACCATCACCTTTTTCCTGGACTCACCTCACCACACAACACTCCGCAAAACCCCCGCAACCCCAAATGCCACCCCAATCGTTACAAAACTCGCCAAACTCAACAACCCCATCCCGCTAATCCCATGCCCCGACGTACACCCCCCCGCCACCCTCGCCCCCACCACCATCAGCAACCCACCCACGAACCCACGAACCCCCGTCACGCCCACCCCCGCCTTCACAACTGCCCACTCCGGCCGGACAACACCCGTAGCCGCGGCCCCGACGACGACCCCGGTGGCGAAGAGGGTGTTATTGTAGGATGATGGGAGCGAGGACAGATGGCAGAAAGGGTACAAAAGAATTTTGGCGAGTTCTTCGAAGGAGCCGGAAATGCCGAGGAGGGTGGAGCGGAGGGTAGCGGAGAGGAGTTGAGAGAGGCCGATGAGGAGACCGCCGAGGAGGGGGGAGAGGGCGAGGCAGTAGGGGGATGGCGGGGTCGCTTTGTTGAGGTAGAGGGCTACGGAGGCCGTGGCGAGGGCAAAGAGGAGGGACCCGATTGCTTCGGAGATGCCGAGGAGTTGCGAGGCGGTCAGAATTTGGGGTTTAGTTGATGGGTGGGTTGGGGAGATGGAGATGAGCTTTGTGCGGATTTTTGCCAGGAGGGGATTCACGATGCTGGTGAAGAGGACTCCGCCGATGATTCCTCCGGCAAGCGTGATGACGGAGTTCGGGGCTAGAACACCGAGTTGGGCCCAGATGGTCCCGGGGCAGGACCCAGTGAGGGCCATCCCAGTGCCAAGGAGGGATCCGCCGATGATGTTGCCGTCGTAGGGAAAGAGCCCGATGGGCGAGGGTTTGCGTGGGGATTGTTTGGGGTAGCCAAGCGATTGGAGGCTCGTAATGATGAGGCTGAGAGTTTTTTAGTTGGGTGAGAGCACTAAAAGAAGGAGCGAGAAGGCAGAAAGACTTACGTGGTTGAGGCGGTAGCCGTCAAAAAGGTTTCGATCATGTGGAAGTTTGTAAATTGGAATTGGGAAATGATGATATTTTGTTGGATGACGCTGGAAGCCACCATTGCGGCGCCAAAGGAAGTTCCGATGATGAAAGCGGTGGCCATTTTGTAGGTAGTGGAGTCACGGTAGGGGGAAGTCGACGACGATGCTGGCGGAGTTGACGACGGGAATAACGGCGTCGTGGTGGTTATAGCTGCAGTTGCCATTGTGGGTGAAGATTGGGGATGACAAGTGGATGGCTGGAAAATGGTGGTTTATATATTAAGTTTGTTGTTGAATGTTAATGTATCCCGGTGCTTCGGTTTGGGAACGATAGAACTAGTGCGTTGCGTCGATAATTCGGTTGGTTCCTGCGTAACGACGCCGACCAGGGCTCGGGGACTTGACCGACGATCTGAACTTTGCACAGGAGCATTCACATTGACATGGAGGCATTCATCGTTATGGGCGAACCTCATTTCTTATATGACTATCAGCTAACCCCAAATTTCTACCGTCGACTTAAAGACGTAACCGTCGTATCTCGAATCACACGACTGCGCTCAGTTCTCGCGTCATCCTTTATTAGATGGTTACCATTACATATCTTAAAATGTGCCATGATCCCACCGGGAAACACAAGCTTTGCATGTGAGAAAACATAAAGCTGTGAGTGTTCCTGTGTTCCCTGGTCTGTATGGGTTGACTTGGCGTGCAGGTTGGATAGAATCCCGAAGGGCAAGGGGTTGGAGATTCGGCGACCAGAGGTTGCCGGGAAGCAAGGATACCGTGATCACGGTGACGGTGATTATCAACAGCACCATTTAGAAATAAAGTATATATGACAAGAGTTAATGTTGACATTACATGTGACTTTGGCATTTACACTCATCCTGATTCAGAGAGTACTGGTTTGTCCCGCCTTCCATCTCAGCTGTTGAACATGACTGGCGACTACAACGACATCACATCTTTGCTAAACAAACTCTCAACCCAAACACAAACTAATCACATCATCTTTCCCTTTATCTCTCACCACCTTGCCTGTTATTCACACATAAACACATCACGGCCACCGCTCCTAATCCCTGCAAACGACGACCCACCTCGCCGAGCATTATCGGCGAGCATAACCCTCACTCTCAGTACAAACCCTTATCCCAAGTATCATCTTGTACTAACTGTAAAATCTGACTCTATCTTCCTACTTCTGGCAAATATGTTCACCTCTGCTCGCTTAGCTCAGTTGGTTAGAGCGTCGTACTAATATTCTACCTCGGATATTGAGTAAATGCGAAGGTCGCCAGTTCGACCCTGGTAGTGAGCACTGTCTTTTTTGTCTTTATGTTGGGAGCGGTTTTGATTTCTTTTTGTTTCGGCCGTTAAAGAATGGGACGGACACCGAGGTTGGCTGATGTCAGGTTTATATAGCTAGCTATCTTTTCAGCTCAGGACTTCTCCGACCCTTAGTCGCTGCCATGATACTCGATACTCGATCAATCTACCTGTTTTCCCCATGCAACCTGGCTCAAGACTATTGATTTCCCACACACACATATTTCTCCATGTTAGTACCTTCTGTACCAAGTGTAGAACTGTTCCTTTCAACAAGCAATGCAACAAGCTTCGATGGCGCAGTGGTAGCGCAGTGGTCTCATATTCATGAGGAGCTTGATTTCTTCGGATCCCCTGGATAATGCCATCCAAAGGTCGTGAGTTCGACCCTCACTCGGAGCATCCTTTTGCTGCCACTAGCAATATTTTTATTTTTATTTTTTCCCCTCTTTCTGATAAATGATAGGTAAGAGAATAATGGGATAAATGAATGAATGGTAAGCTGCCATTCGGCTCGCTAACCCACACGATCAGCGGAGCTTGTTGAGGGGGGAGGTCTGAGGGCGGGTGTTTGGGACTGCTTGCGTCATGCGCGGGGGGGGGGGGGGGGGGGGGGGCTGTTATTCGGGAGAGGGGAGAAGATAGTGGTGGTGATCTAGGGCTTTCGACGATATATATATTTGTAAGTTGACTCTTATATAAAGATAGCCTGGACGTGTAGTGATGATATATGTGTTCTTTTTTACTATGTGGCGCCTTTCGTTCAAAGATGCGGTGTTGTAGCTCCCATTCTGTCGATCCCGATCGTCCTTGGTGGCTGCAAAGGACGCGGGCAAGGTGTCGTCGATGCCGTCTATTTTTAACATGACAAGTGAGAGAATTTGATGACCCTTTATGCATGAAACCAAGTATCAAGGTAATTTTGTTTTTTGACACGGCCTAACCATGGGAACGAACTGTGTACATACATAAGCCACAAGCCTCGTGGCCTGTATCGAACTGCCCCCTGCAGCTCAGACCATGATGAATCGTCACCATGTTTGACCTGGCTGTGTAAATCAGAGACAAACAAAAAAACAAGAGGTACATATAATAAAGCAGACGATGGACTGCCAAGAGTTCAGTTCTTGTTTTCCCTTTGAGTTTCTTGTTGTTTCTTGATCAAGTTCATCACGTTGGAATTTCTCATCATTGCATATCGTTGTGTAGATCATCATCAGCTTTTGTCTTTGTTATCGAGTTTCGACGACTTATACATACATTCATACCCCCGGTCATAATCGGTTTCAAGTTGCTACTGTAAGTGCGTTTGTCTTAATTTCCCAGATTCCACTATCCTGCAGAGCGCCGTGTAATCTTAGATGGTCCAAAGAATAGTCCTACTGTCTAACTGGGCTGTGGTTCTTAGAGAGAGACAAGAAGTTCATTCAAGAAGGATGATTATGAATGGCGGTTGATGAATTTCAGTTTTCTTTTTTTTTCTTTCTTTCTTTGTCTCTAGTGTAACTGGCAGCTCATTGGGTTCATCTTGTTTGAATTTCTACTATCCATTCCTTTTTTTTTTTCCGAAAACTCCTAGAATCTATTCCTTCATTATCTATCATCTACACGCTCTTTTTTCGTGATATCCTCCCAACCAATTACAACCACCAACTAACAAGCAAGATCCCCTCAACCCATCTGCCATCTAGCAACTATCTCACTCTTAGAATCCCTCGCTACTTTTGAAACTCGCCTCTTGCTATTCGTCAGCTCCGTCGAGCCATCAAATCATAAAATCGTCATCACGTGTTTCTGAAACCCTTGGCTTCTTTCTTTCTGCCACTCAACCCGAAACGGCAGACCCTCTTTTTTTCTCTGCTCCTGCGTTTTTACCACTTTAACCACATTCTCTCTTCTCCCGCGTCGTCATCAGCTTCCACGTTTAGAGAAATCGAGAAATTTCTTGTTGGAATTTTTCTGGCAATATTCCGCAAATTGCGAAATTAAACGATAGGATCAACTAGCCGCAAGCAGCCTTGATTTTCCTCGCCATAATTTTTTTTCTTTCTTTTATCAATATCAAGGGAAAATATATCTGTGATACAGCATCCCTTGGTCTGTTTGTCTTATCAGCATTATCACCCTCCCGCATCATCGTCATCGCCTGACCCTCCCCGCCGCGTATCCTGCTTTTGCAGTGCCTCGCATCGCAACATCGCAACAACTGTCGCCAGCAAATTCTTCCTATTCCCTAGACGACGTTCCACCCGTTCCCGCCAGTTGATCTGCGACTTCTGGACCCCTACGATACACAGAGGCACCAAATAAGCCCTAGTAACCCCAGATTCCGCCCTCCCTTTTCTCTCTTCTCCCTGGCTCCAACCTCAACCTGAGCAGAAGAAGAAAAAAAAAAACCCATCAGACTTTTTTTCTTCTTAACCAAGCAAATGTCGACTCTCTTCACCAACTCTACTTCCCCGACTTCTTATGCTCACGATACAAATCGCCATTCCGATTCCGCCCATTCGCCACCATACGATCTCCCCGGCTCCAGCTACCCCGCGCCCGCCCAAGATCCATTATCTACCATGTTCGACTGGCTCATCAACGCCTGCAGCTCCGACAGCTGCAGCGCGGCCCCGCCATCTCCGCCGCTGTCCTCCTTCCTCATCCTTTCCGCCATCTTTGTCATTCTGCTTATCATTTCCCATCGCCGTCTCCTACCACTGCTTGAGTCAAGGCTTCTGCCTGCGTTTTCGTCCCCGACGCTGGATGGCGATGATCACATTCTGCCGGCGCACGCGCCTGCAGGCTTAATGTCAGTTCATGCTGATCATGGCAATCGCTCAGCCGTAAAGAGAGCGTCGGCGCTGGCGTTCTCGTTGGCGGTTTCGCTGGCTGCGCTGGTCGCGACGTTGGTTGTTTGCGAGGTTGCTGATTTGTTTCCTCAGCGTGCCCGTGCAGCTGCCATGGGCGTTGCTGTTCCGGCCCTTGTTTTCCTTTTGGTGATTGTTGGCCCTGCCATTCAGGCCCGGTCGATTGTGGTTGCACTTACCGGGTCTTCCTTCCGGGACTCCGCTGGTGTGTTGCGCAGGCGGTCACTTACACTTTTCGGTCTACTGATGGGCGCATGGTTCCTTGCCTTCTACAGCGTCGGCGCCGTTGTCCCCCGTGTTGAACCTACTCTTATCCGCAAGGGCTGGCTGTACGCTACTCATGCCTCCACCACTACTAAAACTTCCAATGGCCTCGTTCTGGCTTCGCTTTCCCGCATCGGTGTCATTGGTGTTGCTCTGACAGCCCTACTCTCCGGCTTTGCCGCTGTTTCTGCGCCGTGGACTACCTTTGTTCGTTCCGCCACCTCTCCTTTCCTCCACAGCGCCAGCAACCGTGCCCTCGCTGCTTCCACTGAAATTGCCATTTCCCGTAAACAGGCTGCCCTCGATTCTACTACCGAACTTCTCACTGCCAAGCGTCACCGCATCGCTGTTCTTGAGCGCCGTTCATCCGACGACTCAAACTCCTCGGCATCTACTGCTCCCCAGTCTCCTTCGTTCGTCGGTAAGGTCTTTGGTACTTTCAGAGGCCCTACTGCTGATGAGGTTGAGATCCGGGCGTTGCGCTCTGAAATCTCTGGCTTGGAGACCATGGTGCAGATACTGGCTTCGGAACTTTCGTCATTGCTAGCCAAGAGAGCCGCTGCGGCCAGGGCGCACACTTGTGTCGGTAGACTCTTGGCCATTCCCGATTACGTCTTCGCCGTATACTGCGTTTACCGCATCATCAACACCTCCCTCAACTTCCTCACGCGCATCCTAATCACCAGCACTCCCAACAGCGCCGCCGCCTCCGATCCTATCTCCCGCGCACTTTCTCTTGTCGCTCAGCACTGGGACTCTTTCATCGACGTCGCCGGATGGGCCCGCCAAATTTCCTTCTTGCTCTCTGGTGGCATCCTACTCCTCTCCGCCAATTCCGCCCTTCAGACCGCCCACATTCTTTCCCGCTGGGCTCCCAAAGCCCTTCTTGCCCACGCCAAGTCGAACCTCCCCCTTCTCCTCGGTCAAATGTTAGCCATCTACGTCATCGCGGCGGCCATGTTGCTGCGCAGTTCACTGCCCAGTGATGCGCGGGGCAAGGTTGCCGATGCCCTTGGTGGCGGGGTGCTGCAGTTGGCTTTTGTCGATCGGTGGTTTGAGACGTGGTTTTTGGTTTCGGGGGCCGTTACGGCGGCGGGTATTTGGATTGGGGGGAAGTTAGATTCGGAGGAGGAGGATGAATATGATGCGGAAGAAAAGGGGACTGTCAAGATGTCATGATTAGTGTCTTTATTTTTTCTTTCTGGTTTTGTATTTTCCTTTTTGTTTTCATTTCCTTCACTCCCAATTGTACTAGTCACGACCCTTCATATCCATCCCTTATGATCCCTTTGTTTTGACCTTTGTTTCTCATTTCCTTTGTTGATATTCTCCTTTACTTCTCTGTGCATATTTCTCTCCCCCATCTCATTCATCTACCCTTCCTTAACATCATAAGTCGAGTCCCGCCTGGCGCTGAACTTGATTCGATATACACTTTCTTAAGATGCCGTCACCGGCATTGTGCAAAATGCAACATCAATAGATTGCCTTTTTTTCTGTTTCTTTCCAAAAAAATTCGTCTTATTTATGATAACCATCCACGTGACCTCCCATGTTTCCCGTGAAAATCGGAATTGCCTCTGATATCATGATGACTAAGCCCGCCCCACATTCATCTTTTATCTATAGTAAACAAGTAAATGTCTAGACTTTATCTTGTAAACATTACAACATTACATTTCATACTTTTTTCGATGCTCTCTTTTTCCTTAACCTTTTATTCCTTGGCTGTTATCTCTTTTTGAATCCTCACAACAAAGACCATCATCGTCATCTCCCATAAAATCATCCATCTCATTCATTCCATGCAGACCAGAGCCGATATAATCTAGTCCGATCCAGTCCCGTCCATTCCGATTTCCTCGACACCGGATCCCACGTAAAGAAAAACACAAAATAAAAAAAAAAGAAGAAACAACAAGAGAAGAAAGGCACCTTTCCGCCTGTTCCTTTCCTTTCCTTTCCTTTCCTTTCCCTTAACTTTTAGTTTTGAGATCATTCCGGTCCGTCTGACGTATCCCTCCTCTTTCTCTTCTTCCATCATCCAACCATAACAAACTCACATTACTCAAAATGTCACCGTCCACTCAGCCAGAAATTTACCGGCCGCCACGTCTACCACGGGTAGCCTGCCCGACAGTAGTCCAGCCATCCGCATCAGGCTTAGGCTTCTCCGCCTTCTCGATCTTTTCTTTCTCACCTTCCGCTGAGGTCTCCGCCACCGGCGTAGAAGGAACAGATCCCTCGCCACGGAAGTCCCGACGGGGACCTCCACGAGGACCTCCACGGGGGCCCCGGCCGTCACCACGGCGAGGGCCATTAGTCGGACCGCCACGGGAACCGCCAGATGAGCGCCAGTTGCCAGACTCAGCGGCCCGTGAAGGCTTGTGTTCACGGGGCTCCCGGGGCTCCCGGCGAGGACCTCTCTGGCCAGCAGGGGTCTCAGCCTGAGGAGCAACGCCCTCGGCAGAAGCCTCGACGGTGGGGGTAGCAGGAACTTCAGGGTTGGCAGCCTTGGCCTCAGCAGCTTTAGCTTCAGCAGCTCTAGCTTCAGCAGCTTTAGCTTCAGCAGCTTTAGCTTCAGCAGCTTTAGCTTCAGCAGCTTTGGCCTCGGCCTCGGCCTTCTCGGCAGCAGCCTTCTCCTCGGCCTCCTTGGTAAGACGGGCCTCCTCACGGGCCTTCTCTTCTGCCTCCTTCTTCGCTTTAGCAGCCTGAGCGAGCTTCTCCTCGACCTCACGCTCACGGGCGGCGGTGTCGATGGGACGAGCGCTACCGAAGGGGTTTGACTTGGAGGATGTAGTGGTAGAAGCAACAGAGTCAGTGTCGGTGATGGTGCGCTTGGTAAGGTTCAGGCGGCGGCGGCCAGTGGGGGCGGCGGCCGGGGAAGTAGGAGCCTCGCCAGTGGCAGAGTCAGGACGCATGCTGTTGCGCCACTGGTTGTCGCGTTCGGCGGCAGTAGGCACACGCTCAGGGCGAGGACGGGAGCCATCCTGGTTGTTCTGACAGCCCTCGCCCCAGGCAGAATTTTCACGGCGGCCACCGGAGCGGAAGGAGTCCTGACGGGGAGGACGGGAGTTTTCGCGCTCGGGTTCCTCGCGGGGAGGAAGGGGGCCCTTGCGCTCCCAGGTGCCGAGGTCGCGAATGCCGCGGTCCTCAACAGGCTCACGGGGGCGGCGCTCCTGGAATTCACGAGCAGGACGCTGGCTGGGGAGATTGTCAAGGGGACCCTTGCGGGTCCAGTCAAGGTCGCGGCCGGAGCTGTAGTTGCTATGACGGTTGTCCTGGCCCTCACGAACTATATTGGTGTTAATGGCTATTCGGTCAACCATTTAAATGACTATATTTTACTTACCCTCAGCAACCTTAATACGCATGGGACGGCCCTGCAGGGGGATACCGTCCTTAGGCAGAGCCTTCTCGAGACCCTCACGAGTAGCGAATTCGGCATAAGCGAAGCCCTTAGGGCGTTGGGTCTCGCGGTCCTCAATGATGCGGATGGAGATGAGCTCGGAGGGAGCGAAGAACTCGGAGATAGCGTCTTGGGTAATTTCCCAGCTCAGGTTACCGAGATGGGCAGTGTAAGGAGGCTTGTCGGGGATGTCAACAGAGACATTCTGGCGAGCGTAACCGGCGTGGCGGTCACTGTTACCGTACGAGTTGTAGCTACGGTCATTGCCGTAGGAGCTGTTACTGTAACCGCCACGGCGCTCGGGCATGGGAAACGCCTGAGTGCCAGTGCCGGTCATGATGTCATCCTCGACTTCATCGGCCCAAGAGCCACCGAACGCTACTCGTAGTGTTAGTGTACGGTGGGTTGATGTTGCTTTATACAGGTATCGTCACATACAGGTGTCGTTCATGAAGTCGCCAAGCGACATCTTAAGCTGCTCCTTCTTCTTAGGCGCTATAATCATAGTATGTTAGTGACGTTTCCGTGGGTTTTATTCTTTATAGCGGGTGTCGCATCCGCATGATGACCGCGATTTCATTGTGGATTTGCCGATGAATCAAGTTTCTGAAATGTAAATTGCCCGCCTAGCGTTTGTATGGGGTACGTCGATGCTTCGATGTCTTCCAGATCCGATTGCCTGCTGTCCTATGCTTCTGGTTTATTGCAAGCCGCATGAGGTCGATTTCCCGTGACACTAAAGATTCTGACTAGTCCAACTTTCTTGTGCCGATGTGCTATGACTGCCGTATATAATGGTCCCATGGAAAAGCGCAGTCATGGAACGGATTCTTGTAGAGTGGGTAAACCACTAACTGATAGCAGGTTGCCGAAATGCAGTCTAGACGCAAACAACCAATGCTAAAGAGCAATCGTTAAATTAATTGAATTTGCCAGTCAGAGAGCTCTCCAGAAGTAAATTGCGACAAAGAGATGATCGCAATATCCATGATGTCAAAGTGGGATGTCGTAAGCGCTGTCACAGGTTCGATGATTGGTGTTGAACTTTTTTTTTTGGCAGTCACCCACACACGGAACCGCACACAAAAAAATATGGGAAAAAAAAACTCTGCCAATTTTTCCGTCGCATATTTGCAAAAGCACCACACATGAAAAAAATAGGACATACGCCCATGCAAAATCAGCAGAAGATGACAGGATTTTATCGAAATAGACGGATTGCGCTTTAATGTCGGATATCTTGTCAAATTTTCAATCGGAATCGGATCAAGGCGGCCAGCAGGTGGAGGGTGTTTCGGTGAGGGGTATATTAGGTTGGCACGCATCGTGCATATCATTTTGCCATTAATCTGTATGGTGCGAAAATATCGAAGACACCATTTGGCCAGAGAATTCGTCGAATTTGCGGTGGAGAATTATCGCAGAGGTCATACGGGGCACATCGTTGGTAGGCGAGACAGATCGGAGTGCTTGCGGGAGTCATTCGAGTTTTTTTTCATCGGCAGAATCCACTAGAAAATTCGAAGTCAAGAAAGAGGTGGGAATGAATGATACATACCCATGATTGCGGTGTATTAATTCGAACTTGCAAAAAAAAACTTGCTGATTCGATAAAGCGAGATGAAAAGAAAAGGGGAAATTTTCAGAAACTAAGTATCGCAATCCGATATCCTAGGTTCCGGATATTCAAGGGGGGGTTCAATTAATTCTTTTCAAGGGTTACAAAGCCTAAAAGTGAATGATCACCCGAATTTGGGTAGGAACGGTAGAGCAGGCGGTGCGGTCCTTATAATATTTTCCACAAAACCAGATGTTTAGACTGACGAATAACTTGTTCCCGTCTATCCATTTCCCATGATTTCGTATCATAACAATTTGAAATCTTCATCGACTTTATATAGCTGGTCTCGATATGTTTTCATGAGAAGCTCTAAAAAGTTCTAGACACGTTATCAACCCAACAAATAACCCATTGTTTATAGTACTTGAATTTTGTTGTTTTAATGGACAGAGTTCATGTAACTAACAGTTATATTAATTCAGTGCTAGATGCTTACAAGAATATCATTATTCACACCACATTCCAACGAAACAAGATGAAGCTGTCGTCTTCGTAGAACCCCAACCCTTATGTCGCATATCTGATCCTAATCGCCAAATTCTTCCAATTTACCGGCTTTGTAAGTAGCACTGCCGCCGCACATAACATAGGGCTAGGCTAAATAGAAACCCAGGATTCAAATTCTTGGGATTTTTTCCCCATGTGACTGGGAATAAGGGAAATGTGCTTTTGCCCAAAGTAGTTAAATTCCAACCATAATGGTGGTGTGAGTTTGACCGGTTTTGTGCCACAAGGTATTGTGGGTTGACTGATCGAGGTGGCATGATGTGGCGTTGTGGAGGCACAGTAGATGAGCCATAGTGACGATGATGGAGTTTGAGATATAAGGTAATTGGAGATGTACCTTTAGATGTCATGCTTTGCGTAGGGACTTCCTTACTTTTGTGTCTTTTCTTCTTTCGCATTTTAGGGTATTTGGATATATTGTGTTTGGTCTGATGTTATTGACATTGGAGATCCACCATGACGTCCGCTTCCCCCACCGACCAGAGAGTCCCCTCCCAGCTACCGCCTCCACGTTTCCTACCACCCACTATCTCGGATAACCTGAAAGCGGCCCTCAAAACTGGTGCTTGGTGCGGTATGTCGCCTTGAAGAAATTCAAAAAAAGAATAACGCCATCCATCCATCCATCCATCCATCCATCCAATCCATTCTGGAATCCCTCTGACGTCGTTGTCTAGGTGTTGGCGCCGGCTGTAGCTCGTACCCTTTTGCCATCTACATCAACATCCAGCAGCCAATCTTCAGCGCTCTTGCCCTCGGGACAGAATGGTTCTACATCGGCGCGGCCTTCCAGATGGCGAGGGGAACATTCGTGACGTTGTGGGGCGGTGATGAGAAGTTGACTGATCAGGATCGTGTCTGGGCCAGTTCTGTCAGTGGCACTGTCGGCGGTGTTGCCCGTGCTCTTGGCCGGTACCGTCGTAGTCCCCATCTCATCGTTGCGAATCCTCTGATGGGGTTCGTCGGGGCTGGCTTGGCTCAGATCGCGTTGAACAAGTACTACCGGGACTGGAAATATTCCCTGAAGACCCCGGAGTCGGAGACGCCGTGGATGAAGTGGGTGATGGAGCAGAGATGGAGTCCGGTGAGATTGATTGATGATGATGATTATACGGCGATGTTGGAAGAGAAGATTTTGCAGGTGGATGTGGATATGGAGATGTTACAAGAGAGGATTGATAACTTGAAGAAGAGAATCAAGGCTAGAGATGTCAGGAGGGCAGCTAGGAAGTTGGAAGAAACCAAAAAGGTGGGACACGAGGCCTTCAAGGCGGAGAGGGAGAATGAGCCCAAGTGATTAACAGTCTCGTTTGAATGTCGGAACCTTACCGCTGGAGAATCCATGAAAATAATATCCAGAAAATAATCAAATACGTCAATTTTATCAAGTCATGATCTCATGTGCTGTATTACCCCATGTATATGCATCTATGTTCATACTCATTACCCCCTCTATTCCGTCATCTGAGCATCCTCCTTCTTCAAACTCGCAAATCCCAACCCCATAAACAGATTCTTCTTGACATCTATCCCCATGACACTAATCTGCTCCAGATACGCCAACGATCTTCCCTTTTCGGCCAATGCGTCAACGTCATCCGCCACATTCCGCATCTTAGTGGTAGAATACGAAGTACTAAACGCACAGCTATCAATAGTTCGAGTAAGATTTGTAGCATTTTCGATAAGACCGGCTGTAGCAGCCGACAATTCACTGGAAACCCGATTTTTGTCCGCCAGAGTTTGTACCCAGTACTTCTTCCACAAATTCTCAAGGATCTGATTGTCGAGTGTTGACATGAAGTAAGTAACCGTTAGAGGGTAGTACTTGTGGGCATGGACACCAAACTCCCTCTCTTTCTCACTCGGAATAGAGACTCGCCCGGGCGCGACGGCTTTATCCTTGCCAATTGGCTCTGCCGCATTGGTGAGAGTTCTAAAGGCACCAATCTCCACCTTACCCGCCACCGCTGACCGATGGGGGTCGATAACCACCGCAACAAACGGCCCCTGATGTTGCTGAAGCTCCTGTGTCGTAACATCGATTCCAGAAAGCCAGCATCCATATCCCGGATGCGAATGATACCAGCCAATGATGTGTTCCTCTCTCCCATTCGATTGACTCGTGTTCAGATACTGGATAATGTATTCGTTCGCTTCGTCGTGAGCGTTAACACGGGTTTCGGTACCCTCAACGGGCAATGGCATGACATCAGTGATGACAAAGGCATCCTGGTCGACGTAACCTCTCATCATGCCCATTACTTCGAGGTCGCTACCACTTTCTGCATGAATTGACATTTTCATGAGGGCGATAGCACTGATGCAGACACGTTGGAAAAATTTATCTTTGCCGGCCCAGTATTTACTGTTGACTCTTTCTTTATTGGTTTCCGGGTCATAATTGTAGAGGGCGTCCTTTGTCAGGTCAACGAGTTGGACATCGTGTTGTTGTTCTACAGAGAGGAAATGTCAGCCATTTGTTATCCAAAGTTTTCAAATCTTGTGTCATTATCAACATACGCCACTGAACAAAAGCTTCTTCCATGGTGGGCAATGCTCTATTTGACTTCGTCGATGGATACGAAGCTTGAGGTTGGATTGCGACTTATCGCAAATCAGTGACGAAACGATCGCAGCCAAATTGTGCGAATGCAGGCAAAGAGACCAAAATTAATTAATGAACCTAAGATTATGATCAATTCGACTCAATTTTAGTCAGTTGTATTGTAGTATGGTATCACGAGCAAGAGCAACTTCAAAACAGATGCAGTGACGTAGTTGACTTCCATCTTCAAGCTCACGCCTACAGCTTACCCATGCAATAGCCTCACTTATCGATAAGCACCCGCGGGGCACCCACTTGAACTACCCCACATCCCTCAATCATAACCCTAACTTTGTGATCAACCCTGACTATATGTCAATACCATCACATCTTTTTCAATATCACTACCTTCCAGAAACTTCTTAAAAGTCTTCACCAATTATGCATCAGACATCCTTCTCAAGTCATAGCTACAGAACTTTTGACCGAATCTCTGCATCTTCAAACATGAATCCATGGCAGTGACGATGATGCACTCCTGAAGATAAAAACACTACGGATCGACATGTCGCTCCTTCGTTATACAACATCATGATAAGACCAAGACCATTGGGGAAGTAGGTCTCCCCTGATATGGCCTATCACAGCATTCACATGATCACCAAACCAGACAATCACTTTTGAGCAGTCATATCAATGTGGAGAAATGAACGTTATCTGCGTGAGCATAAGCTTGGTCTCCGAAGAGTCAAGTTGCTTTAAATTGGAGAATAAAATAATGAATATATAAAAACAAAGAAAACAAATGGCCAATCTAAAATAAATCCCAGGCCTTTCCCAAAATGCTTTTTCCTTTCGTAATCCGGTTCCTTGTCCGTCATTCGTAGCCATGAACAGTACCCACGCTCTCAATATTAACAAAAGTAAAAATAAAAGATGAAACGAGGGTATCATGTCATAATGGTAGGGCAATACACGGAAAGAGTCTAACCGATAACACCGGAAGCATCAAAATGCAATAGATAGAAAACAAAAGAAAAATGACAAAACTGTCCTCTTGGCGAGGCAACAGTGCTACCCAGTGGGTAAACATTAGTGGTATCACAAAAATAAATCAAGAAATCAGTCGCATGTAACCACGATGGCCTGCAAGGTGCAGGGAAGGAGGCCTAAAGGCAGAAAGCAGCGTCACGATCGCCGTCAATGCTAGTAGCACGACTGCTAGAGCTACTTCCGCCGCTGCTGGAACCACTCTCATATTCGCCGTCAGATCCACTACTGCAGGGAAAATGCTCAAGCTCATCCAACTCAGAATAGGTGATAAGAGGCAGATTGTCAGTCTTGGGGTAAGAAGGAGGGCTAGCAGGAACGTCCTGATACATAGGCGGCGCCTCATTGTCCCAGGAGATGCCCATACCAGGAGACTCCGTCAGGAAGACAGGGTAGCGCATGCGAAGGATCCGGCCAGTGCCAGTGTGAGTGACGAGTTCAGGGCGGTTAGTAGGAGCCCACTCCCTCGAGACAACCATTTCCACCATAAGGCAATGGGTGATCTCGATACCCTCGGTCTTCACATCACAAGCGTAGCGGACAGGGCCGTGGATGTGGTGCTTGCCGTGTAGAACACCATACTCAAACTCCATGTCGATGCGGCCAGTATCGCTGGTGTAGTCAGCCTTCCAACCCTCGGTCATAGACTTGTTGCCCAGGACCCGAGTGTCGGTACGAACAATCGAAGACTTGGTATTATCGACAACAAGGTGCTTGTCGCAAGCATGAGCAGTCGTCTTAATAGTCTCCTCCAGGCGCCAGGTGACCCGGCGCAATTTCCAGTACTCGACAGTTTGAGCTGCCTCATTGCGAACAGTAATACCACTCATACGCAGCGACAAGGTGTTAGTTGCCGTGGGGTAGATATACTGGCAGTAGTTGGCTTCAGTCTTGATGTCTGTAGGGGGGAAGACACGCTGGGAGCGGTGAGGAAGGTCGGGGTGGAGCAGCGATCTTCTGACCTCCAAAGTGCGCTCGAACTTGACAGGGCTAGTGTTAATGGCCGCAGACGCCTGAGTGCAAGACACCTTGGCCTCAGCCTTGAAGTTGTAAGAGATCTGGACCAGAGGAGCATTGGTCGAGGCGGCGAGACTACCATCAATTAGAATGGAGAAAGGAAACTCGTGAACGCCTGTACCATCCCAATTAGGAGCTTTGTTAGCCAACTTGTAGTGGTGTGGTCAATTATTGGGGTAGGATATGCAAGTAGGGTGAATTTCATGTGATCAATGCACGAGATGTGCTGTAACAGCGGGTTTGAAGTGACTTACCTCGTGAAAGAGTCTTGGGCTCGTTGAAGAAAGTCCAGTGCTTGAGCTCAGTGGTAGTGCTCGCGCAGTCGGTGCAGTGGTTGTGGAAAGGCTTCTTCTGCGAAATCATAAGGTTGAAGCCGGCCTCGAAACTATCTACCTCCAGCTCCACCTCCTTGATGTTTAGCCTCAAAAGACCAGAGACCAGAGCGCCAGTAGATTCCTCGGGGCTTCCGTAAAGAACAGCAGGAGGAGACTCAATATTCCAATCCAGAGAGGCAGCAGAGCCATCGGAGCCATGTCTTGATGACCGGGGAAAGTGGAATCCGAGGAGGTTCTTGGCGGAAAGGGTCTTAACGGGACCAGGGCTGGAATTTCTAGAGTGGCTGTCCCGGGTTGGTGATGAAGTTCTCGAAGCAGTGGCAGAGCTAATAACGACACTGTTGATAGAAGCGTTTGACTGAGAGTATGAGGCTTGACGATCACGGGTGGAGGCGACGGGAGCGGTCTTGTGGTGCAGGCAGCGAGCCTTTGCGGATATGTGTTCGGTTGATGACCGCAAGAATTGAGAAACGAACGTCATCTTGTGAGTTGTAAGAGTGTAAGTGGTGAAGAGGCACAAAAGAATGCACGCGGTCTTGTCTGTAGTCACCAGTCGGCGCAAAGAGAATCAGACAATAGACACGATTTCTCGAGTGAAGAATGCCAAAGACGTGGGAGATATTTGAAAAATAGTTGATGTGGTGTTGTTGAAGTTTTTCAAATTATATGATCCAGAATATGTGGGGTTGGGCCGGATATGTATTCGTTTGTTGGTTGTTGGGTGCGTAGACGATCGAAAGCGATGATGTCAACGGTTGGTAGATGCGAAAGAGAGATGGACATTTCAGAGTTTGAAATCAGGCAGCGACGTAAAAAGCTTTTCAAACGCTAAGCGTGAATTGTTGAGATGAATATGACAAGAACCTCAAAGGACAACCATAGTTGCCAAAGAAGGGTCGTGAAGTTAATATATAGCTGTGACACTTCTTGCGACTTACAAAAGAGAGCCACTCCATTCCGCCCAATTTTTTTTTTTTTTTTTTTTGTAAAAGCTTTACCATTATGGGAATTTGCAGGGGTGTTGACTAACACCTGAAGCTAAATTCAAGCTAAATTAAAAAGTTTTCCTTTATTTTTTTTTTTTTTTTTTTTTTTCTGATTTGAATGGGATCAGTCATTCAAGGCCCGGCAGAGTGAAGTTTGCCAGAATGTTCACCCCTGCAGGAGGGGGTGCGACTTCCCAAAGTTTTAAAGCTTTGCAAAAAAGAGTAGGTGGGGGGGAGGGGTGCAGTCAAGACTTTTTTTTTTCATTTGAGAAGCCGAGAAAATTTTGGCACAGTGATTTCAGGGTTTCAGGCTTAGTTACCTTCGGCTTTGGTGGCACTTCCCCTGTAGAAGCCCGTCAGGCTCTAAAAATACGAAGACTATAGTGGATATATTTTTCATTTTTAGAACTCTCTGGATTTTTGGCCTCTGTAAAATTTTGATTTAGTGGATCTTCTAGCTTTCAGGGTCACTGAAAATTGTTACCTCCAATGTTTCCCGTGACGCATTTAGTAAGGCTTTTGAAGTGGAGTTGGAGCATTAGTGTGAAACTCCGACGGTCTCCAGAGGAGCTCCCCACGCCTAATAAACAACCAAGTCAGTTGGTTAGACGCCGACTTAACATCATGAATGTCCCCTTTATATGTAACATGTTGATTTCTTGTAGGGAGCAAAAAGCAATGTTAAGGCAAACAAGGTGCTGGACGAGTTATGGGCATTGTATTTTTGGTATAGTTCGACGACGAGACAAGTGGGCGACAGCCTTATGTCCGGGGATGTAGTTTTTGGTGTAATGAGTTTGAGGATCCAACCACTATTGACATTATTGACATTCTTACGTGGTCATATGGTCTGGGTCAAGCGGTGTGTTAGTCAAAGAAAGAAAGCACTGAAAGTCAACCCTGTTGACCAACCACACAGTCGGCCCGGTCGATCTACAAACATGAACGGCGAAACAGAGAGCGTGTACGTTCAAAAGTATATTAAGGGATTACTGATTCAATAACAATGTGATCAAGACAAAGACTCACACAGAGCTAAACTAGCCTTGATATGGACCCGTAAGATGTTTGTAAATTATTCGTTGGATGTGAGGAATTTTAGTCACAGCTTATGTTTAGCTGGGCAAGTTAGGACATGGCCAGATTTACTTAGACAGGCAACTAATTCACTAGAACGACTTGTGAATTAACAGCCAATCATTACGCACTATTCTCACACACATACACATACACAGCGTAGATTAAAGTGTCAGTTTAAGTCATGAGGGAAAACACTAGAAGTTTTGATCACTGGATGTAGTGCACAAAATCTAGAAGAAGAAGGGTAGAGATTTCCCTCCCTCTTGAGACCCACAAGAAGTGGGTCATAATAGCTAGTCAGTTCTACTAATCAGAGCCCTCTATTTACACTGTTGCAATTGCCCTCCATTTCCATTCCTAAGGCGCCAGCCATCCGCCTTCACCATCAACCTTCATGGGCATCGCAACTCCATCCGGACCGCCTATCTTGAAGCCGCATGCCGAGTCTATCGCGAGGCGGTAATCTGCGCATGACTATGCTTAAACGCTTCATGTTCAGCCGGAAATGGTGCAGCTTGTGGGGTCCATACAGTCCCATATAGTGAGTTCATCAGTAAGTTTATATTATTTAATAAGAGAAATCCAAAATCTGGGGTAAGCTAATGGGATGTTATGAATCTCTCAGAATGGTCACGGAGGTTCGGGACGCAAAGCATTAGTGATACGACATCTAGAATGGCTTGTGTGCCACATTTGGCCATATTGGAATTTTTGGTATGTGGATATAAGCTACACGTTGTCACGGCCAACAAGAAAAATAACCAAATATCCAGGAACGGTATTTGCGAGTTATTACCTGACTATTGGCTCTGAAGAATGGAATTAGGTGTTAGGGTTAATGGCATGCTTGAAATCATCAACATAGAATTTACCACGACACTAACAGGAAGACAGAAAGTAACACGAAACTTTGAGCCCGCAATCTAACATCTTTGACGAAAGGGCGTCGCTTAATCTTACTCAGCATCACTATCTATTGTTGCCTGAACAAAAGGGTCTTATTCTAACACTGTGTGTGTGTGTGTGTGCGACACCTTCATTTTCTTCCATATGAAGTCTTTTGAAAGAAAAAAAACGAAGAAATGGTATTTAATTTCACAGCTATGTAAGCTCCAAATGCCGTTCCTTTCTAGGAAACATTTCGACATATGCTGCTTCAATTCTGCGGCGGTCTCGATGTTGGTCGGTGCTAGGGCCACACCCCTACACCACCACCATCAGGTGAGTTATTTGCAAGCAGTTGCCTGTAATTCCGAAATAACATCCCTAAAAGCCTTCCAACCCCCTGTATTTATTTCCCTAATGGCAAGTTTATCCTGTAAGAAACCCAACAACGTGCTCTACGCATTGAATGAGTTGAATGGTGTGATTATTGCTCTTTTCAAGTTGAAAATGTAAAGTCCCCGGATGGGTGGTGATTACGATTTTTAGTTATGTCTCCTTTGGCGTGGCTGGTCCTTTTTCTCGTCTTTCATTTACTTCCACTTCTCTTGTATATATATCTGTGTGTGTGTGTCTCATCGCAAATTGTAAACGTCAATATATGCAGTAACCACCCGCCCGCTCTTATCATCAGCACCTTGACGAAGATAACCCGTCTGTCGTGTCTACTGTAAGACCTTAGATATGCAGTGCTCCATATAACAGTTAGGAAGAACTCGGTGTTAATTGCTTAAGTTGCAAAGAGAAGAAAAGAGAATAACGGACTTGTCCCACGTTTAATGCCAGACCGCCCGCCCCGATGTGTTGTCTGGGATAGGCAATTGCCTCGTCATTTACGGAGTTCCTCAATGTGTGTCTGACGATTTTTTTTTGGGGGTGGGCTCCCGGGAGAGTCACAAAAGAGAGTCATGAGTATGTCAGTTTCATTTGCGGTCAAATCTGATGCCTCGCCTTTTTGATCCCTTTGTAGAGAAATCAATAAATATTGTCTTGTCAATCCCGGTTCTCCACACATATGCAGGCAAAGGCGCAGCTGACTTGATCAAGCTCCACGGAGAAGGAGAACCGTCCGTTTTCTTGAGGCCCGAGAAGCCGGTACGCAATGATAGGGTTCTTTTTTGCTTAATTCCTCTTTGCGGAAACTTCCAAGATGCAAAGCAATGCTTTCTTTTGTCATCGTCTCTATTTGGACAGGTAACTTTTTTTTTTTTGGGAACGCTGCTTCTCCGCGGCGACGGAACCAGTCGTCATCATAGCGCTTGGCAGTCTACCGGGTTGGAGAAACAAGCCATGCACATAACCATGCACAAAGCATCCGCATCTGCACACCACCACTACCAGGGAGAATCTGATAGTGGTGTGCTTCATTTCGTTCAGTAGCTGACAAACATTTCGTCTTGCAATAATCCTCAACTTAAAGAGAGAGAAATCTCCACACGCCACTGCATCACCAGACGGCCCGCATTTTGTGGGCAGTGCCAGATTATGCACATTATTGCCATTGAACTGTCTCTCCATTGATTGCGGGGTTCGCCTGTAGTCAAGTCAAGGATGCTGGTGGGCTGAAGCCATTTCGGCATCATGATCGGTACATATACGACAACTGCAGCGTCGGCATCTGGTGGAGACCAGGGGGGTCTTCAGGTGTAGTGGTGTCGCTCTTGACATTTGTATGTATCTTATATATACAAGCTCTGGACAATTGAGGAAGTTTATTGACGCCAATCCAGTTTCTCGAACCATTGTTGTTTATTAGTAGACATCATAAAAGTTAAACAAGCCAATGGCGTGTTATAAAACGAAGCCATTGTTTTGCTTTGAGCTTTGTCGCAAAACTCAAAATATGGAGGATGTTCAGTTGTAAATTTGACCTAATCCTCAGACATATTGAAGTTTTTGGTAGCTAGCGACCGAAAAACTGCAGGGCAAGTACCGAATATGGGGCATTTTCGCACTAAAACCCGCTTGACCCTTGCAAATAATGGGAAAACTTTCTCTGTACAATTTTCTAGGTTATATATTTTTTTCGTCTGAGAATTTCTGTAGGTCACATGGGTAGATGGGATCCACTTTATACATGAGAAGGGGTTAGATCAAGAAATGTGAGGTTGCGCAATGAATCTTTTGGAATTGTAACTGTACACGATGCGACTGGCAATAAGAACTGAGTTTTTCCCCCTCTATTGTTCTTATTCACCAGTGCCAATGTGCTAAACAGGGGGATGTCCGCATGTTAGGGTGTCCTTGGTTGATGAGACTTTGATCCTTTTTTTTTTTCTGAAGATGAATAATTGTGGGGACGATGGGACAAACGTGCTGTGTTCGTGCAACATCATCCGCCATTGAAAAAAATCTCATGGACATCAAGTTGAGAAAGTTGAAAACATGAAGGATTAAATTATAGGAGTTGGCGTAATAGGCATGGACGGTTCACGGAGACATGTAATTGTACGCCAAGACTTGAAGCAGTGGAAAGGCCTTTTCGCCGTGGTCCACTCGCAGTGTTGACGATATCTTGTCAAATGCAAGCATATGCTCAACATGGCATGAAAGTCTACGCAAAGTAGCCAAAACGGCATCTGAAGAAGAAAAAGGGGCTCAAAGACTAGATCATGGAGTGATGAAACATGCCGGAAGAGACTGCAAGAGACAGATGAGACCAACCGGGCCAGAAGGCCAGAATTGACGCTCAGGTGGCCCCGTTTCTAGACACGCCATTCACCATTGTGATTACCGCGATCACCGACAACTAAGCGATGAAATTCTAAATATTTATAGCTTGTATTGTTCTGTCAACCCCGACTCATTCCAATCCTTCCTGATGAACAAACAGCTAGACCTGCCCACACACCTTCACCCATCCAAGCCTCTTCCAGACGATTACCAACCCCCCAGCAGCGACCCACCTAGCCTTTCTTCTTTTGGCCAACTAGGAAAAAAAGAAAAAGAAAGAATTCCCCTATTTTTCCAGAAGCTCACGATGTCAAAACCCATGAAACCCATTGTTTACCCCCACCATTTACATTAAGAAAAAAATTCAGGAGTAAACACACTCCCTACAAGGTGTCATCAGCAAACAAACAAGCGCTTTGGCCAAACGGGGAGATCGAAAGGTGAACGTGTCCCAGTGGATGAAGCAGCAGACGATGGCGGGCGGGTTCATTGCGCGGTAAATGGACCGGGGACTTTGCTGAGACAATTGCCGATGGCAGTGGATGGTCTGTGTGGGTTGGTGTGGATGGGATTTCACATGGATGGATGTGTATTTATGTAAAAGAGAATTTCCATGTCTAGCCGAATGAAGTGACCACTGGCTTTAAGTGTTGGAGCAAGGCCCATTGTGGTCTAGACCATTTTTGAAATAAATACTTTACACACTTATACTTGCCACTAGAGCCTTTCCTGAGCCCACTGCCAAGCTTCTGTCTCAGTTGATATTTAGCTGTATCTAGTGCACACATGTCACCACTCCTAAAAAAAAAAAACCACTTTGTCTAACTTGGGCACTGAGATAACATTTGCCAAGGAGGTGACAATGGCATCCTGATAATTATCCCAGAGGCCCCAATGCAACAGTGGATATATTTGCCTGCTCATATGTATATAAAGAGTGGGTCTTCATACTCTGCACAACAGCCACACAACATCCCAATGTCTTGGCAATGCAAAAAGAAAAATAAAGAAAAAAAAAAATTGATGTTTTTGTTCAAATTGTCCAAACATTCCCTTGTGCACCAACAGGACCAATGTCACTTTGAAGCCAGCAAATATTTCTCTTATCCCTTTGTCTGTCCACAGCCTACATGACATTTCATGTCAATGTGTGTATATCTCCCGATCTGGCGATCTTCCCAAATAGGAAGTGAGTTTTCACGATCATAGGGCAGGAGACAAATTGCTCTGTATCGTCTATTGTCTTGCTTGCGTACTTTTTAAAAAAAAAATTATTTCGTCGCTAAGACAACAATGTGAGTCATCAATTGTCTGTTGAATATTTACACAAAAAATCCATCATCTCATAGGTAGTATAAATGTGTCATCAATACCCAACTTCAACATCAACAGTCATACGAAAACATGTCATGACCGACCATTCAACATGTCATTTTCAGTGTCATGAAATATGTGAATATGTATATAAATATATATACAAAAAAAAAAAAACCCCCGACTCAGGTACACATTCATACGGTGGTCATTCCCGGCTCAGCACCCGGTTGGCTATTCGCCTATATTCAAATATATCAATATTTATTCTATTTAGACGGTCGATGCCCTGTCCGTGAGGGCCTTGCCCCCCCCCCCCCCAAATCAGCCCTGCTGAATCGCCCCATGCAATTCAGGTCCCAATTAAATTGCACTTTTCTTCAACGGGAAGCCGGGCAATTCTGTTACGTTATTTATGGGTGGGCGGAAATGCATGCCATTTACCGCTTTGGGAGGGTCGGGTGCTGCAAAGGACTAAAGAGGTGTGGTGATATTGAACCGTAGCCAACCAGTGGCGCAATTGTTTACACGAAGTCAATTTTAGAGAATCAGTCACAGTGAATGATGTTCATCTGCCTGCACAGTTTTTGTATACAATCATATGATTGAAATATATGTAAATATATGTGTGCTCAAAGTACTGCGTATATGCTGTCCTCCATTAAAGACGGGATGACCTAAACCAACAGGCCACCGACATATATACACTTTCATATGAGCACTCACTTTCCCGCTGGCCATCCATTAATTAAATAAAGACTATATCACAAAACTTTCGTTTGCTGGCACTTCCCAGTATGATAATTCCTCCATAAAAGCCCTTTCGCCGCCACATTGGTCATTTACAGTGTCAAACATTTAAGCGGGCCGCAAATTTTCAGGAGAAATTTTGTGATTGATTTGGTCCATCAACAAAGATCAAGTATATCTACTTCAAAACATAAAGAATTCATGAAAAAGTCAGGATTCTTGATATTTTTGGTCATTTTACTTTCTTATCATAATAAATATTATATATTCTATGAATATCTATCTGACTAAACTCAGCCTTAAAATTAGAGCCTTGAAATCACTTTCTTCCATGAATATAGAGTCGACTTTAGATATATCTGGACAAGATCTTATTAAATAGAAGGAACAAAATCAACATATGTAAATATAGCCAATTATAAATCCTAAGATCTTTTTGCTTCAGTTAATATCAAGTGGTTCTAGAGTTATAATTTCAATGAGTATGTTTTGAGGTGGTGACGCCTTCTGAATAGAGGCCCTGTTTGCAATTGTAGAATATACATCTATAATGAGACTATAAAATTATGAATAATTATAGTAGATAGAGTAAGAGAAAAATTATAGATTTATTATCGTTTAATTTTATAAAAGTGAGATGCTCTGGTATGAAAATTATATTTTTCTAGAGGCTTGATGTAGGAGTTTCTTAGAATTTGTCCCAAACTTGTCGCGGCCCGCTTAAATAGTCATGACCGTAAATACAACCGCTTCCTAGCGGACCAACAAACACTCCATCAAAACTTCCCGTTCGATTTTGTGTCATGAAACATGTCGTCTTCCCATATAACAAACACAAGGGGGATGTTCTTGTGCTTGTCTATACTGGACGTTGTAACTTCCAAAGCTCAAGCTATATAGACGGATAGCCGCCGTGCTCGATGGTGGACAAAGTCGAAGAAGGGGCCTTTCGCCACTACTGTCTGATGTCAATGTCGTGTGTTCTTATTTGTATCGTCCCAAATCATTTTGAAATCATAGATAGAGTCTAGATAACCGCATCTCAAGAAGCGAGGACGAAGCGACATCGATGCATGTAGCCAGCGGCACCATGCCCATCAGAAACACATACTTCATCCCATGATGACATACTGAGTACAATGACAGTCTCTCAACCGATATAAGCAATCTGAAGGACTAGTGCCACCACATGGACATGATCCGAGTCATCTTTACTCTCCTTTATCAACCAAAATATAATACCGAAGGAACTTGCGGATTGCCGTTCTCTGATTTATCACACAAGGAAACTTGAAGCAATGAAGGCACGCCAGTCACAGCATCTGCAGGCTTTCATGGGCATGTGAACATTGATTTTGGAAACATGAGACTTGAAGATGAGATGGACCCACTGCGGGGCTTGTCTCATCGGTATCGGATTCGGCTGGACTTGATACTGGCAACGGGGGCGGCGGGCCCTTTAATACTTACCCACCCACATGTGGCGATGGGTAGATTGGAAAATCTCACGACAAGAGTCAGCCCTCGAGATGCAGGCAGCCTCATCTGCTAGTAGATGGACCCATCACAGAGGTCGATTCTGATCAATTCTGATACATAGAGGCGATATACAGTGAGGAGGGGGTGCTGGGGGTCTTGGTCGACTAGTTTCTGGATCCTCATCGTTTCGACTTTAAGCATAATGGAGGCTCTGCGTAGGCTTGTTCTTACATTGATACATAGAAACATGTTTACCCCAACTTTTTTTTTCTTGTAAGCGTGTACGGCGATCGCCATCATTGATTGGCCGTGATCTTTGGGGTTAAGAATGACGTTTTCAATATTGAGTCTCTAGACCGGCGTATAAGAAAAGTTTTTCGTCACTATGCCAGCGCTAGAAGCTTTTCACTGTATTCCACACTGATATCTCCAGATCCCCACTAAATGTCAATTTTTCTTCGGCAAACATATTCCCCCCCCCCCTCCCCTCACTAACATTTCCAACGACAGCCCACGTGGGCCATTCCAAAGCCCATCATAACCCTCTAAATAGACAAAAAAAAAAAGACATCCGCCCGACGAGCGCACATCTTCTCGGGTGTCTCTAACCCGAGTCTTAGTTCCAGAACGGGAAGTTCCCGTTGGCGCAAATTCCTGAACCCTGAAGGCCTCTTCCGCAGGGAAGCTGCTTGTCGCTTCTTTCCCTCTTCCTCGCAGAATTCCGCCTGTTCATTGCAAATTTTCAGCGGCTAAGAAAAAAATAATGAGAAGGCGCAAGAAGTAAAAAAAAAAAAGAAAAAAATACACATTTTATTGTGGAAATATTTGTAAAGATTTTTTTCTTTTTCTTTGCAAGCTCATCGTGATGCAATTATGAAGCCACTAATAAAGGAACCAATATACACAATATTCAAATGTGAGGCCATTCAGGAACCGGCTGAAAGCTCCGGTTTCTGTGGGGTTCAAGGGAACGGGAGAGAAGCTAGAGCAGACCGCGATGATGGCAAGCATGCGGAGTACGGTGGTGGCGGCAGTGGAGAGACGAAAGGGACGGTTGCAGAGGTCGTGCTGAGACGAGATGATGAACCCCCTTTGTTTGTATGCACATTTCTGCATCTTTATTTACAACATCATACATACATGCAGCCCGAGGCTTGGTCGCAGCCAGAATAATCCAGACGTTCTTTTTTTGAAGCCTAATATCACGTTGCCCGTATTGATGTTTACCTCCCCTTCTCCCTCTTCCTTCTCACCCCCGACAGCATGGCGCCATAGTGACAATTCTTTGCGAAATGGCCGCTCAGTGTCAGAAAAACAAAGGCATGTGCTCGCGCTTTGTGGACAAGTCTGGCCATCGTGAAGTCCATGTTTACCAGGGAGGGGGGGGGCGTTCAATTTGTACGTAAAAAAAAAAAAAAAAACTCTCCAAAAGCGGAGCCTCACTCCAGGAAAACTGAGCAGCTGACTGTGTTTGTTAGTAAATGATTTTTTTTTTGAGGGTTTTGAGGGTGATGTTTGATGTCCAAATAATTTAGTTTAGCTACAAGGCTGAGGCGCTTTGTTGCTTTTGAATGGATATTTAGTTCCCTTTTGACTCCTGGACGGACCGGATAGCAGCGGATACCGTGGTTAAGTCCTCAAGTATCATGAGATCTTGTCTCTTTGCGGCCTCATTCTGTAATGGTCTGGGCAGGCTTTGTTTTTTCGTTCAGACATCAAGAGTTTAGGCGTTTAACGAAAAGCGAGAGTGAATGAGCGGTCTAACAATGAGTCGTTTGTCACCCTTTTTTTTTGAAAAAATAAAAGAGACGGAATGAGACGATGTCAATTTTTGGAACATCTCATCACGGGCATACAGTTACAAGTGCTTTGTCCGTAATTGATCAAGTTCACCTTGTGACCATGGCTGGCTTAATGACTACGAGACACGAGAATCAACCATCACCAGTGCAAGGAACAACACAGCCCGCCATGACCATGACTTAATATAATCTGCGCATAGTAATCTTGATTTAGTCCATGGCCTTTGGATTGTTGTTTGCCTAATCCTGATCTCCTACAGATTCCTCCAACAACAATATGACTATTGTAGAAAACTCGTGATGTTTCACCGGTCATTGGCTGTTATCAGATCTTTTTTTGAGCCCCCATCGCCATCACCTTGAGCCTTGGCGGCATCAACTCTTGCGGGGATGCCACCAGATCGAGTGTGGATGCATAAGAAACAGAGGCCCGGTGAGGGTGAATCATTATTAGGAGTCACTAGTTTGTCGTGATTTTCTGGTGGCCAAATGAGCTCCGGCTCGGCACGGCACATCGACTATGTGGAAGGTTGGTGATTTCGATTTGGACGGTGTAATGGTGAGACATGCTAGGATTGGAAAGTTCTGTGAATGTTCTGTGAATGTTCTGTGAATGTTCTACGGTCTTGTCAGGCGATTTACTGCCGTATACAGGAGTTTGGCAGAGTTATTTGACGGACAATGCCGAACAGTTGGCTCTCGACGATGACTTGAATATTCTATATATCTCCGGTATTCAGATAACTCAATCCTCACCTTGTGAACCCTAGACTTTAGACATTTTTCGTTAGCTACTTTATTGGCCTATGTGTTGAGAACCCTAATTTAGCACCTAGCGGAGTCGGCTGCCATTCACTTGAGCTTGACCAACACAATGTTAACCTGCTTACCTAATGTGGATCTCATTGAGTAATAGCCTTCCGCATTTGAACAGTCCATTTCCATCACCGCCGGTGCACTTCTGTCACCGCCATCTAGGTCTCCACTTGGCGACCGGCGAAATGATAAAAGCCGCGAGCCAGCATCGCAGACAAAACCAAAGTGCGGAGAGAAAATAGTCATTCGGCAACAAGATACCACATGCAGACACACACACTTCGCAACGAGACAACAAGACAACAGCTCAGTCTAGATTCTTTCGGGCACCATCGACAACCAACCACATGTTGAATTTTCACCAACTCTGGCAATTCTTGCGCCATCCTCAATGCATCAACACATGTACCAACCATCGCCATCACCCGCCATCACTTACCCATTGAGCCGCCTCCTCCACCCACTACCACCCCACCAATACGCCACACTTCACATTCACATCAAGTAAAATTTACGTAAACGCCACACCCTCCCCTGCTTCCACCTTCCCTTTTCCAATACATTCCAATTCGCACCACGGCCCTTTTCCTACATATTTATTTATTAAATCCCTTTTTTTTTGGGGGGGGGGGTTTTTTTTCAATTTCCCAGCTACGCTCACTTACACGCACCGACCTAGACTTTCCCCGCCGTAAACTTTTTTTTTGTCCCTGATCGACTTTCGATTTTCAATTTTCAATTTTCCCTACTGTGCCGCTAGCACGCCAGAGTCGTTGAGATGAACGACAACGTGCATGTGCGTGAATTTGCAAATGGCCAGTGACCTTTCCCCCGCCTCGGCTTTGCGTACCGACAGTGAGGGAAGGGGATACAGGGCCCTTTATCACTGGGATATGTTTCTTTTAGGGGATGTGAAAGGATTTTTTTTCTCATGAGAAAAGTATACCCTGATGGTTTGAAGGAGAAAAAAGCAAAACATTTGCACGGCGGACTCCGCGGATGGCATGGCATGGCTGGTCAGGTGGATGGTAAATGTCGGGGTGGACGCAATGTATTTAAATATGTCTTTGCGCCTATCAGGCGGTGATCCACAAATCAACAGTCATCTTAAACCATCAATCACGCCAGCTAGCGTCCTTCCCGCTCTGAGGAACCCTGAGCCTCACTTCTCGTTATGCGCCTAATGTACGCCCTGAGTTACGCCATGCTTTGCCGTTCTAGTCAGGTTGTGACGATTAGTTATGTATTCGTTCCGTAGTGATGTTGGTTACGTACTGGAAACAACGTCACGGTCATGCCTTCCCTTCCTTCAATCACAAGGGAATTGGTACTGACTGGATTTTGTGAGGTTAATGTAAAGTTACACGAACAATCGCGCAATTATGGCGAAGTAGTCTGTTACTGTTGTTAGGGTTACTCAAAGAAGACTGACCCGTGTTCCAAAGTCCCCTTCTTAAGGACTAGTTTGGATTAATTTGCTAACGATAGGAGACACCAGCATTGGTGGTCTAGCGGTTAGGATCTTCGCCTTCCAAGCGAAGGGTCCGGGTTCGACTCCCGGCCAATGCAGTATTGGTCTCCGGCCATATTCCTCACCTTTTTGACCGACCATGTTCAAGCTTGCGATACTGTAATTGTGATAGTACTTATACTTTGTTTGCTATTTTCCTCGTTGAAAATAATGATTACTAACTAGCCCGTAGTGATCGTAATAATGCCAGGAAAGTCACTCCCAGCACATACGATCATAGCCTGTGGAAAATACGGGGTTTTATTTGCTCCTACGTGGTCAAGCCACAGAGCGCCGGATTAATACTACGGTGTATTCCCATGTGGGGAATACCTAGTGTTGTATGTTTTCTTTTTGCTCCCAATGTTGAAGACAGAACCTATTCTGGTGTTCTCTTTATGCGTCTCAACACTATCGAAGATCGACGACTTCGGTCATCATCACGACCCGATGAAAGAACTGGACCTAACAAATCCCAAATGTATATTACTGATCGCGAAACATGCTTTATATGGTATCATCAAACAAAATCTAGCCGACCCAACAATGCCCTCAACATGTAATTCTTCCTTCACGAGGACTTCTCCCTCTTCAACCGTCTCTTGATTCTCCGTTGCTTCCTTCTCTCTTTTGTCTTCCGCATCCACCAGATTCTACGACGCTGGAATAGCGTGGCGAGGTAGTTACGAATACGCGTGAACATGATGAGAAGGACTGTAGCAAATACAGTTGGGACAGATACCTTCCAGCTATTATGTTTGTTAGTATCATCAGGTACAGCAAACTGACGTATGTGACGTTCACTTACAAATAACTGATGCCTCGATCGAGTTCTGGAAATGGCTGGAAGTTTTGGCCAAAGAACCCAGTGATAAAGGTCAATGGCAAGAAAATGATGGTGATGGCCGTAAGTTGCTTCATACTTTCGTTCTGGTTGGCAGATGTGATGTTGAAAATGAGGTCAATCAGGTTATGAGCGGACTGTCGAATCTGCTGCATGCTTTCTGTGAGGATGGCACAGTGATCAAGAACATCCCCGAGATATGTAGCGGTACTGCTTGTGATGATGATGCCGGTAGTGGGATCTCGAAGACTGTCAACTTTATCGTAGTGCGCAAGGGACACCTTATGATCACGTAGGACCCTGATGATGTTGTCGATTGGTAACAGGAAACTGAGCATCTTGTTCATCTCTGAGATGATAATATATAGTTGTCTGCTGAGACGGAGGGTTGGGTTGGTCAGGACGTCAAGTTCAAGATCGCCAAGAACGTCACTATAGACGTTAGTCAGGGGAATAGCAAGATCAATGACTGCATCTATCACAGCCTGCATAACCATAGAAGCATCACACAATTGTCGTAAGATTGTGCCAGGCGACATGAGACGCTTCATGATGGGCTTCATGATATCATCTGCTGATACCTCGAAGAAAGTGATGACAGTGTTGTCTGAGGTCAGGAAGATGGCCACCTGTTCTGCCGAGACTGCAAGAGAACGATCGGCAAGTGAAGAATGCTTCTCCATGAACTCAGTCCGAGCTTCATTAGGTGAAGCATGATACTGCTGTAAGGTCCGCCCAATGGCTTTGCTAGCACCATCTGACCGAACAGTAGTGGATTTCGGAGGTGGGCGGTTCATGTATGTCGGAAGCTTATCAGATTCTTCCTCCTTTTTGAAACGGAACGGCCTCTTCACTTTTTGGGTCCAAGTAGAAGATGCATCATAATCGTCATCGTCTTCAGAATCTGAGCTGGATTCAGAATCGCTGTCAATTTTGTGGACCAGCTTTTGCAGTGTCAAGATGACGAAAGCATGTGTAGGATACCATTCGGCTTTTGGTCTGTTCTTGAAGTCCATGATATCCTCCAAAGCCAGCATGTGCAGACCTTTGGCACTGCCGATCGCTTGAATCACATCCCATGATAGCCCGTTGACATTGATCCACCGACATTTACTCCACGGAGGCTGCGGCTTCTGTAAGAAATGAATGAAGTCCTCATTCAAGAAATCCTGACTCTCCAACCGCTCCTGTGAAAAGTCCACTACTGAGATATCGCAAACAGCACTCAGTGTGGGCATCGAAGAGTGACCACCATCTGGTTTGGAGGGGTCAAATCCTGGTTCTGCACCGGGCTGCCAGCCCGGTCGGTCCATTTCAAACGCATCGTAGTCCGAGACAGTCCGGAAGGTTGCCGCGCGCCTCCGCAGAGAAGGTGTAAAAGGTGACCCTTTAGGTGATACCCCCGAGCTTTCGGAGCGCCGCGGCTGGATTCCGGCTGATGTCGTATCCAAAGTTAGATTGGGAAATTGTACTGTTGATGCGGGGCTGTCGGTAGGGTCATTTCGGGGTGGTACATCTAGACTGTGTCTGTTAATTTCCGGTTGGTTTTGATTGGCCTTGGCGGCGAAGTCCATAATGACAGTCGGTGCCGAAACTGTTGATGGTGCTTCATCAGACCCGGGAGCTGGGGAAGGGACGTCCACAGGAACGGAAGTAAAGACCGGTGCTTTATTTTGATCGGCCATTATTTTCACACAAACGGTGAATATCTCTTATAATCTTGATGTAGAGGCGTAGACAAGCCTCTACGGGTCCAAAATGACCGTGACAAGATAATCATCAACCGATAGCGAGCCAGCGCAAGGCTACCTCTTATTGATATATAATTAGCCAAGCATCGGAATGGCAATATCCGCAGTCAATCGCCCATGAGAACTTCAACAGACTGAAAAAAAGTGGCGAGATAAGGGCAATGACGGGTCGATGAAGTCACCGTGGATGGTGAATAATTGGATGACTGAAACCGTCTGTGAAGATGCGTCTTGCGGAACAAGAGAAAAAAATAAAACAAAAGAAGAAGAAATTGCAACTGAAACGGGCTTTTTCTGTCTTTAATAGAATCTCCACTTTCTCTGTTGTCGTACCTTCCGGAATGGAGATTGACTTCAAGGTCGATGGTCGCTTGTTTTCGTATCAGGACGTGCGCGTGTCAAAAGAACTAGGGCATAACGCTGATTAGTTCTTGATTAAGTCAATGGTGTAACTGAGAATCAGGAATTAAGCGTAATGCCATGGGGTGGCCATGAATAAACAGGGTTCCGTCCAGTGTTCTGTCGAAGCCCATCCGGCAAGCAAGGCTGTTGTTATCTAGACCAAGGATGTTGACCACAGGACTGAATCTGAGTTGTATAGATGGTGGTACTGGTATGTATACGACGGCGTGATGTTTCAAAATCTTGAATTTGGTTGACATTATCATTTGGCCCGGATCAAGACCCTGGTCCAGTATTGTTTCCGCATGTTCTGACAATCAATTCCATCCGCAGTCACCATGAAACTGCATATGGCAAACAAATGGAGAAAGAAAATGACTGACACGACTGTTGTACTCGACTGTGAGGAATGTCAACGAAGGTGTGCTTGTGGATGACCACGTGATGATGTCATTAACCTAGTAAATAGAAATTGTTGCCCTTCACAGAGCCTATTAATGTAGTTATTCCCAATAAACGACGGCCTAATAGTCTAGTTGGTTAGGACGTCGGATTCTGATTCCGTAAGCCCAGGTTCGAATCCTGGTTGGGCCTTACTTCATTCTCTGGAGATCTCCTAGCATTTCTTTTGTGTTTCCTTTTACCGAAAACACTGTACCTAACTTTTTGTACTCTTAATTTTTTCATTTTCGACTCGGCCAATTCTCCAAGTCCAATAAGCTACCATCACCGAGAGTTACGATTTCGATATGTTCTCCAGTCCGAGTGGAGCTCTTCTTAATGTCTGCCATCTGTAAAGGATACAGCAGAGCCAGGAGGTTGGTTTAGGGATATGACGTTTAATCCGCATATTCTGCGAAAGGTGACAGGTTCGATTTCTGTACTGTTCACATCATATTTCGTTTTCGACAACCCCATCTTTAGATTTCATTTTATTTCATTGATCGAGCCGCATCCGAAGCGTAACATGTGTTTTCTTTTTGCCAGGTGATCTGGCGAGTGGCCTTGTGTTACATAAAGGCACTAACGCTCTTGGTATCATTGTAGAAGCTCTATTGAAAACTTTATATTCCGAATGACTAGTCACCACACAATTGAAAAGGTAAAATAGGCACCATATATGATGTGTACTTGAGGAGCAATCGCGTTAAAAACACAAAAACACAAAAACCAGAAAACACGGGGCCTTGCCGTGGATCGAACACGGGGAACCTCTCGCACACTTTTCATCAAGAGTGAGCCTAAGCAAGAACTAGACCACTTGACCTCTTATTGGCTGCCGGTAACAGCTACTCTATTAATTACTATGACTTCTATATTACTTCTCTACTGCTCAATGGTAAACACCTGATCGCTACTCCCATCACAAGCAACGCCCTCCAGCCTCCCACTGGCCCCAGTCATCAAGCACGTCTCATTCTTCCCTCCAACCGGCACTCACACAAAGCTCGTCCCACCACTAAACGGCACCAACTGCGCCTCATCCGTCAACCCCTCCCCCGCCGCCCGCCCCCCACACGAAAAAAAAACAACCCAATCCCCCACCGCTCTCCTCACATCAAACCCCACACACCCATTCGTCAGCGAACTAACAACCAGCGTGTTCCCATCCTGATCGTTATGTTTCCCCTTTGTAATAAAGTCGAATTTCTCATTGGGACTCCCCGAGCACGTTGTGAACTGCACAGGGATTAGATTTTCGCGAAAGTCCCCAGTGGTCGGGTCGATGAAGAGGAATTGGCCGGCGGGGAGCTGGTTGTGGCTGTGGCTGTTTCGGTGGGGGATCTGGTGTCTGTGGCATCTGTCTCTATTACAGCTGCAGTTACAAGATTGGTGACGGTGACTGCTCGGGGCCGCGTAAGTCGAGGAGGCATTTTTGACGTTAGCAACGGAAGTCGTATTTGAAGACACCGGCACAACAGATGAACTAGCAGGAACAGTCTCATTTTTCGGTGCAGTTTCAGTAAAATTAAACTGTTAATCCTTGTTTGCTGCGTCAGGTCGAAATGCCCACGAGGTTGCCGGTAACCGTCAAGAAGCTCCCAGCTTGGTTGCCAGGCTCAAGAGACAAAGTGACCAAGCCAGTGGTGGTCCCATTGAAGGCAAAGAGTTGCAAGTTGGAAGTTTCACCGCTGCTATCGGTGCGGCGGCCGCAGGAAAAGACGTGGACTTGGTTGGCAGTACGGCGGGGGTTGAAGCTCACGCAACTATTGGACTATGGCATCGTTGATTGGTTGGTGTGACTGACTGGAGGAATTTTCAACTAAAGCTTACCAATGTGCTTACAAGGAGGGCTTGTCCGTCGACATTATTATGGATGCTCTTAGTGATGACATCCCATCCTTCCCCGTTGGACGTTCCGTAGGCTCTAACTTGAAGTGGGAGTAGGTTCGCTCGGAAGTCGTCAGACAATGGATCAACAAATGCATACTAGCCGTCGGATGTCTTGAGTTGGGAATTGGAGATAGCACGGGTGGCGGTGATATCTTGCTTTTGGACTTCGTCGAAAGCTTCTTGGTTCAAGATAACATCGGCGTGGTGTCGAAGGCAACGGGTTGCTAGGGTAAGGGTTGAGAGGGAGAGAATGGGGAGTGTGAGGTGCATCTTGAAAAGAAAGGATCTCGACCAGTCGAGAGTGATAGAAGAGACGATAAAGTTGAAGGTTTTAAGGAGTGAATAGAAATGAAATGCCTGCTCAACAGGCTTGACAGAAAAGAAAAGAAACAAGGAAATTAGATAAAGAGCCGATGATGCTTTCTTAGACATGTTATCGAAAGAACATGATCGACGGAAGAAGTGAGCATCTGTCTCTGTATATAGATGCCGGAATGATGGCATAAGGAGCCATAAAGTTTATAAGCTTAAATCAGCGGAGAATATGACAATTTCAAATTTTCTGTACGCAGTGTTTCAGCATGGGAATATCCCTTGATAGTTAACCGCTGACTGCTAGGTGGCGGAGAAAACAACGGCATCCAGGCGGCCGTTTACATCAATGTTTTTTGATATCTCCTCCCCAAAGAAATCGCGATAAAGGACCACAACATAAATCAAAGTAAGTTGATACTCTTGGCTCAGAACAAATCTGACGTCTTAGAGAAGAGAGAACATGGTTCTCATATCGGGTCGTACTCCTCTGACGTATATAAACCAACATCTATCCCGCCAACATATCAATATACCTCCAATCTTTACCCATTTAAAGGTCGCATAAAAGTACCAATTGCAATGTTCCTTGAAACATTCCAGGTGTTTCTGGTTGTGTGACAGGAAATCTTTGCATCGGTTCCCGGAAAAAATAAAGTTCATGGCCCGTTTTGATGTGTAAGCGCCGGACAAGGAAGGAAGGGGTTATCCGTCCGAGACGGGAAGGCGACCGGGGTGTTTTTGACATTTGACTGGTTGGGGATTGTCGTGGGCTGTTTCGGGAAGGCAGTTGACGATTATGTGTACACGATATATATGGATATTAACTTTGAGAGTCAACATACGGATGTTAATTGTGTTTGTATTGTGTTTATATTGTGAGCTTAGAACAAAGCTGAGCTGCCCTTGTCAAAAATTGACTTGGTGACTTTGATATACATCATGTCCTCAATCGATACAACCTTGATTCGGACTTTCTGCTTCATAGGCAAGAGGTTGCAGATGGTCGTTGGCAGTGTTCTCAAATCTCGTCGAGCATGTTTTAGATTAGAATGTTTGTGGAGCCAAATACTTGACTAGAATACTTGTGTGTTATGTCATTGGTGATGGTGTCATTATCACTATGGCTATGACCGGCCATCAGCCTGATTGTTGGTAAAGCAATTGCCCTATAGAATGTCCTCAAGTTCTGAAAACTGGATATAGACTTCAGCCTGCCATTAATGCTGATATAAATCGTAACCACATGACTGCGATAAAACTAGTTACACAAGTTCAATGCAGAAGAAAACCAGAACCCACCCCAAGCGCGCTACACCACCAAAACAGTCCAATATCTGCATACCTCCGGATCCACCACAGTCCCCTGCTCCATTCTATACGACCCCGAAGCCATTCCGCCCCTTCGGTACACCAACCCTCCCACCCCGTGAACAGGCTCTAAAAGCAGCGCGTAAAACGCCACATACGGCGATCCTCGATAAACATACTTGACCATCCTGACGATGAAAACCATGGACTCCACCAAGACATCAGCATAATCGGGAAACCGATTGATCCGCGGGAACACCATCCAGCACACCTCGGCGCTATCTCCGAGATTGATCCCCCTCAGGAAAATGCCCGAGCCAAATTGCCGGTGGGCATCTACGCCGGCCGGGCCCAGCGCGGACATGACCGTCGAGTCTCCGTATTTTATCTGGGGAAGATAGAACGATGCCGCCATAACTACTGTCTGGCCCACTAGTGCGTTGGTGTAGTAGTGTGATACGGGAAACGACACGGACACCCAGGACCACGAGAAATTCCAGCGTTTTCCACCCCTTGATTCGTCTGGGACGATGGCCTGGAGTTTACTTTTGAACGCGTCCTGGTTCGGCCCAGTAAAGATACGCCGCCACAGCAGACAAGTGGCAAATTCCTCTTTCCACAACCCATGGAAAAACGGCGACGAGGTGATGGCATAGTCTCTTGGCGAGGCCAGCTCGGACAGGATGCCCGAGACCGCGGGCCACCGGTCGGATGCAAAGCTGAGGGTCCGGTGGCTGTACAGCATGACGATGGTTTTGTATTGCGGCATGGACAAGGTCACGTCGGTGATGAAGTTGTCCGTATGTTTCGGGGCCCAGTTGCAGCGTGAGCGGCCCTGGATAGGGACGAGTGAGAAGCGAAGTTTCGAGGTTGGGGGTTCGGCGCGGGATGTGGCGACGGGAAATTGGGGTCGGGAGTCGGTGTATTTGCGGAAAAATCCTGACGGGCTGAGGAACGGACCGTCGGATAAGTGCGGGTCATTCCGTTTAGCTGGCGTGATCCACGGAAGATCCTCTATGGCGAAGCCACAACAACACTCATACAACATCCTGTCATCAAAAATGTACAATCGGCGCGGCGACAAGAGGCGCTCTTGGTATGTCCAGCCCCGCGACCCCCACACTGTCTTGTCGAGTGGGGCCATCACCTGGACATAATCATTGTAGATACTGTCGTACATCATGCGCCCAGTCTCCTCTTCATACCCGAGCCATATAGAATCCACCCTCGCCCTCGGCCGCCTCACCCGATCACTAAGAAACCCCGGAATGCAATCCGTCTCCCTACTTGCAAACGCCGCAACCAACGTCACTGCCGCCAGCGAATAGACCTTCCCCATGCAGCTAATCTGTTCCGCCTTGTCCTCGTCGCTGTCCTGAACGATACAGAAGCGGTCGACCCAGAGATATCGGATGTCAAGGAGGCGGCAGAACCTGATTGCTTCGTGGAGTAGGGGGCGGATTGGCTGCTGGGATAGGCCGCCGGGTTGGTAGAAGTGGTGGCGGGTGTCGTGGCGGAGGGAGAGGGGGGCACCGGTGGTGCAGAGTTCCCAGACGTAGCTGAGGGCGACGTAGCGGATGACGGGGTCAGATTGGTTGTGTTTGTCAAAAGCGTTTATGACGCATTGTTGGTGGGTGTCAATGAGACGGAAGTTAGGCGGTAGGCCTGGTTGGATGTTAGCATAGTGTCGTTTTTGTCTGTGTAATCAAAGTGACTCACCTCGTCCTGTATGGCCATTGTCACAAACACACTCCGTCAACCACCTCCGCGGAAGCATCCGGTCAAACCGTCTCTGGAATGCCCTCTTAATCCCAGTGAACACCACCCGCCGTCTCCTATCATATCTAATCTTGACCGCCTCTTCATAGTTCTTCGGACTCCCCAAAAAGTTAACCAGCGAAAAACACAACATAACCCCGAGAACTTTTCGCTGCCGATCTCCCCATCCCACCTCCGGAACTCCCCGCAGGTACTCGCCAATAGTAATCGGCGCATTCAACTCTTGATATCTAAAGGCTCTAGCCACCTCCACCTTGTTCACCATTGACGCTGGATCAGGCTCTCGGTCCAGGACCATCTGCCACAGGAACTGGCATACCCTGCAGCGCGATTTGGACAGGAGTTTCGCCGAGTACTCGGTGCAGAGTGTGAGGATGTCGAAGGGGCAGGCAGTGTCTTTCCAGCCTACGAGGTACCCGGTGATGAGCCATGATTGGCAGGGCCGACAGATGGAGGGCTGCTGGGGGCAAAAGGCATGGCGTCTGCGGCCACATGTTGATTTGGGCATTATTGTGTATTGGTTGGATTTAGGCTTACTTTACATTGATGGACAACACTCAAAGGTGAGTAAGCACGATATGCAGCTTACGATGACGGTCACGTGACGAGTTGACAATTAGATCTCTCTCACAAACATATACTTGTATTATCCTCCTTCTTTGCCCCTAATCTCCCAATCACTCGACCGGATCCGCCCCCCAGAAAAACGTCAAGATATTCAACCCCGCCCACTCATCCTTATACAATTGCGCCTTCTCATCCCCTGCCGCCCCCGCCCCCACCAACAATGGCAGAAAATGATCAGCCCCACCCCGCGGATGCATATCATACGCAAACGGAAACCCCCTCCACCCCACCAGTACCGCCAGTCTCTCCTCCCTCTTCTCCACCGTGACGGCCCTCGTCAACGCGGCATTCCACTCCTCGTTGTTCCGCTGGAACTGCGTCTGGGTCAGCGAGGACCCCGGGTCGCGAATCAGCGTCATCATGGTGCGCAGGTTGTGGATGGAGGCGAAGCCGGAGCCAAGAATGGCGATGTTTTGAGTGCGGAGGGTGGCGAGGGCAGCGCCGAGGCGGAAGTGGACAGTGGGATCTTCGGAGGTGAGGATGGAGACTTGGATTATGGGGATGGTAGCGGTGGGGTGGATGAGGAGCATGGGGACGAAGACGCCGTGGTCCCAGCCTGGATACAGAGTTAGTTTTGCTGATGTTGCCGACAAGGGGAGGGGAAAACTTACCTCTGACGGGGTCCAGCTCGGCCTCCAGATCTTGAGCCTTGATGGCCGCGGCAATGGTCTCGGCGACCTCGGGAGAGCCAGGAGCGTCATATTTGAGATCATAGGTCTCCTTCGGAAAACCATAGTAGTCATACAGCAGACTGTGCTTCTTCCCTGACGAGATGGTCGGCTTGTCCGTCTGCCAATGGGCCGTCACGAGCGCAATAGCCTTGGGCTCCCGGTCCGTCCCGATCCCCAAGATCTTGGGGACCCGATTCTTGAGCGAGTAAATGATGTCCTTGTGGCTAGGCTCATCCAGCAGAGGCATGGGTCCTGTCAAAATCTTATTAGAATTTCTTGTTTCATCATCTTATAGATCAACAGCTCATTCCCACTATCTCTCCACCACCAACATCATGTCGAGGGCCCATTGCGTGACACCAACTCGGGACTAACACCTTCTCCTTTCGGTAATTCGACGTGGTACCCACTTTGGGCTGCTAAAATGAGAAAGAGCAAAGGTTTCTTCCCCGATTTTTTATACATTTTGCTTACCTCCTCCGTGGGACAGCACAATGACGGGTGCTTTGGCCATTGTAGCGGGCGATTTGGTGATGGTAGGGTTGTGACCGTAGTAGCGGTAGGCGACACGGGCGCTTTGAGCAGTGATGAGGCCGATGACTGTGCGCTTGAGGAATGTGGCGAGGGATGTGGGTGAGGAAGGGGAAGGTTGCGAGGACATGGCTGGAGGGGGCGAGGGAGGACGGCCGGGCTTTATATAGTTTTTTTGTCCGTCTTGTAGTGGATCGGGAAAGATTGAGCCGTAGCGAGCGGGTAGCAGGCACAATGGTAGGGCGGGAAGGACTTTTTGCTCTGCTCTCTGGGTGCTTTGACTACGGTTATGGTCTGGGGCCTGACTATATATACACCTTTACAAACAAATATCCCAACGGGGGGTCCAAAATCTACGGAAGCTGCCGAGCGGTCGAATCACCCTCTTGTCTCGAAACACCCGTCAGGAGCTGTCTCTTCCTTTTTTTTCTTATATGACCTGATAGTCAGGTGCCTGTATTCTATCTCAAACCACTAACAGCAAAGATATTTCAAAAAGTTTGCTGTAGATTACGGGCAGGCAACAGACAGACATGGTTGGATACGGCACTTTGTAAGCACCGGCTTGCCGATCGTGAGTGTTCCCGCGCGGGAGACTCAACTGTTAAGGTATTGTGTGCGGATACACTGTATTTTTAACAGGGTCTAACAGGGGTTACAGGGGTCACGATTCAGGCTTCAGCAGGGTCGGTGCCCTGTAAATTTAGCAGTAGTTGCCATGTCGTACAAGGGCCGCGCGCTGGGGAAGTGGGTTGACAACTTTCCAAAAAGGCTTATAGATTGAGATCTTTAACCTCACCCGTCAGATCGATTGCGTTAGTTTGGAGGGAATTGTGGCTTACAAATTGATTTGTTACAGTTTATATATTGAATTGTTTTGTTTTCTATGTTCACCTGAATTATCTCTTGTCGCCAAAATTTTCCTTACTAAACTCTAGTCTCCTCAAAATGGCATCGCATACAACTAGGGTTAAAACATCATGGAAAACCCTTTAGGTCCTTCTGCCCAAGATCACATGACTATACCTGCCTAGTGAGATGATCTTGTAACAACCAAGCATAGTATATTTAGTGACCAGCAAACTCATCACCAACTAAAAATGAGCTCTGACCAAAAAGAAGTCAAGTTAGACCCCGAAGCCATCGGCGAAAACGAACGGCAATATGCCACATTTCTCCAAGACCCCGAGGCCGTAGCAAAGTACGCCTTAACCCAGACCGCAACCGCAACCCTCGCCAACTAACCACCCACCCCCACACCACAGATTCCCCAACCGCCCCGTCAACCTCCGCAAGACCCCCCCCTTCTCCGACCTCTACCTCAATTTCTTCAATAAACTCCTCGCCATCAACAACAAACCCGACGCCCGCCCCGGCATCCACTCCTCCCGCGTCAACAACCAAGAGCTCAAACGCCACCTAATCGACGGCTACATCTCCCATTGGCGTGCCACTGTCGGCCCCGACTTCTACCCAGCCTTCCGCTTGATTCTCCCCGATAAAGACGGCGATCGTAGCATCTACAACCTGCGCGAAAGCGCCATTGCCAAGCTGCTCGTCAAGCTGATGAACCTGGACCGGCACAAGTCGGAGGATGCGCGGAAGCTGTTGAGTTGGAGGGTGCCGGGGAATGACTTTCGGGCGCAGGCGGCGGGGAATTTCCCAAGGTTGTGTTATGAGGAGGTGGTCAAGAGGCCGATGAGGACGACGCCGGGGGATTTGACGATTGCGGATGTTAATGAGTTGTTGGATAAGTTGGCGGCGGCGAGTGGGGAGGCGGAGAACCTGGCGATTTTCGGGGTATTTTATAGCCGGATGTGTCCTGAGGAGCTGTTGTGGGTCATCCGGATCATCTTGAAGCAGATGAGACTTGGAATTACAGACAAGATCGTTTTTAGCTGTTGGCATCGGGATGCTGAGGTACTGTTCAATGTCTCTTCCAGCCTGAGAAGGGTTTGCTGGGAACTGTACGACCCCAAAATCTCTCTGGACAGAGAATCGACCGGAATCTCGCTAGGTGAATGCTTCCAGCCTCAGCTCGCCCAGTTCCAAAAGACCATGTATAGTTGGAACACCATGGTCCAGCATCTCCACCCGGAGCCCGACGACCCGGAGTTCTGGATCGAAGAGAAGCTCGATGGCGAGAGAATGCAGATGCACATGATGCCTGACCCGTTGGTTCCCCGCGGCAAACAATTCAAATGGTTTTCAAGACGCACAAAGGATTATACCTATCTGTACGGCTCTCACATGGAGCAGCCTGACTCTGCCATGACCAAGCATCTCAATGTCTGTTTCCACGAGAATCTAGAAAGCGTCATCCTCGACGGAGAAATGATCACTTGGGACCCCGAAGCTGATCTCATGGTCCCCTTTGGCTCTCTCAAAACTGCTGCCCTTGATGAGCAGCGCAAGACGGACGGTGACCGCGCTGTGTCATCGTCTCACCAACCCTACTTTCGTGTCTTTGACCTCTTGTACATGAACGGTAAGGATCTGACCCGATATACTCTGCGAGACCGACGGAATGCTCTGCATCGAATCATCCGCCAACATCATCGTGCCGCAGTGGATGGCTCCACCGAAGTTGTCCATGGCGTGTTCCGTCGCCTGGAGGTTCATCCACATATCGTCGCACAGACAGCCGATGCTATCGAAGTTGCCCTCCGTGACGTCATCAGCCGAGCATCCGAAGGGCTCGTCCTCAAAAACCCGCGGTCCGTATATCGTCTAAACAGCCGCAACGACGACTGGCTCAAAGTAAAACCCGAATACATGAACGAATTCGGCGAGTCCCTCGACCTCGTAGTCATTGGCGGCTACTTTGGATCCGGCCGCCGAGGCAACATGCTCTCGTCCTTCCTCTGTGGTCTCCGGGCTTCCGAGAACCACATCGCCGCTGGCATCTCCGCTGAGAAACACTGGAGTTTCTGCAGAGTTGGCGGTGGCTTTTCCCGAGGCGACTACGACCAAATCAAACACCAAACCGATGGGCACTGGCACACCTGGGACGACCCGACCAACTCTCCGCACCCTTACATCGAACTCGCCACCTCGGGCAATCGCCTCATTGAGAAACCTGATCGCTGGATTCGCCCTCGGGACTCGTTTGTTATTGAAGTCAAGGCGGCGTCTGTAGTTCCTTCTGATTCCTTTGCGACAAAGAAAACGTTGAGGTTTCCGAGATTGAAGAGGCTACGGTTTGACAAGGCTTGGAATCAGGCGTTGAGTTTTGATGACTTTAATGCGTTGCAGGTGGAAGTGGCGGCCCAGTTGGAGGAGAAGTCGATGACGGCGGAGAGGAAGAAGGGAAGGAAGGCAAAGAGGGCGCAAAAGAAGCTGAGGATTGCCGGTGCGGATGCAAGTAGCTCGGAAGTTCTACTGGAGGAAGTGGTGGGCGATGGGGCGAGGACCTTATTCGAGGGTATGACATTTTGTATCATGAGCGACGCAGGAAAACCACTCAAGATGACCAAGGCGGCGCTTGAAGAGGTCGTGAAGCGCCACGGCGGTAATATCGTCCAGCGAGTCACCGACGACGATATCCACCACGTAACTATTATTGCCGAAAAAAAAGTCGTCGCCGTCGCCAGCGCCCTCAAACGCGGCAATGTCGACATTGTCAAGCCAATCTGGCTCCTCGACTGTACAAAGCAGTCCAATGGCGGCTCTCTCCTCCCCAAAGAGCCCGCCCACTACCTCTTTGCGCAAGACTCCACCCTCACCAAAGCGGCGAAAACCCTCGATAAATACGACGACTCCTACGCCCGGAACCTCACGAATTGGCAGGACCTCAAAGAGATCCTCAACGCAATGCCCATGACCATGACCACGCAGGCAACCCTTCAAGAAATCGCGCAAGCCGCCCGCGAAATGAAGAACGAATTTGAAAATGCCGGTATCAATATACAGGAAGACCGCTACGCCGGCCTCTTCACAGACCTTGCGGTCTCCTTCCGCACCGTCGACCCCACCAATATGCCCCAGGGCCACCTAGCCGCCCTGTGCAATCGGCTGCGGCGGGATTATGAAAGATTTACGGGGTACGTGCGGTTCGGCGGGGGGACGATAGTGGATGATTTTGCGCGGGCAACGCATGTGGTTGTTGTGGGCGATGAGGTGAAGAAGGCGAGGGGGATTAAGGGGAATATTGCGAAAATGGGGGGGGCGGTGGTTGTTTGGGGGGATTGGGTGGATGCATCGTGGGAGAAGAGGACGTTGGCGGATGTTGGGATGTATGCGGTGGATAGGGAGATGTAGAATCAAATTAATAAGATGGGGTGTTAATGGAGGATCCAGTGATATAAATAATCCAGTGATATAAATACACAACGGTGTTGTTTAAAGTGGGGCTGTAATTTTGCCGAACAAGGTTATAGTGAATGACATCACTAAGCAAAGACCTTGATTACTCATAACAAAAAAGCGTCATGACACTAAGTAAATTCAAAAAATACACCCACCGACTGCTATATAAACGCTACTACCCAATAAATCCAAATATCCAATATCCAATGATATAATAATTACACAATCTGTTGCCTCAGCAGACACGGCCAGTGCTGTCGGCCCTAATCAAGAGAATGATGTCCTTCCTTCCTACCCCTTCCTACCAATCCATTCCGGCAGTGCCGAGCCCGGACTGCAATCCAATTAACCCAACCATTCAGACATACCCTTACCCAAACCGGTCGTTAAATAAAGCAAAAAAGGAAAACATACATCATGAAATCAATCCCCTCCACCATCTAAAAGTACTCATCATCACAGCTATAGAAGCTCTCCGAATCCGACTTGTCATCCTCCTCTTCCTCACCGACCAACGTCGTTCCCGTACGGCAAGAATCAGGTTTATCGTTATCCCCTTCATTGCCTTCAGCTGTAGGGACCGTCAAATGTCCAGTTGTCCGGGGCTTAGCGCCAAAGACAACGGGCTTGCGGATAACGTTGACACACTTCACCTCTTGTGCCTTGGACCCCTTGGCACCACCAAGGCTAAAGACAGGACTTTGCCAGCGGGACCCTTGCTTTGACAGTTCCTTGAATTCGCTGGCACGGCCCGTCACCGTCAATGGACAACCGTGATCATCTTTTTGCACAGGAAGGACAACGTTTGGAAGCAGGCTGTTCGTCGCCGACCATGTGAACTTGGTAATCCCCGCCTTCTTCTTGGCGCCACCCAATGAAGCCGAGAGCGCCGCTTTCCTCCGCGCCCGCGTCCTCCATACCAACTGTGCAGCACGATAGTATCGTCTCCCTCGTCCCAGTGGGCGCCTGTTGATTTCCTTGCATCTCTCGACATGCGCCACAGCTTCCGAATGGATTTCCCAAAGTAACTCATCAAGCTCAGCGGCCTTCTCGCGCAGAATACGCTCCGTGGTCTCCGCCAAGGCCTTACGAAGAGCCTTGGTCACATGAGACTTGAAAATGGAATGCATAATCTTGTGACGGGACTCAACAATGTTGACTTGGAGACGCGAGACGTCAATGTCAATGTGCGTAAGATGGAAGAGCTTAGCGGTTGAGGGTTCGGCAGTTGATTTGCTTTGGTTAGATCCTGATGAGTTTGGTCTTCCAGTGGCGGGAGCCGCGGCCACAGCAGCAGCGACAGCAGGATCCTTGGTGAAGCAAATGCCAATGCGGACAGCAAGACCATCGTTGGGTAACAAAAGATCAGCAATGCCAGTATCCGCAATTTTGGGAAACCCAGACTTGCGCTTAACGTGGAAAGTGACACCCCGAAGGTCAAATTGAATTCCGGACATGTAAAGCTCACAGGACTGTGTAACCTGGGTGCTCTTCACAGAATGGGTCAACTTGAAACTTCTTCCTGAAACAGTGGAAACGTTACGCTTATGAGCCTTGGGTAACGTCGGTGCAGGAGTGCGAGTCCAGTTGACGTTAGTTTCCGAGTTCCAGTGCACGGCGTTTGGCGTGAAGTTATCACTCTGAAGTACAAGGTTTTCGATAATGACGTCATACTCATCAGAGGTGAACTCGACGCGAGGAAGAGGGATATAAGACACCTTGGCGAGAGCGGTCGGCAGGAACACTTCAATCAAGTCTTTAAACAGGTGAGGCTTGAACTTTATGCGGCCCTCGCTGTCTTGCCCAATGTCCTTTAGCACCTTCTTGAAAGCCGCAATGAAATTCTTGTTTTGGTCGTCCTCCTCGAATTGCTGTACAATGAATCGAATCTCCTCGGCAAGCTTGTCGGTTTGAGTTTTATACTTGTCACGTAGCAACGCATGGCCCACGCTGTGAAGGTCATGCCAATCCTCCGAGAAGTAGTCCTCTAGCAGATAACCTTCCTCAAGCATACATCTCTTCAGGAAACCATTAAGATCCCGAAGCCAATGTCGCAAGTGAACGTCGTGCTTAGTGGCGAGTGATATTTGCTTGACGGCTGATAAAAGCCCATCCAACGAGGTGCCATTGGCAAACCGTTCAATCAGAGTCTTGAGATTTGACTCTACCGCACGGACTGTTGATGGTCCATATCTGCTTTCCCTAATTGAATCTTGACCATCTTCTGCGAGTTCAAGCGCAAAGTCCTTGTATCTCTTCAGTAGCCTTAACAGGCTTATAGTAGCAGAACGAAAGTCAGCCTTGTGTTGACATTCCTGAACCATTTTTTTCACCCGGAATGCAATGCTTTGTTGGCGTTCTTTGGGCACCTTTTGTTCGAGGTAGGCCCGAGCATCAGCCAAAAAGGCCTCCCGTTTAACGCGGATTTTATCACAGCTCCGGGGACTGATGAACTCTTCGGATCCATTCAGAGCTAGTCGGAATGTCTCACATCGAGATATCCTTCTTGGCCCACTTGCACTGGATGCCGATGACGTCTCAGATGACGACCGGTTGTGATACTTGTCAGGACTGACTATTAATTTTGCTCGTGTCCGGATACCGTCAAAGTTCGGTTCCGAATACCAGACATGATCCTCCGCAGGAAGATCGAGCTGTGCTAATTGCTCTCCAGAAGGTCTCAGAGCCTTGCTAGCCGAGGTTGCAGCATCTGAAGCAATGTCTCTAAACAGGATACCAACATCTTTGACTGCATGCCAAGGATATGTCAGCAATCTAAAACATTCGCAAGCAGAAAGTAAACAAACTTACGTAGTTTACGAAATTGCCCATTAGTGACAATCACGTTGGCGACGGTATGTAAAGCGCGTAGGGCTTGAACCCGATCAGAACCACTCACAGAACGAGATACCGGCCGTTCAGGAATGCGCAGATCGGTCAGATGAACACCGCGAAGGTTCCAGTAGGTATCCTGCAATATATTTCCCTCATTCTTTGACAATAGCAGCATCTGGGCTGAGCGAACTAGCGTGCAGGCATCCTTGATCAAGATGCGGCCATCGCGAGACACACGCGAGGGGGGCTTGCGAATTATTCTTTGTGCCAATACAGAGTTAACGGCGATATCAACTTGATCATTCTAATTGGTGATATAGTTAGCAGGTGCTCCATGTGAGTGTTCACTGTGTTGAACACAAAATTTCATAGACGCTGGTCGTTTTCATCTGATGTCCAGAACCGGGGATTTTATGGACAGGGACTTTAATGGCTGGTAATTGGTAATTCGCGGCAAAAGCCGGGCCACCCAGGCATTTGCACTGGAAAGGATTCCTGCCAATGTCTCAGTGGCGGGTGGGATGGTTCCAATATTTGGTGCGCATCAAGGCGGCAGAGCATCTGCCACTATGCGGCACAAAGAAACAAAGAAACACTAGCCCGCTGCGAAGATATACGCAGCTCCATATTGGAAAATGGAAAAACAATATGACGCGCGTGTTCAGAGGCACAGCAGAGAACAAACAGAAAACTCCACAAGAAACATGATCATCGTGGGCTGTGGGCAATATGGCGTAACGCATGGCGTAGCGATCAACAATCTTGAGCGCTGCACATATGCGTATCTGCGTAGCCGTACTGCAACCTTTATTGCATGCTTCCAATAACTTTGTTGTATGTGACTTACCGAAGGGCATTTACCGGCTCGCAGGGCAGTGCTGATTCCATACAGCTGCAGCTTGCGCGCCACTTCAGAGTTCTTTTTGGCGACATCAAATGGCTGATTGGTAGTTTCTGCTGACTTTAGGGAAGAATTTTGCTGGCGCTTTCGGTGTTCAGAGGTTCGCATGGTGAAGCCAGGTATGGGAGTGTTGCCAGCCGTGTTAGAGCGGGTTCTTATCGCAACAGACGTCATTGGAGCTGCATGAGGATGCGTGCAGTGTTGGAGATCGAGAAGCGGGGAGGTGGAGGCGGTGATGATGCTTGAGATGGCGAATGGATTGCTCGCACAAGTGAACCAGATGTAGCACGAGAGAAGCAAGCAATTAGAATGTAGAGTCTTCGGATCGCGGAATGGAGATCGTCGGATTCGTGTGCTCCAGAGCACAAAATCGGCTGATTTGTCGGATTAAGTAAAAGGGAATCAAGTTTGAAATGGTTTGTTCTGCCCGTCAGTTGACAAGAAAGTAAAGACGAGAATTGAAGAATTGAAGAATTGACAAATGATCAGCACACGTGAGAGATCGTAAGATGTGAAATTGGTGAAATTGGTTGCCAAATTAAACAGCTTCAATGAAAGGTGAAGCCGTTGTCGGGCGAAGCTCGTTCGTTTCGCGACGAGCGACCCAAGGTTTGTAAAAGTGGAAGATCAAGAAATTGGCCGTGCAGCCCAAGTAAGCTTATGGGCCAAGACCAAATGTTTGTCTCACGCTATGTTGCGCTATGGTTTTAAATTCCCAGGTGCGAGAGCAAAAAGCCTGGAACAGAGATGGCCGGGGAAGATGACAGGGCTCAAGGGGTAGAAACGTGATGACAGCGGATGTTGGTCGAGGTAAGTGAGTGAAAGTGAGTGGTGAGTGGTGAGTGGTGGTTTAAGCAACGGTTCGGTTGCGCCAATGAGATTAAAATAGAGTAAAAGACTTAGACGAGTTGTATATCGTGGGTATTTGACGATTGAATTCTAAGGCAAAGAGGCCACGATAGCAACGGTTGCGAAAAGCTGCAATGTGGTTATTTTATCACACGATGTGAGAGGCTAGATTGCAGAAGGGCAATGATTGGATGCTCTCGCCTAGATGCAGGAAATGCATGAGAGCAGAAAAGGTGAGCGATGCGTCATGTGGCTCGGCTGATTGACGATATGTAGTTGGTAGGAGAAATCGGACCAAAAAACGATTACGTCGGAGGCGGAGGCGGCGGCGCTACTTTTAGTACTTTTTAGTGCTTGGAGTAGGATTGAGAACAAAAGGGAAATGAATTTCGGTGTTCGTCAAAAGAAATGGAATATCAGATCTTCATTTTAGACTTCATTCTTAGATGATGGTGGCAAATGCCGTGACCACAACATAGGGCAATTTCCATTTGTCGATCCGGGAATAGCATACGTATATTGTTGAAGGACGCTAACCCCACATCGACATTAAAATGTGATTGGTTAGCGTTCTTCTACTGGAGGATCTTGGTTATTCCTAGCTATGACAAGCACAGTAAGTTCTCTCACAATTCAATTGGAGATACTCAATTCTCTTCATTGGGGTCCAGATATCTAGAACAGTCTCATGACATCATCAAGCGCAATCATTCCAAAGTGGAGCCGGGGTCACCGCTTGCATCTTCAAACGCCAGACCCACTTACCCCCAACTCAACATATAGTAGGTGACTGCGTAATAATGGTAATGATGGGGGAAACAGAGCAGTCACGATGTACAATATTTTCATAATAAATTGGTAATTACATCTGTGAGATTTGAAAAAAAAAATCAATTGTCATGACGATTATTTTGAATATTTCAGCTCGGCTCTTGTATAAATGTGGATCCACAATCCGGTATCAAATATTCGTCAAATATTCAGACCAGATCACAAATGGCTGTCAGATCGCCGTAATCCTCCTCAACCCCTCACATACAGAATTCAGGCTCAACGAACTTGACACTCCAGACTCAGCTTGGCGCGGAGACACCGAATCTCAAATAAACTTCTTCTATGGTACTATTAACGTAAACAAACGCCAGATTACCACTCAACGACCCTTTGTCCTGCGTCATGCCTCGTTTTCTACGCTCTTCTCCAGCCTATTGCAGCCCCTCTGCAGCCCCTGGGCTCTGCTCCAAACTCCACCTCCACTGCGTCTGCATCCTCTGCCCCCACCGTCGCCAATCGCATAAAGGTTTCGTAGCCTCATGATCAGCCCCCGCCCAGACCATCTACCACATCCTCAGCATACCGGATCTCCCAATCCCCTAGCCCACTTTAAGCCCCCAACAATCGGGAGCAGCAAGATAAATCCGCCGGCAAAACTGCCGATTCCGTAGCGGTAGGCCCGTGCCGTACCTAAACCAGCCAATTCGGCGACCCAGGTTGACACTGTTGTGAGGCACCCGCAGAAGCCATCACTCAGGCCAGCAAGCACCTGGCATCCCACAATATTGTGGACCGGAACATGTTCACCGACAAAAAAGGCGCCAAGAAGCACACAGCCTATAAGGTTTGCTGTCAGAGTGCCGACCGGATAGCCGTGGCCAGCATTAAAGGTGGACAAATGATAGCGCAACATGGTGCCCAGCGGGCCAAAAACCAGCGCAAATAGCGGCTTGCTACGCCAGGAATTGTGACCCGAAGGGGGCATAGCAGTCATGAGAACCGTGCCAATCCAGCCACCATAACCCAGGAAGGTCATCACGACATCCAACGTGGGCAACCATTGATGGGGAAGACCATGCATACCAAATTTCATCCCACCAGCATTCACTGCCTGAGCAAGATGGCTTCCAAAGTAGAAACCCGCGAGACTCATCACCGGGTTTAAACAGGCGACGGCAGCAAAGGCCATGAAAGAGTCACCTGCCGGTCTCGGGACCGTGTAATTGAGGGTCAGGTCACTCGTTGCAGCGAGAAAAGTATCGAGGATATATGTAGAAAATGATGTAAATGAGCCACAGAACCCAGTCGCCAGCCCAATGTATAATGGTAAGGACTTCTTTGCTTTGACATAATCGCCTTTTTGCAGTTTTGGGAGTTCGTTTTCCCGGCCCTCACTCTCGCTCAGTAACTTTCGGATCCGGGTAAGTCCCATGCCCGCCCCGGCTCTCTCTATCCCGGTCGCCTGAGCCTCGGCCTGTGGCTCCGTAGCTCCTCTTCGATTGTGCATCTCAGTTCCCTCAGTTTCCACGCCAAAAATCTTGCGTCTCGCCGTCTCCACAAACACCATCCGCTCTTCTAGTAAAAATCCCATCACTGCCGACCCGGCCACATTGGCCCATAAAACACCGAATGAAACAGGCGCATTCGGATACTCGGTCAGCGCGGCGAGACCCAGTCGTGCAAGAACGCCAAAGATGCTCCAGAAAGCAAGATGTCCGTGGATGATGAATGAAAGGACCAACAGCGACCATGTCGGTTGGTCAGCCTTGGGTGTTTTTGGCGGCAGGGGCCTTGAAGGGAATTCTTCTGATTTATCGTCGGCCATTGATTTTTTTTCTTTCCTGTTTTTTCCTTGTTTTCTTTCTTTGTATTCTATTTTTCTTGATGTCAAAATTTGAGATGGAGGTTGGATCTGGTGTGCTGACAGTAAGACCGGGGGTCCCGCTGCCGATAAGCAAGAATCTTGGCGCGGAGTTGGTCCCGTAAATAAATGGGTACGGAGAAAAGGAGGAAAGTCACGGATCAGAAAGTGGGAGTATTCGGCAGTCAATGCTCTGTTGTCCTAAGTATGATGATCAAGTCTGATGATCAAGTCTGATGATCAAGATTTGATATTGGTCAAGGGACGCGAAAAAAATAAATAAATAAAAAGGCTGCGCTTTGAATTCCGGTGTTAGTTACGGATGAGTCAAGCCTAGCGATACAAGATCCATTTCCACATATCGAAACAATAAAAAAACTCTTAGGACGACAATAAATCAAGCTTGTGAAGTGAAAAAGTAAATATCGGGAGATGCACATGTTTTTCAGAAATTACGGTGAATTGGGTAGGATTATATAATCATGAATTTGCAACAAAGAGTCAACATAGAGTGTTGGCCGGGAGCTGTTAGCTCTAGGTACTACATAACCCTAAGATACAACATGATGCAATGGGAAGGTGACCGCTAGTTGAGACAAAAGAGATGCAAAGTCATTCAAGTGTTAGCAACTGCTAATTTTTGATGATCATGTAAACAGAAGGTACCGGTAGTATATATACAGCAGGTTTTTAGTCTATTATTATGAAATCCATTTTGGTTCTATATTCTCATTCTTGTGGAAGTTAGGTTTGTCATATCTCCAACTTTCAATGAATAGTTGACCTGTTTTGGCTATGTCCCAGGTTAATTGATGTTCCATGCAATATAACGCACACACAAAAAAAAAACAACTGTCAACATGGTCTTCCAGGAGCCCTCTATATCACACTGCCCTTATTTCGGGAACAAAAACTCAACTCGACGGTCCCTCGGGTCCCGCCGCGCAACGAGTCCCAGGGCCGGCTCTTTGCCCAAATTGTCCTTCCCAGAGCCTTTCTCTTGTATGTCTGGCAAGCTCCGTTGACTATCACCGCTCTGTGACTTTTGGGAATGTTGTTGGCTCAGGATTCCTGTCAGTTCCTGGTGACCCATTAATGAGGGCATCTCTGTGACATTGGACAACTGAGATGGTTCTGAACGAGTTTCTGAAATCTCAACATTGGGAATACAGGAACTTGCTGGTACAGCATCGTTGTCAGCTCACGGTAACCCATGAACGAAGGCATATGGGTGATGTTGTTGGATGAGCTATGTTCCATCTGGGGTGCCAGCCTTGTCTATGGGTTCGGGGAATTCGCGAATTCCCTGAGTGAGCTTTGACACGGCTTGCTTGCTCCTTGGCGTGCACATCACCTACAGTATTGATTTTTACTTTACCAGAAATGTCTGAAGCTGTGTCTTGACTAACACTAACACTGGTACTTGAGAGAGGCATAATAGTTTCACTGGCCGTGTGATCTAGACCACAGAGAATGTACTCATCGCCAGTGGTTTCCAATTCATGATCCTCACCAGCTATATGTAGCCCGGAGAGTTCACTGGCATCCCAGTTTCTTGCGCCGATTATCTCATTGGAATTATCAGTAATCAAGTCGACCACAATGCCCACCTCTTCCTGCATCCTCGGAATCGGAACAGCCTTTTCATTTTTCTGAGTTGCTCGATCCAACTCTTGAGACTGTTCAGAAGTTGGAATCCTACGCCTCTCCAACAATGAGACCGGCAAATCAAGGACAGTGCCGCAATGAGGCTTACCATTGGGCTTGCTGATCCAAGATTGATCATGGTGTCCATCGGAGAAGAGAGACGAAGGTGCACTGTCCGCATTGCGTAAATGTGACGCTGCGGAAGAGGTGGTTCCCTGAACCTGGACCTTCTTCTTGGGCCGTGAAACTGGTGATTCAGAACCGGCGGGAATTTGACTTTGACTGGACATCCAGTCATAGACATGGTCCTTTGGCCTCGCCGCTTCATTATAGTCGAACCGTAATTCTTGGCGGCGGGTATTCAGCGTCTCAAAGTTGGTTTGCGTATTCAGGATCTTGATTTCGGTATTGCTGTCCTCTTCTCGTTCTCGTTTTCTCTTGCCATGTCGAACTTCGTAGCCGGTCATCGGCTTCATGACCTTTTTGATCGGCGCCATTGACCCGATAAAGTGCACCACAATCTTGATATCGATACCCAATATCATAGAAAGCCTGTGTACTGTCAGGATACGCACGTCGCAAGGGGACCAGGAGATTAAGATCTCAAGCTTGCCACCTCGAGAGAACTTGCACTCCGCCACGATCTTTTCAAGATCGGCATACGTGATATTAAGTAGTGATTTGGCAGATATTCTCTGATCATCATCGGTGCTGTTGGATAGCCACGCAATGATGAAGGCACTCAACTTGACTTCCGCGTGACTGTCACGCCAGTTACCCACAAGTTCCGGGTTTTTCCTTGCGTCCCCATCAAAAGGGCAGGACGCCTTAATGTCCAGGATGTGGAACAGTCTCTTAACAGCAACAGGCCAGCCGGGGAAAATCAATAACCGGCGGCCAACACTCATGGGCAACGGCTCCAGCCCTGACACTGAAAACTGGACAGGTTCGGGCATGACTCTTCGTTCTTCGAATCGATGCAGCCCTTACAGATTGGTCCTCGTAGGTGTGATGTAGCGAAGGACACCCATGACTTTGTTGTCTGCAAAAACAGTGCCCAACGGCAGACGATATATCGTCTTTTGGGACTTGATGAGCTCGGTATCCTTATGTTCCAAGAGAGCGCTAGTGTAATTGAGGAAGGTTTGATCCCGAGTATATTCGAGACGAAATACCGAGTAGTCATTGCTTCTGGGTTGCGAGCCGGAAGTTTGAGTAATAATCTCTGAGGTTTTACTAAAGGAACCAAGGTTTGCGGCTACCTGATTTAGAACGTTGACAGACTCGACAGTTGTAGTTGGGGGATTGATGTCTACAACCTCTGCAATATCAGAGTCCAATCAGAGTCCAGTTTGTCGTTTACTTGTACAGCCATGGACGCATCATTCGGATCGCTGGGATTATCTTGAATCACAGTAATATCAGACCTAATCTGCCGTGAAATGAAGATTACCGAATCATCATCATCTGAAACAGTGGACAAGTGATAGTCCATTATATCATCCCCAGAAGCCAGCTCGTCCTGGTCATGGGATGGGTACGAGTCGATGTTATCGTCTAGTGATGCTTGGAAATATTTCAACTGGTAGCGTTCGGGACTGGGCGACTTGGAAGTCACATGGGAGGAATGTGGTGATGGTATCTTGGCACGGGATGCTTGGATACTTCAGTGGAAGTGTCGGGGACAGAGTATGGCTGGACTTGTAAATTAGTAGATGATCGATGTTAGCGATGATGAAATGATGAATATAGGGTGTTATACTGTGCTGCAGAGACAGCAGCTTGAAGTAATGTGCTAACGAATATATGATACAAGCACAAAGTGTAAGATGTTCAAAGTGCTGTGATATTGTCAATGATATATATAAATATGCTGAATGATGTCAAATAAAGTATTAATATCAATGTTATGGAGATGTTGGGAAGAGAAGCTGGAGAGAAAAAGAAAAGAAACCAAGATCTAAAACGAAAATACATTTTGCAAACATTTATAGAAAAATATGCAGCAGCATAGAGTTGATGATAGCGCCAACCATAACATATGTTAGTTACACAAGCTATTAACAAGATGACATAACTGAGGTTAGTCACCATGAGATGGTTACTATGATGAGCAATCCCTAACCACAACAAATTTTTCAGGATACCATTCTCAAAATTAATATAATGGCTATCATTACATTGACTCAGTTGGTTGAAACCATAGGAAGCAGTCCAAGTCAATCATGGACATTCACACAACTAATTTATGAATGCTCAGATACAGAAAGCTTAGATAGACACAAGTGTCATCACAGAAACAACTGAAAATTCTGGTACCACATTAAAATTACAGCATATAACAATCTTCTACAAAGATCCAAATCACCATCTTGATACATTCGTAATACACTTCACAAAGCTAATGGAAACGGAATGGATGAAAGATGACATTGTTCACTTCGCCATCATGCCAGGTGGCACCCAAACAAAGAGACCCAGCACCGATACCTTTTTCCATGGAATCAAATCAGTCGTTGTAGACTTGATGCAAATTTTTGATTTTTTTGGTCCGCGTAGGAAAGAGTAATTTTTTCTTTTCTTTTTTTTTTTTTTTAGCCCTTTGCCAATCCTGAATCACTTTTACATCGAATGGTCGTGTCAAAAAGAGTGAAAGTCAAATTTACTCCTCATCCTCGTCGGCCTCCAAGGTGGTCTGGGCGATACGGTCCAAATCACGCTGGCCAGCTTCAGTGATGCGGCGGCCACCCTTCTCCTCATCCTGCTCGAGGACGCCAATCTTTTCGAGGGCCTGGAGAATCTTGCGGTCGACGCTGCCAGAGGCATCGACATGCTTAGAGGGACGGACACCACGGTTCTTGGCGGTGCCGTGAACCTTGCGGAGGCGGCCGACACCGACAGTCTTGCGGAGGTAGACGTGGCGAGCGACGGAGGCAGCACGGACGTAGAACCAGTCAATGTTCTGGGGAGGAAGCTCACGGGAAATACCGGTCTTCACGGTGTCAACCCAGCCTGAGAGTCCGTTAGTAGACAGTACATTGACATTAGACTAAGATTGCGATAGATACATACCGGGAATGGGCAGCTTGCCCTGACGCTTCAGGAAGGCAGCATAAGCGCCAATGAACTTCTGCGCCTATTCACATACAAACCCGCTATTAGCAAATATTCCGTCATCAGAGGTCTTTCGACCCCCTCACACCTGCTCCAATGAGTCCCATGTAATAAGAAAAGAGATCTGTACCCCCCGTCGAGCTGGAAGAGTACAGGCCAGCATTGCTTGTATGCGTCGAGGTATTTAGTATCAGCATCAGTATAGGCGTCATGATGGTGAGGTCAACCAAGTCGAGTTGATGTCGATAGGTAAAGCACATATTCCAGCGCTAACCAAGACATGGCGGGCACAATGAGCGGACAATAGGCCATTTCAGGTCCAATTGACACTCTTGCCAAATTTCCTCGCATTTTTGAGTGGCACTTTGGCGTAGTAACCTCAAAATCATTCGGTCGGTGGTGACCACCCGGAGACGAAATGACAAATTGTCATCGATCGAGTTCGTCGGGTCGCTGTACAAGTTTTGCCGGCCTGTAATTCCATTCGACAAGGAGAAAGGTGAGGGGTGCCAAAACAGCATGTCGTCAAATTAAATGAAAACCTACATCAACGTCGCGAACGGAAACACCACCGGGCATTTTGACTGATTCTTTTTTCTTTGGTTGAGGGGACTAAAGAAGGGGGTTGACAAAGTAAATCTCTTGATCAAGTTTGCAAGTGGTCCAAAATTGTCAATGATATTACAATTTGCCAATGGCTAGTGCCTCCAGGGCCGGGGGTTGCAAAAAAATCAATTTTGTGCGTGAAAAGGATGCAGGAAACTAGGGCGCAAAGACCCCACTTGAGATGTGGCTGCGGCTCATTCCTGGTTGAATTTCAATACTCAGTTTTCAAGGGTTCCCCACTAACAAGCATGGATATGCTAAGTGTTGTTTTCAATGTTTGGACAGTGATTGAGAATCCTGGTAATGTTAAGCAACATGATCCAACTGAATTGTATGTATTACAAGAAACAACTGCTGAGTCTGATAGAATTAAATCATTCACACTCATGGTTTCAATGCGTCTGGTTAATGCGTGTCCTTGATAATCGCAATAAAAGTCAGATGTATGAGGAACAAACAAAGATCGCTTATAGATTAACAATTTCATATGACCAAAAGAAACATGATATGCCCCTAAACGCCGATTTTCTTGTACCCACACTCAACCCTCCTCCTCATCCATACTATCGTGTCTTCTACCCTTCCCTTTTCTCCCTCTCATAGTCTTACCACCCTTCTTGTTACCCTTAGTTTCTTGCAACTGTTTCATCTCCATCTTAGCATGCCTTTGCGCCTCCTCAACACGCCCAGTAAACACCATGACCTCCTCTTTCTGCGTAGGATATTCAGGGAACTTCATTCCCAGAGCAGCCTCAATGCGAGTGTAGATTTCAATATCGTACTGGGTAATGATGGTAATGGCGACACCAGATTTACCCGCACGGGCAGTACGGCCGACTCTGTGAACGTAGGTTTTGCTGTCCTGGGGAACATCGTAGTTGACAACCAGATCAACCTTGGGGATATCCAGACCACGGGCGGCGACATCAGTGGCCACCAGGATCTCACGAGAACCAGACTTGAACTTGTTCAGAGCACCAAGACGGGCAGTCTGAGACAATTGGCCGAACAGAGGAATGGCACCGAAACCAAGCGTGCGCAGTAGGATAGATAGCCGTTGAGTTTCGAATTGTGTTCTGGCAAAGATAATTGTAGTCTGGCCGGCGAATTCGGTGATGAGGTAAATGAGGTAGGTATCCTTTTGTGTATGTGGGATGAAGACGTAGTTTTGCTTCAGTGTTGAGACAGTCTGGTAGCGGTTGGCGGTAATCGAAACACGGACAGGGTCGCGGAGCGAGGCACGCTGGAGAGACTCAATCTTTGATGACATGGTAGCGGAGAAAAGGTAGGTCTTGCGTTCGCGGGGCAGGAACTTCAAAATCTTGTCCAGAATGGGACCGAAGTCCATGTCGAGAAGACGATCAGCCTCATCCATGACAAGATACTTGAGCGACCGGAGAGAGAAGCCCTTGGTTTTCTCAAGATGATCAAGGATACGACCGGGAGTGGCGACAATGACATGAGGCTTCTTCATTAGGGCGATCTGCTGAGTGGTCATCTCGAGACCACCAATGATGACGGCGCAACGAAGTGCAATCTGAGCACCAAGGGCATCAAAGACCTGTCCAATCTGTGATGCCAATTCACGAGTGGGGGCAAGGATCAAAGCAAAGTAAGGCGATGGCTTGTCAAGAAGGGCTTGGAGAATAGGGATAGAGAATGCGGCAGTCTTACCACTACCCGTCTCGGCCAGACCAATGATGTCGCGACCGGACAAAGCAGCGGGGATAGACTTGCGCTGGATGGGCGTTGGCTTCTTATAGTTGAGGCTATCGCAAGCTTCACAAAGTGAATCACAGATACCAAGATCTCTGAAAGTTTTGTTCTCATCAACCTCCTCTTCTTCCTGGCCGTGGGCACCAGCTTCATCCTGCTTGTCGCTCTCGGTCTTTTTCTCATTTTCCTCCTTCTCCTCTTCAGACCCGAATCCATCGTCTTCAGAAGCCTCTTCATCGCTAACTTCCTCGTTTTTCTCCTCTTCACTATCAGACTCTGACTCGGGTTCAGACTTCTTGGGTATCGCCTTGGCCTTCTCTCTTTCCTTCTCCTTCTCCTTTTCGGCAGTCTTGGTGGAGCTTTTCAGAATAAGATCAGCCTTTTTCGCGACAATAGCCTTCGCCTTCTTAGCATCAATGCCCTTCGCAATCAGAACCTTCTCTGCCTTTGCAAGTCTCTTGGCCTGGATCTCGTCGATAGCGTCAGCTGCGAGCTTGCGCTTCTTTGTGGTGATGGGAGCCATCGTGCGTTCAATCGGATATGATATCGGGTTTCCAGCAATTGTAAATACAGATCAGAATCAAAATGTCGTAAAGAAGGGGATATGTTCTTGGGTTGGCACTGATCTGTTACGGCTATGTTACGACTACGTCTTCGTCTTGTCGCATTCAATGGTACCACAGGCCGAAAAAAAAAGTTGGCGGTGGAACCTAGTTATACGGCAGAATTTTTCACCGTCTAAATTTGTTAGTAGACCCTATTATGATAACCCTAAGTGATCTTATTCAACTTCTATTAAAATTTTGAGTATAACTCGATACTCTTATACTGCATTTCTCACAACCATCATACCACAATTACAATCAAATGGCCCAGAAGATTTCCATTATTTTTTGAATTTTTTTTTTGGTATATTTGGAGCTATCTTTCCTTCAGATTAACTATTACAAAAAAGCAAAACAAAAGCATCATATTGCTTAGGGTATTATCCGATACGGCCTTCGCCCGACCCCGTATCCTAAGTCGCATCAACATTTTTTTATCACTCGGAATAAATAAACTATTTAGGCCCAGTTGGCAATCAAAGCCATGATACCGGCACCGAAGCACACGCAGACGACGGCGGCAAACTTGACCTTGAAGTTGGCACGGTTCATATCCTCGTTGAACATGAACTCGTGAGCAAGAAGCTCGACGAGACCAGTGTAGAGCAGGATACCGGCGGAAATGGAATCAAAGATACCGTTGACGAGAGTCTGAGTGTTGCCATTGTTGGGACGGGAACCAAGACCAGCAGCGATACCAATGGGTGTGGAGATGGCGTACATTAGCGACAACAGGTAAGGCCACCAGCCACTACCAGCAGGCCAGTCTACAGCAGCCAAACGAGAACCCACACCAAGACCCTCCATAAGTTGGTGGAACACGAGGACAATGGTCAGAATCACAACTTCGTCGGTAGTAGCCAAAACGAGACCAATGAAGACACTGTGGAAGATGACACCGAACTCGAGAATGAGAATACCAATGATTTGTCCAGCGAAGAGAGTCTGGGAATCGGCAGCGTGGGATTGAATGTGAGGGCCGTGGCCATGGGAGTGGGGAAGGTAGCTGAGATCAGCATGAGGAGCACTGGCGTCTTTCTTCTCACCAACGGAAGCGGCCGCATCATCAGAAGAGACGGCGTGAGCAGCCTCGATGTCAGTCTTGCCATGGGAGTGGGGAGCAGTACCAGTCATGCGACGAACGATTGAGTCGCTGAAGTGGTTGGCGACCATCTCAATGAAAAGCATGAGAAGAATGGTCATCAGGGCAATGAAGAAGGCCCAGTCGTATTCTCCAAGTTTATCCGCAAGGCATTCGTTGTGAAGAGCCTCAATGGCAGGTGACAGGAGATGCATAAGCGCTGTAGCAATAATAACACCGGTACCGATGAACTTAAAGACGAAGAAGAATTTCTTGGGAGAGAAGATGATGCTGATTCTGCCCAGGAAGATGGGAAGCAAGGCACCAATCAGCGAAGAGACGAGAATAATGAAGATGGCGGCAATTCTGAGCCCCATACGATCGAGTTCAGTGACATCGCCAGAGCACTGTTCATCCTCATCGCGACGGGCGATATAGTTATGATGGAAAGACATGCTTATGGCGAGCCTTGATGTCGGTGATTGTTGATCAAGATTGATTTGGGAGACAGTATAGATATCGATGGATCAAAAATACAGAAAATGGAAGTCGATCGAAGCCGAGGGGAACGCCGGGCTTTTATATGTTGGCAGCGGGAAGGGCCAGCCCGGAGACGGATTAGCGCGCAATAGACCGGAAGCTAAAATATGCCGGAATGGCGTGGGTGTATCCGACTGCGATCGATACCAGTGACCTTACAGGACTACAGTATGACTCGGAAAGAAAGAATGTTAGGAAAATGTGGGGGTGGGACTGAGGGGAGCGTGTGATTGATGGATAATGGGGTGTCAGCACCGGCGCAAGCGTCGCAGGAAGTCGACGCCCAGAAATAGACAATATATAGTTACAGTCACACGGGTTCTCGTAACTGGGCACAGCTTTCTACTTACGGTTCAAGAATTATTGGAGAATGGATTGATAAAGCCACCCTTCAGCGAAGTGAAAACAAGCTTGGTGTTGCGGGTTTGACTCTGTGGGTTTAAAAAAATAACTATGGTGTCTACCAAAGGACAGAATCGCCAGTTGATGACACAAGGAATGAACACATAGATGGCGTTCCGCGGGGGATGTAACGGCAGATCTGTTTGAGAAGCCCACAGCGGTGACCAGCGTCTGGAATTATGATACCAATGGTGATGGAGTTGACGATGAGAGACAGAGCGTCGAATTTTGCGTTGGCAAGTTGGCGGGGAAAACGCAGCAGCAAGTTAACGACAAGAACCTTGATGGTCAGAGGTCATTTCATCATTGTTAAACTGGGGCCGTTGACCAGGGTTTACTGTGAAAAAACCAGGATGTATTGATCTGGGATTTCCGTTTCGAGTGAGCAGATAGGGTGGACTTGACCGGACTTGACACTAACTTGGGCTGAAAAACAAAAGATGATCAGCTAAGAGGAAAAAGGTATCTGGATATTCACATATTTTTTTTTTTTTTTTTCTTTGTGAAGCGCATTTGAAATTGTGAACTTCAACCTGATATTGTCGACGACAATTTTAGATGTAACAAGAAAACAAGATAACGACCACTGTGCCGACTTTACTCCGCACTTCCAGCAGCGTCACAATCAACAAATACACCAGAGGTGCGGGAGCCAGGGTATGCTGTCGCTTAAAACTCCACTAACGTAAGGACAAGAACCTTGATGGACAACCCGCCCATTACATATGCAAGTCCACGCCCTTCACCAATTACGGCTCCAAGCGAGGCGGGATTATCATTTAACCTGCATGGTTTTCATTGCCCACTTCCGTTCTAGAAAGAAATATTTACGGGATGTGATGTCTTGACCGAAAAATAAAGTTTCATGTAAAGATCGCCAAGATATCAAATGCCCAGAAAGTTGATGCTGGAGACAACAATATGCACTTGGCACTTTTCTAATTATCGGATAATAGGTTACACTCTACAACATCCACATTTCTTGACCTAGACGTATAGTCTGTCGACTTGTCTGACATTGGAATGCTAAGTTTTCGCGCAATTGCAATACTGCTGACCATAAGACAACCCCCACTTTCATTACCCACGGCCCACGGCCCGCAGCCCACAAACGTAATGGCTTACCGTAAGGTCCAGCCAATACTGTCTGCAAAGTTGTATAAACAGATGTTTTTTTTTTTCTTTTGTTTTTGCCATCAGCTCATCACGCAGAAATCACATAGAAATGCATGACAAAGGTACCTTCGGATATAATGGCACCGAGTATATCGCGAACCTTGATAGCCATCATGGAAAAACTCTCAAGTAATGATTGCGTGGGAATTTGTCCAGAAGGGGGGGGTTTAAACTCCATGGGTCCAGTCAGATATGGCGTCTTAGTAAAGTTACCATTTATCCTGGTATTTGACAAGGAAACTTGACCATCAGGGTTCTTATTTTGGCTGGGTGTTGTTGTCGAGAGCTGCCAACAGATGATTGGCATACTTGATAACTGGCAATTTGCAAATCGCAACTCCATCAAGAACATCACGAACTTTGAAGCTATATGTCGGCGAGCAGATATGTTGAGGTTTTCGGAACGTTAAACACATCTACCCTCCATTGTAAGAATCCTTCAAAATGGAAAGCCATTATTCCTCCAACGTTTCTGTCTCACGGCGAATGCCCCGCAGTATCCTCTTGGAACGCTGCACGAATTGCACAGACCAAAAGAAGCATGGCTTTGTTGTCAATTTTAGACACTGAATCACTGAGAATATGATCATCAAAAGTGTTACAGGGATTTGCTCTACAAACTCTGGACTCTCAGTCAAGTAACCCTTTTGTGCAACAGACGTGAACAACTGGGTCCAAGTAGCATCATTATTATTAGGAATGCATGTGAAGAGGATGCCAGGTTCGCCTGGCCACCTCCAAAAAGTGCCATCATTGCACTATATTTTGCATCCTTACAAATCGTAAGAAACTATTGACTGATAGCTTCAGCTGCAACGGTTTACCTCACACTGATGAGTCCACACCTCCATCGAGCCGATATGCCGCCGAATTCCGGCCACCTTGTTGCACTCTCACCGTCTACCACATGTGTCGAGAACCCACTCACCCACCGACCCAGAGAACACCAATATCCCAATTCCCCAGGTTCTCTGTTCCACTATCCCCAATTACCAGTACGTTCGGATGAAGGTTCTGCGAACCGCGAGTGACACGATTCCGGTGTTTGTACTTCTTCTCCACCCCAAACATGCCACCATGTTTCATCGTCTCCCGTGGCAATCCGTAGCCCTACTGTCTCATCTACTCTTCAACTCTCACTCATGTACCACAATTAGCCGTCTTTCTAGAAAAGAAGAAAAGAAAGAAAATGGAAACCGGTGTTTATGCACGGAGCCGGTCTCTTTCCTACCAATGTCACGCTGTCCACGCGTGTTAATGATCCTACCCAGATTTTAGATACACACACCCTCTCCTGTCAATTCCGTGCCAATCCATCAATCTGGACGGTACACACCCCATGATCCTATTGTCAACCCACACGAAACGACCATCCGAACTGGGACTTCATTGCTGAGAAGGGAGTCATCACCTGCAGACAGTCACTGGAATGTAGCAATACCCCCATGGGTGTGCATCACGTCCGGGTGTTTTATCACCTATTATAGAAATGCTATTGTCATGATAATTTAGTATGAATATAGCATAGATGAGTGAATTTGCGGTGTGTGGCTGGACCCTGAAGCATTACATACTATTTATTAACCCATTTATGGCCATCAAGGTGTTTACGAACGCAGGGCGTGGGGGTCATTATCAGACGAGTTCAATGCACTGAGACAATAACACGCATATGCTAAATTGGGATGTCAAGCAAGACGATATGACATCAAGTAACGACCCAAATTTCGTGTCCTGTATACAAATCAAATATCTCAGCCAATCGATGACATCTCATTTATCAGTCAGTCAGTATTGTGTCTCCGTAGCACAAACATCAACACATGACCTGAATCAGTCAGCTTGTGTCACGGTAGACTAAACTCGCAATGACACTCATTCACCATATGTGAATATATTCAAACCTGAACTAGAAAAGTGGTCTATCATTATGGTCATTTTGTCCTAACATACATACACTTTCCGTTGTACCGCGTATAATATCAACACGAACAGCTTCCTAAGAAGAGTATTGAACCTCCAACCCCACAGTCCGGAACGGCTGGTCGCGTTTTCGAAGGTTAATTGCAAACCCTAAGCTAAACAATAATGCCTTTACCCGTCCTTCCCACAAAAGTCCAATCTTCATATTCTGATCCAGACGGGCTTTGATAACAGCACCGAATATGCCATCATCAATATCAGATTCTTTCCGAGATTGTATGACGGCAGGACTCTCTGAAGCGTTGGTCACGGGTCGGGTCTTGGATGGTTCCACAACTGCAACTTTAGTCGGAGTCGGAGAGCTGATTGGAATGGATGCTGGTAATTCCGGTGACGGTTTCGGGGCGCTCGTGACATTAGAAGTCATGGGCTTCTGATCGTTAGGAACAGCTTCATCGAGCTTCCAGTTCATCTTAGATTCGAAGCTTCGTTCAAATCCTGTTTCTCTTTCGGAAATTGAGCATTTCTTTGGCGCAGCAGTCACGGTCTCAACAGCCTTAGTCTGAGTTGGCTTCTTTGGAAGCCCAGCCTGTTCGGTAGACAACATTACGGACGTCTCCCCTTCAGATTTTATTTGCGACAAGACTTTAGATTTCAGAGGAATGATTGAGCCCTTCTCACCCTGCAGAACTCCGGGGATCTCTTTTCCAGGGAATCGTCTCCGCCACAACTCTATACCCACAAGCCAATCGCTTTCATAGCTGTAGACATTAAAATCAAGCCGAGTACCAAGACTACAAGTCTTTCCAGCCATGACGGCATAGCTGGCACTGATGCTGCCCATCAAAGGATTAAGAGTGAGAGTCGCCGTCAATGGGGTTCCAATATGTTCCGGCAAGGTAGCAAACCGAGCTCCTAAGGAGACCCCTCCACTCTTGTTCAGAGTTCCGTAGTAAATTTCCGCACCAGCACTGAACCGGCCATATATTCTATCTCGCTCTTTGTCTTTATCCCCATCAAACAGTATTCTTGGCTTCGCCTTGGGCTTAGGTTTAGCAATAAGCCCCGGCCTACGCTCCTTCTCATCACGCGCATGGAAATTGTAGATACCGCGCAAACCCAGTAGACCACCGTCGGACGATGCGAGACTTTCAATTGCATAACGACCAACGTCATACTGCGCAAGGGCAAGAACTGTCCCATTATTCCGCAGCAGCTTTGACGACACGGCCGAAAACTGCACCTGCAATGCTGGCGACAACTTCTTCACCACTAGAGCCTCCAACATAGACTGGGGCAGATATAGTCTACCATAAATCAAAGACGGTCGGGGATTTGGTGGCCGACCGGAATGGTCGGGAGGCTGTGGCTGTATGGCCGTGACGTGAGTATCGGTATTTAGAGGAGAGAGTAGATGGTAAGACTGCATGCGCGTCGGCAAGGAAACGGTCTCGGATTGTGGCGTAAAGTATTTCTGTAACGGTACGGAAGAGTAGACATATGACAGAGAGCCGTCCACCACACCGACAGTACTGAGCTCATATGATGTCGCAAACTGGGGAGTCGCAAGTGACGATAGCGTCATGTGAAGGCCTTGTGGTGTTGGGAAACGGAGAAGTCCTATGGAACGGAGTATGCATTAGCATTGGTGTGAGGGTCGGGATTCAGCCAAGAAAACGTACCATCTGCCGAGATGTCAAATGATGAGTACGAATTATCACGGTTCCAGCCCGTGGCATCGTAGAAGGCCTTCTGCATGGCCTCCATGAAGTCCCGCATCTTTCAGCACAGCTTCAATGGAATTTCAGCCTCAATTAGTCAAAAAGGATGGTCGAGTCAGTGGCTGCGTAGATTAGGTGTGAAATTATAGCAAGTATTTCAAGATATAGATGTTGATTGAGTATTTTAATTGGTATGGGTGACCAGCGCAACAATATATCGTTATGTTGTCGCAACCTTTGTTTGTATGCTGATGGGCGCTCGGTGGTCGCCATAACCCTGTTGACATATGAATGAATCGGCAAAATTCTGGTACATTAATGGGTTGACTGTTAGGTTGGTCCCACATTTATCAATCTTGTCTGTTTACATTGTAGTTTCACAAGATCCTGTAGTCCACGAACTGATTTTTACTTCACCGATCTGTCAACATGTATCGTCTCTTTTGAGATTAGGTTGAAAGAAATATGAAATTATCAAAAACGAATTAGTACTAGCAGGATAAAAAATGTTCTGTACACCCATTTTGTCGCCATAACCTCCATTACTCAATGTCTTCCATGATATGTTTAGACCATTTGGTAGTAGCCGGTCAACATCCATCCCAAAACACCGTCACTATAGGTGATCTCTTCAACAGTATTCAAGAACATGGCCAAAACATTGGCAATATCCTTAATTGTGAACCTGCAGCGTGTTAGCACATCACTTGAATCAATTCCACAAAGGCCACTCTACATACTAGATAGGGATATAACACCCAGAGTCACCTTACGAATAACTTGAACATAGTATATGCCCATGATCGTCAAATGGATCATTCGGTTCAATTGGGTAGCCAAGAAGCAACCAGGCTGTTGATTTAGGTAACGAGCCAGACGAAGACAGTCATCGTACTTGGCCCTAGGGCCAAAGTCCAGGCTATATATCTTCAAATCAAAGGCTTCACAATACGACTGGGAGCCGCCCTGTAAGGTATACTTGATGATGACAGGATGAGTACTTGCAATTCTGGAATAAACCCTTTGTTAGAGTCTTAGTGGCATTCTCGGCAGTGAAAAGCTTGGTATTCAACAACTTGGTATGATCATCCAAATCACGGCGGTCGGAAGTGACGTTAGTAGCGAGGAAGGGAGTAACTGGGACCTCGCCATTGATACCAGGCTCAAGCTTAAAATACCCCTTGGGGGCCGCACCAGCAGCATCCTCATGAATGCGGACAGACGATTTACGGTGGAAGTGAATCCAGCTCTCGTGGGCAGCGGCAGAGGGCGTCGGCTCAACATCGGTGTGGTCCCACGTGGGATCAACAGTATCTACGATGGACTCGATGTTGACATGATCCCACACAGGAGCGGCGGGAGCACCAGCAACAGTAGTTGGCGTAGGAGCAGTGACGGAGAGAAACGGTGTGACGATGGGAGCCTGTGGAGGAAATTAGTTAACAGGACTCTTGTGTAATCCAGAATCGTGTTGTGCAACAAATGAAAACTTACAGTCACATTTTTGAGAGGAGCTCCGTTGGCAAAGCACACCAAAAGAGAAACAACGATAATGTCGGAACACATCTTGAGCTATGAGTCTTTGTAAATGATCGTAAATCTAAAGTCTGGAGAGAAAAAAAGAAGAAAAAGTGAGAGCCTCAACTAACTTCTCAAAGTCCCTTGAAATATTTTCCCCAGTGGCCTACAAATCTTTTCCGGATTTTCAATCTTATCTCAAGATGGAAGTCACGACCACTGATTGCGACCTTGAAACTCCGGCAGCAATCAACCAACCACCTCAAAACCCACACCTGATTGCCTCTTGGTGCATCAGAACTTCAAGCCCAAGACAAACACACGATTCCCTTCATATTATCATTCTCCAACTATTCTCACTGTACCTCTTTCATATCATTTCTAGTCCAGTTTCATCAAACGAGCCTCGCCGTCATCTCCGTCCCCCATGCTCTGACTCCTACGTTCTCGCCCCGACCATCTGGAACTCGCGAAATATATATACCCAAATCATTTGCTGGCAAGCAACAGATTTTTCATCAGGTATCTGCAACGGACCGACAGTGCCCAGATCTAGCAAAGCGGGAAGGACCCATTGTGCATGTCCATTGATTTGCACCGGGACGGACCGGAAAAGTATCCGCAAGACAATGAGGGTTTAATGAGAGGGTGGGCGAGGTAGATTCCCGGCGGCGAGCATAGTAATAACGACAACAGATGATTCTGAGGGGCTGTGGCTGTTCTATTAAGGAAGTTCTATCCAGAGAATGTTGGTGCTCCGGTGTTCATGCTGAGCAACTGGTCTGGTTTGTCTTTGATATTTGATGAGTTAGTGGGTTTATGCCAGTGCCTAATCACCATAGAAAGGGCCTCACATCATCTAGTACCATCTATGAGATAATCATCCCGCATGGATAAAAATCATGACACCCCAATAGTCCAGCGCACAACAACTACACTACTCCGCGGAGCCCCGAATTCACGTACCTCGATCGCTCAAGACCTCGGCTGGATGACTCTGGATGCAGGGCACGAAAATATAGACTCCATAGTGGACATAATCGTGTTCAGTGCTAACCACTCTAATCTCTACCAACCTCGGCCCTCACGCTTCTTCCATCATCACCCAACTTGGCAAGTGTCACAACGCAACTCCACTTTTCTGTTGATCGACACGACATGACCGCACGACTAATTTCAGGCCGAATGAGGCGCCCGCCGTCACTTCTTATATACATTTTGGCCCATTAAACTTGATAAGTTACCCTCCGTACCGGAGCATGTTACATGCTGCCGGGATTGTACCTCAACTGATGAAGGTTCCCAGATAATCACTGATTTGTACATGTCTCGTCGGACATTCACAAAAAGGCAATGGACATGTATCTAATTCATTGAAGCGAAAAACAAAAAAAAATAACGCCTTTTCAACCGTCGTTTAATACGATGCGGTAAAATTTCGAACTTCGCTCTTCAGCTTTTCCAGTCTATATAAATATGTTGACATCCTCATTATTTTCATATATCTTCTCTCCCTTCATTTGTTTAGACGACCTCCTGGAGCATCAAACCCTGGTATTCAGGTTCGGTGGCAGTCTCGGGGTCAGTCCAGTTGACGGGCTTGTGAATACGCACTACAGAAAGAAAGTAATCCTCCAGGGGCAGGAGGTTCAGGAGGATACCGTTGGCGTTCCAGGCGATACCGCAAACCATGCCGCCAGCAACAGCATCGAGGATGAAGTGGTTGGCAGTGGAAACAATTGCAGTCAAGATAAGGGCGGGATAAGAGAGACCAAGGATAACGATGGCAACGCGCTTCCAGGATGAGGAGCGGAGACCCTGGATGGGGAAAGTGGCGATAGTGAGACCAATGAGAAGGGAGTAGCCAAAGTGAAGCGAGGGCATGGCAGCTAAGTTTGGTCAGTATGAGAATTGCAATGTGATATGATTCAGATGTTTTACTTACCATATTGGTTGCAGAACTTGTTGGTGGTCCAGACACTGCTTTCGCCAGCAGAACTGTGGACAGTGTCAACGAAGCCAAAGCTCTTAGACTCCACGGCATCGGGGCCAGTGTAAGCAGGATCGCTCAGCAAACGAGGAGGCATGCAAGGCCACAGAGTGAAAACAACAAAGGCCATCAAGTTGCAAAGAGCCATAGCCCGACGGCGAGCCTCGTACAACCCAGGACCGGCGGAAGCCAGAATGTCGGTGGAGGAACCCTCAGCGAGAGAGCGGCGCTTGCAGGTGGTGGTAAAGTAGTAGAGTAGGACAAGGAACAAAATGGTGCCGGGAATGTGAATGAAGGAGTAGACGCGGTTGATCCAGTGAAGAAGATCGGGGCGAGCCAAGAACCAGTCCTGAACGGGGCGCTCAATGAAGATACCCAGAGCTTGCTCCAGGTGAATAATTTGGAGGGCGTGCTTGCGAGCAACATCGACGGTGCCCTCAACGAGCGTCACAGCAGTAAAAGCACGACCAAGTTGGTAGACCTGGTGCATCATCAGTTAGTATTAATATGACTGAATTGAGTGGACTGCTAACTTACCCAGTAGATCAGGGCCCAATACCAAGCCTCAACGAGGAAAGGAAACTTGCGCAGAAGACGGCTGAGCAAACGCTCCTCGTAAATGGCGGTATTGGGAGTGGTCACCGCTTTGTTGAAGAAAGGAAGGCGGAGTTGACGGCGGCGGTAGGGTGACTGATCAGCACCGCTAAGAACGCGGGTAGAGGAGCTTCCGGAGGAGAATGACCGAATGCTGTCGCCTGACGGGGACTTTGTGGAATTCCGATTCGGCACCGGAGAGTCATAGTCGACACTATCTGAACGCTTGCGATGGAACTGAGAATTGGAGGTCCAGCCACGGGCGTACGGGATGTTGTTGGGAAGAGTATTACGATTGAAGTAAGCGCCTCCGAAAAGGAGGGTCACCACGACAAGCGGCTCGGCGATGGCACCGATACCCATTGTGAAGCTTTGAAGGTGTAGGTACGCGGAACGCGTAGTTTGAATCAGAAATGTGACAAACACTATATAGGTACAATTTAAGCCAGAGTCGAATGTGAAGACAAGCAGGCTCAGAAGTCGTTGTAATTAGGGATATATAGCAAAATAAATTAATGTCAGAAGGTCGCTGGTGGGAACTCGTCGAAGTGGGCTAGCTATATCTCATTGGGCTATTTCGTAAGAGGTCCGACACGGGTAATAAGCAGTATGTTCAGTGTGTATATATATCGATGATAGCGTATTTCGAGGGTTGAAACCCGACAGTTTGGGCTGAGAGCACGCGGCCTGTTTCTGGCGCTTGCAGATGAACGATACCAGGACAGCACCGCGGAAACGAAGGTGTAAATGAAGGCAGATTGATGTCACAGTCCTTGATGCTAATGAAGGTGAATCAATCTGATAAATTCGCCTCAATCACAAGAATGGAAGAAAAAAAAATTGTGTCGAGAGAGCAGACAGCGGGGGGAAAGCGGGCAGAAAAGAAGACGGCAAATGCGTACGCTAATAAGCAGAAACCTGGGGGAGGATTTGGGGCTTCTTTCGAGAGCGGCTGATAAAAGGCACCAAATTAAAAAAAAATAAAATAATGAAAGGGGTAAAAAAAGAGAGAGAGAATATGGCTCCAGGGACAAAAGAGTAGGGGCCGGGCTTCTGAAAGATCGGACAGACGGGGATGTGCAGCAGCCCGGACGGGGCTTTTTGTGACGGACCATAAGGATTGTCACTTTTTTTATTATTATTGTTATAATACAGGAAGTGGAATGCTGACGCCTGTCTGTCTGATATCTCGCCGTCGACCATATTCTGAAATCCGGAGAATTTGCTGGTGCCAATGCCTGCCGTAACCAGTTGGAGACTTCCTCAGTCTGTCTGGCCAAGAAAAAAGCCCCGTCCCACTAATAATTAAGAGACAGATAATAGTTGTTACCTCAATCAAAGGGATGCGCTTGCCATTTCACACTCTGCTGTCATGCGTGCTTTCTGGATTCATCAAATCCTACTGGCTGGGCAGACAAGAATTTCCCACTGGGAAGTCAAGGTCGGGCGGCCCCAGTCTGGGGTTAATTGGCGGACGACGAAAAGTTACGTAGAGCATTGTGGCGTTGTGATGATAAGCTGATGAGCCCTTGGGGGCTTTCGTGGGCCAGTCGCCAGCCTGATTGGTGAAACAAATGCATTCTACCAAATATCCATTTGATAAAACCTGGTCTCATTCTGTGAATTAATGGATGATCTAGTTATAATACCATTTTCGAGACCGATTTAGAATATGTTTGCCTGTATTGCTTCCTCCTTTGATATGCCGGAAGCAACACGCTTTCAAGAACTGCATATAATGGTCTGTGCTAAAGGGAAGGGTTTGACTGGCTTTATTTTGTGGATGCGCAATGATTGGTTGCTGCGGACGAGTTCATTCGTGACTTGGCGGCGGCCAGTCGCAGCGCCCGCAGCGAGGTTGAAACGGATAAAACATTGTGGGGGGGGCATCAGACTTGCTGCTTGCTTCTCATCAATTTAGGACAAATTTAAATAAATAGGTTTCCTCTTGTTTTCGGCTATCAGTTCAGTAGTACATAAATAGTAGCAGAGGCCTATTGTCGATGTATATAAGCATCAACCTCGCGTTCTCGATCTACCTCCCTGTGGATGTAATGGTAGACCAACATTGGTTTGAGATGAATCCGAGCGACGTGCAAAATCTCAAAAGCCTGTATGTGAGATTCACATGCGCGTTCATGCACAAACCCACCCGGCCTAGATTAGGTTTCTTGGTACAGGTTGCGGAGCCCATTGCTACAGCATGAACATCTTGAATGGCCGAAACACAGGCCACATGCGCCCAGGCCCTTATCCCTTGGAACTGTCTCATTCGCCAACCCCGTTTCCGCTGGAGATCGACTCAGGCCTGATAGAGCGCAGTCAGTCCGATGCGATGTCCCATCAAACCCTTCATCAATGTGTTCTCAAGCTTCATTAAGCCGATGCAGGCCTGAACAGGCCTGACTGCTCATGACCCAGCACTACCTGCTGTACATGACGTCCCATCCGAAAGCTTCCCTCATCGCTTTGTGCTATTTAATTCAAATCATCGCATCGATCCCCCCGAATAACACAACTCCGTCTCTATCCAACTGGTAAAAAAAATCCTAGTCTCTCTATCTTGCTCTCTATCATGAGAAGAACTGCTTCCTTCGTCAATTAAATTAAACCAGGTGTTATTTTCCATTACGCACTTACTCCTAAACCCTTTTTGGAAACAAATCACATGCCGAGGCATCCGTATGCCAAACACACTAGATTACACCAAGATATCTCGATCGGTCTTGGCCAAACTCCGCTGCACGAATCCGATTATTGGCACAGTCTACAGCTTAACTTTAGCACACACTAAGTTCCCTTTCTGTATATTTTTCCCAATCCATAATAGCCTTCACTTCCGAGTCGGGCAGTTTCTAACACCGCTGGCGTCTTTATGTCGACATCGGGTGTAATCCCGCCCATTATAACGTTTATGTTCTCGGAACCTGCTCCGATTACCCCTGAGCCGTCAATCATGTCCCGTAGGCAGCCATGGCGGTCGAACAAATTGTCCGTTGCATCCGGTGCATCAGCAGTTCGTATGGTGTTAGCCGATGATAATCATATATATCAATGATTGTGTGTCTGTCTATCTTTGTGTTCATATCACAGGCTTGACAGTTGACAAGTTTGCATCCTGTAGTACATCAATAAGAAAGAAACGGTGATATCTGTTTGGCAAAACAACTTTTGTCGAGTCAATATTTCATCTGTCTCTATATGCTAAATATGCACAGCTGATATACTTATCTCGGCAATACTACAATTCAAAGTATCCCCAACTGTTGGGCTTGTGGTCTAACATCCCATCATAAGTTTCTCGCCCGGTTGGCTCGTATGAACTCGTACAGCTGTCAGATTGGCTCAAACATGCAAAATCTTTACATAACACTGACGATCTCACAGCTCACAGGCATTTAAATCCAGTCTTCCCTGGTACAACATCATGAATAGATAACATAAATAGTTTAATGGTTACGAGTTTATCCGAGATCGTCAATGCCATCATGACCAGTCACTGCTCGTTACTTGATACAATTAACTAATATTTAGTTATGTTCTAGAATAAACTCTGACTGATATCATCATTTCCCACTGATGGCACCTAATCACACGGCCGCGTGGCCAGGATGATCAAGTGGATTACATTAACCAACATACGTATCTTAAAAATGGTGATAAAAGACAGGAAAAAGTCTTGAATAACTTTGATCAATATGCATATAAGCAACATGTCAGAGTTGTCAGCATTTAGGCATCTAAATAATTGTAAGAGTGGTGGAGTTGACCAGGATTGTGGTGGTCAAATTGAGTAGTTGGCAATGCAGAAAGGGGCTCAGTGTTGAGGGGTAGGCAAATCTCTCATAAAGTGGTGATACGTATAAATGCATGTCTGTCCATCAATAAAATTTCCATATTGGGCTTACTGTTTTCTTTAACAAATGCCGACTCGCATGTTGCAAGTGCGAGAGATTCGAGAAACCCGAAAAAGTTCGGGCGACCCCTCGACTGTACGAATGTTTCCGAATCCATACCCGAGCTTCTGTGCTTTTGTTTACATTGAGCCCCTGATTGATGTCTTCTCGAAGTGCAACAGAATTTGAAGGGATCCAACCGTGGAGTTGTGGAGTTGTGACTCGTACAGAGTCGAATCAAATTAACGAGGCCATCAGGCCAGAGCTCTACTCTATTGATAACTTTCTGATAACTTTGTTCAACCAACCAATTACGTCCTTATTTAGGGTCTAAACCCACAGGCCCCACTAACGTTTCACAGATATATCCTGGTCAAGTCGACTTACACCTCACCTGTCCACGGTAAGATATTATACCTCAATAGGCTTCACACCTAAAGACTGTTAGTGTGCTAGCAATCAATGAATTTAAGATGAACATACTTTCTCGATAGAAACCGCTATGTTAGGATCATTATGGTTAGTTATTGGCTAATCGAACACATCCGGTTGACGTATCCCTCATCATACCTTATTACCGATATCTCGACTTTATATCAAATAGGACGAGTTGATGGCAAGTAATGGAAAATATCGATAGGTCTGAGCTTGTTTATGGTTATACATGTAGACATATTGTGCTTAATCACCATCCCCTAGTTTGCTTGGAACTCTCTCACTCAAGTAATTAGACATAATTCTGGCATCCAGAGATCAGAGACAAGTGTTGACAGTGCCTTCATAATCCTCGAACGAAGATATCTCTCTTGGTGGTACCTTTTTATTTTTGGAGTTACAGTGTGATACAACCTTTTAAAACACCAATATTGGACAATCTACACTCGTGTTTCCAGATTCTCACGAAAGAAGAGACCAATCATCACTCTTCGAAAATAATGACGACTACAAACAAACTAGCACCATGTATATGCGTTCACCGCGAATATTTTGATAATAGTACATGACATTAATAGTGAAACATGGATGCTTATATATCAACGAATGTGCTCATTACATCAACAAATCCACGTTGAAGTACTTATTTAGTGTATACCGTTATGAAGTATCAAGTTTTTACAGATGTTATGAAATCCGAAGACATATATAGCACAATGATAGTTTCATACAAATCATGGTTTATTAGGGGTTGGAGGCTATACAGACAAAGACTTGAAAGTCCTTTCGACCTATATTTTGCAAATCTGGTTCTAGAAGCAGATACAACGCAGAAAAGCTATGGATATAACACTGAGATTGTGCATCTCTTTATTACAGAAATCGTATCTGCAAACCATGTTTTCTAGTTTGAGACTCCACTGATATAGTGAACATTACTTCAACATGTGTTGCTCCTGTTGGCAGAATCTTTATTTGTCTTTTCGTTGCCCTTTCGACGAATATCATGACTGAGAGATATACTAAGGAATGATAAGCACAATATTTCAGTCATAGTCACAATGGTACCCTTATAATGCAAGTGTTTTCTCTAAGGTTTTGTTAGAATTTATTCAGAGATAGAGACGTCAATGTGATTTCAAGTTCATGTAATTAACAGATACCCATTGGAGGCTTTATACATGGCTGATATCAAGACAGGAAGAGTATGCCAAATGACTGGGACATATGTTGATGATGATACTATCTATTTTCTGGTTATAGACAGACAATGAGACCTGTCTCGGTGTATGAGGTGCATGCTGCGGTGACTTGGCTAATGCAACATATGTCACGATAGGAACCCTACCACACACTAAGATCTGGATAGATAAATCGAGAACTTGATTGATATGTGCAGTAGCAAAGTACTGATTATGACAGGGGCCTTCTTGTAGTGCTAGTAGAACCACCATACTGCATATCTACAGTTTTCTTTAATATAATCAATACACTCAAATAAAACTTTGACGTCATAGTAGAATTGTTACATGAACTTTTCTGTAGAAATATGGACATACCATTGTTGAAATTATATACATTGAATGTGACATATCTTGGGGCTGAGAGTTGACAATATAGTCATCAATTTGAAAGCATTGCAAAAGTTGATGTGAAAAATAATCAAATACTGCCTTTCATAGGGTTACTTGACCAATATATTCTATTTTTTTTATAAGTACATGATGATAGCTAGATGACTTGTGTGGAGGATTGGTACTTGAGTGGATATATTTATATTTTACACGTGTTAGCGCGTGGTGAAGATTTGGAAGTTTGAAGATAGCAAGCGCCATGTCAGAGGTAATGAAATATGACTTCAATTTGTCACACGAGCTTCACTACTTGGTACTATCTCAAGATTCGGTGATAGTGCTGATGTTTTTTTCTATATGATTGCCTGATTACTGTTCTTTAGCGTATATAAAGACTTGTAGTGTGCCGGACGTTCAACATTAAAACCCCGGCCCAATTAGCTCAATTGGTAGGGTATGGGACTTTTAATCCCAAGGTTGCGGGTTGAATCCCGCATTTGGCTCAATTCCTGATGCAGCAGTTCAACTGGTAATTCGAACCTTGTACCACCAGTGGTGATTCTTATTTTCTTTCTTAGTTCTTTCTGCTTTTTCTCCTGTTTTCCTCGCTGTAATTGTATCAAGGCAACAGGTCCCAAAGGCAGTATCTGTTTTAAGATTTTGACATTGGCGGTTAACGTGAGTTATTTCCTGTGTGTAGAAGACGGTTGCCATGTGGGTTCCTTCCTGTGTATGAACGTAGGTTAACCATATTTATACGACAGAACGCCCGCTTCATAATCATTCGAATTCTTCTTCTCTTCTTCAGCATAACCCAGTTGTCGCCATCGTTGTCATCGTCATCTCTACGACTAACTCCATCACTATCACTCAGACATAAGTCTATTGTTACTAGTTCTTTGCACATTCATTTGATACCTCATATCTCGTCACATACGCCATTCCCACCATGTACTAGAAGTCACTGGCTATCACGGCGATAACCGCTACCTCTACGCTCGCTACAGCTTCCATCTCCAACACTATGGCACCCTCAGCGTTGTTTGGGTCCTCTGATGTCAACTCGAGAGAAGTACCCCATTTCGGCACCTGGTCTATTCGTCACGGCCCGCCTCCTGGATCTTTCATCATGGAGTGCGCTGCCCCCAACACCATCGCTCTCACCTATGATGACGGCCCCTGGAAATACACTGAAGAGCTTCTTGATATCCTTGAAGCCTTCAATATGTCGGCCACTTTCTTCGTCAACGGTAAAAACATGGGTCTGCCTCTCGACAAGAATGACCAGAACATGTACCTTATTCACCGCGCTTATACCGAAGGACACCAGATTGCCAGCCACACCTGGGGTCACGTTGATCTCAGCAAGGAATACGAAGCCAGTCGTTTATGGGATATGAAGAAGCTTGATGATACCATCCGTAGCATCATCGATGTCTCTCCTACCTACATGAGACCCCCGTACGGAAGCTGTGACAGGGCTTGCATGCTGACGATGCAGAAGCTCGGATACCGTGTTGTGCACTGGAGTCTTGACACTCTGGACTATGCTGCTAGCAGCGACGAAGACATTCTGTTTTCCTACAACCGCTTCAAGTCGATGCTAGAAAAGCGCACCCAGGAACACAAGCCAGGTGCGATTGTCCTTGCTCACGACACTCACGAGAAGTCGGCCACGCAGTTGACGCTTCTGATGTGCGACTACATTCGGGAGAAGAAGCTTCGAGCTGTTACTGTTGGCGAGTGCTTGGGCGAGTCGAAGGAGTTGTGGTACAAGAAATAAACGGCAAGGAAGGGTTGCAACGAAATGAAAAGTTGGTGTACGGTGTTTTCACGAAGAACGGATGGAGCTGTTGAAGAACCAGGGTGATAAGGTGGACTACACAAAAGTATCATGATTAATATACAGTATGCAGGCGAGCTCACGATGAAGTCATAGTGTGAATGTGATGTGGCATTGCAGCTTTGATATGCCGACCCCCGGTTTCCACTTTCTGGGTGCGTATGACGAGCCAGTCAGCGGCTGGATTGGGAGGGATGGGATGGATTTTTGTGAACACGGGGGGGCAGTGTGTTTAGAGTCAATGTTGTAGTAAAGATGTATGTATTTACGATCTCAGGAGTTGCAGTTGGTTGGAGATGAAAAGCAAGCAGAGAGAGTGGAGAAGAACCAGTAATCTTCTCAGAGATTGGTGATGCGTGTGTGGGTGGGTGGTTGGTGAGCGGGATGAGAGGGGGAGAGGTAGGGGGATTTGTTCGCTGGCATCCGTTGGCCTATGTCGTTTTGTCGCATTTTCCACGCCATCCAACACAGAGAGCCATTTCAATCAATATCAAACATCAAACATAAACATGATGGCCATCTAAACACAAAACAAGGCGGTCGCAGTAGTTCAATACCCAAACATCATAGCCTCAATCCGAACGAAGGACAATCCCTGTAACCCCAGCTAGAGCTCAAGCGTCATGTTTACAATTGACGAGAAACGATGCAGAGAATCCATTCCACACAGTTTGCGGAATTGAGGACAGTGCGGGTGACTGTGTCCACGAAATCTGGGGTTTGTGAGATTGGATTGTTGCCAAGCTATTTATTGATTTGAAACAACTGCTCAATAACTTTACCTTGTTTAAATCGGCACACTGATGATGGGATACGGAGATGAGTATACATATACATTCACATACAAAGGCACCTCCCTCTTCGTCATATCCCATCTCCGCAACCTCACCAATCACCAGCAAGATATAACCCTATCCGTCCCTATTGCACCACTTGAAATTTTTGAAAAAGTTCTGTTTGTTATTCCCATGGCCGCTCTCACATTCCCTAAAAAGTCAAAAACAAATGTCCCACCCTTCCCGATCATGAGCTCTCCCTCCACCGGAAAGAAAAAAAAAAAACAGACAAAACCCTAACTTTTACTTTTCTTTCTAATCACACTATCAACAACACCAGCCCCAACATAGCCCACCGTCGCGCCTACTTTGAAATTTCATTATTGATCGCGTCAAGGACCGCGACGAAGATCGGGGCGGTTGGGTTGGGTTGGGTTGGGTTGTGTGGCTGTGCAAATGATGCGGGACTAACCCCGCCTCCCGGACCCACCCACGGTCGTGCCTTTGTGCTCTGGGGACAGAATAGATTCTGGAAGGTTGCGAGAAGAATAGACGGGATGTCAAAAAACAGTGTGAATTGACTTGTCTCAATGCATATATTTGTGGTGCTACGGAACACAAAGAGAGAACAACATAAGCAATAAATGCAGCGGAAAGAAAAATGGTTAACAAAGACATAGTTACAAATTTGTGCTAGGAAATTACGAGGGCTATGAAAAAAGACCTCAAACGCAGTAGCCGCGAAACCTTTAACGCCAAAATACAACTGAAGGAGTGATTATCCCTTAAACCATCGAACCCGTTATCCAATTGCTTGGTGATTGCTCTTCCGTAGAATAACACTCATGTCTTCTGATGCTTCACAAGTGATGACGCCCAAAAGACAGCAGACATCTTCACACCTAGATGACCGACGATGCCAAGAGCCCTTCTTCCATTGATGCCATGTCCATCCCTCCTCTATTCTCCAATGACTGAATACGAGACTCTAGATTCTCAAATCTGGGTTCGTGAATACTGACTCCTCTCTCAATATTGTCTAGCCTCTTCTCCATCTGCTCCAATCTGTTCTCGATGCGCATTAATCCTTGATTGACATCGTGCGTGATTCGATCCAACTTGTTGGTAAAAGATCTGATAGACTGTGCTAGTGGGGTGTTCTCATGGCCTGGCGGTACTGTGGGGATTCTGGGCTCGTGGTTGTGACGGGGCTCCTGGACTGCAAACCGCCATTGGTTTCCAAGTTGCACTTCGCAAACTGCCTTTGCGCGCCACGGGCAGTCAATCTTTCGAGTTGATGGATTTCTCTTCTTTGCTGTGCTGTTATACTTGACACCACCGCGATCACAAACAAGATCGTACCTAGTCGGCCGACCATCGCGATAGTTGGATGCTCTCAGTTTGACCACACCATAGCCTTGATCCTTTGCTATTCTCTGCACCGACGACAAAAGGTCTTCAAAGGTACGATATATGCCCTCCGGCGGAGGCAACAAAGCAGGCGATGCGGCCGTAGCCGGCATCACCGCTTGTTCGGCCATGGCCACCGCCGGAGGCGCGGGTTGTGGAGCTGCTTGTGTGGGGAGGACGGCGGCGGAACCGGCTTGGGCTTGAGGATGTTGACCCGCAGGTTGACCCTGCGGTTGCGCATAAAGGCGCGTGTCAAACTGGAAGGGAGCTGTGGAAGATATGGTTGCGGTTGTACGGAGTTTCCGGGGGGAAAGGGTTTGGGTGGCTCAATTGCCAAGGGAATCGATCTCCAAGCAAGCTATAGAGTTTGGTGACTGTAGGCCTTCACAGTATGAAATGCAAACTGCAAAAAAAGGTGCTGAAGGAATTGGCGGGGGGGGGGGGGGGGGGGGGGGGGGGGCGAAATTGGCGAGTCTCAAATCCAGTCCCGTTGCGGGATCTGGAGTAAGCTTAATGAATTTCGCGCGAGATTCGAAGCTTCAATAATGGTGGATGGCGACCAAAGGCACTGCGGCGACTGGTCAGCTGGTTGGTGCGAAAGAGAACAAGGTACGGCTCCGGAGAAAAGTGACGGCTATCCAGATGCGGTACACAATGCGAAGAAACTAAATATGATAATCGCTAATGAAGAGCAGATGGTAGGGGAAGGATAACGCATACAATGCGACTTGCTTCAAACAGGGGACGAATACGAATAGAAAGGGACAGGAACGAGTCAGACCGGACAATAACGTATGGGGAGAGGACTGGATACTTGTATGTCGTTGAGATATCCCGACCTGCTAATAATAGCGGTGCATTAAGTACACTGCCGATCTGTTTGGCGATGGCTGGCGGGCCTGGAGGACGTGTGGTCTGTAGTTTTTCGCACTGGGATGATATATGAGCAAGATAATGTTCGCCTGGTCAAAAATCGCGCTTGGAGCTTCAAAGAATAAAAAAGTGGACCCATGAACAGCTGCAATGTCAACAATATCACGTGCATCGCAATTCCAATTGTGGAACAGCTCGCCCTATGATTGGCGTACATGGCTCAGACCCACTTTAGCGCATGTTAATCAGCAATAACGAGCCAGAACCTAGCGCAACGCAACACTACGCCAGGCGGGCGGAGCAAGCGGCCAGAAACTACACTAGGATATCTGGTGAGACGGATCGGGCAGCCATGATGTCAGGATAAACCAACGCCGAGTTGTATGCGCAGTAAAAAACAGTCCACCCATAAATTATTGCCTCGCTGTTCCGTCCGGTCATTTCCGCCACCATTTCCCTTTACTTGTGCACTCACCTCGTCTCATCTCGTGTTGCTCATCGCTTTTGAAAAGGGTCAGGCGTATCTCATCGTTACCACCTATTCAATCTTGGTTTCAACTGTCCCGTAACCTGGGCTCTGGGGACACTTGTTCCGCGTCGCGTTACATCATTGTTCTACTTTCGACACCAAGCCGTCTAGTCTGGCAGTCATCAAGTTTTGTGTCGTTAAGGCAGTTGATCGGTCACGGATAAACTTGACATTGTTTGTCGTCAGAGTTCATCATATCAGTAACCACAGACTTGAAGTTACGGAGGTGATTGGTCACCATATTGATTTTGTTTCCTTTTTGGTTATCCTAGATTGCATAAGCAACCAAACATGTCAGGCAGAGCCAACACACGCGGCGCTGCCAATGCCGCCGCTCAGTGGGATGAGAAGCGGTTACAGGATGGATTGAACCACCTGCAGCTCCTGCATACCAAGGTATGTTGCATTCCGACCCGCATTCTGGCCGGTCAGAGGGGTATTTAATCATCTCTATTGAAAGTTCTAAAGATACAAATTGCATGGCTGAATCTGGGCAACAATGATGTATGATGCGTGGCTGCTAACCCGAACTTTGTTGATGACAGCTTGTATATCTCCGGTCAGGTTTGTCCGATGTTGTCTCTACAGTTGCTGTTCCTGGTTCATCTGGTAAGCTCATATGTGATTCCGGCTTCACAGCATATCCGGATCCACCATTGTCAAGACAACCACCCGTTGTACTAACTTTTGTAGTTCCTGATGCGGTGAACAACATCAAGAATACTACCGTGTCAGTCGACAAACAAGTCACCGAACTTAAAGCTCTCATGATGAGCGATCAGACAAAGGCTGTCTTCGAACATGCTGTCGCTAGTCAGTCCAAGAATCCCGTCGGCATCAAGCCGTGGAATCCCATGGACCATCCTGGTTACTATCTTCAGACGCCGGAACAGTAAAGTTCATTAACGACATATAGGCCATCGTTTGGATTCACACTATTTGGTTTTGCATTTAAAGCACGGAGTTTGGGATTTGGATTTATTTGACTTTCATACTGGCATCTGTCGGAATTTGCATTACATTTACTATAATCACAACTGACTTGGCTATCATTGTGAACAAGCGATGTCTACTCAATCGTGAAATATTGTGCAGGGATCTGCCATCTTGTTGCTTTAGATGGAATACTCAGGTGTGGCGTCGGGTATGGCGCTAGCCCGCTCCACACGTGACTGGAAATTCTTGGATTCGCACACAAATTTTTGGCAAACCATTCCCAATTGGGCCCCGCTCCCCGCTCATTGGCCCACGAAAAAAGCGGGTTAGTGGTGTCTGGATTTCCCTACTACGCAAATTCTACAACTCTCAGATTTCCTCTTGTGACAATTTCTGGTGAATCAGCTCGACGATATCGACCACAGCCAAAATGCCTTCCCACAGAGTCACCTACCGCCGCCGCAACCCGTGAGTTCGATTGTTATTCATATTTGGAAATCATCGCCATTCGATTTGAGTTTCGCCGTCTACACCACTAGCGATTGTACTGTCCCGCTTTACACCGATTTCGATAAGATTTGATCACCAATTTTGTTATACTACTAGCTGGAACTTGGCTTTGAATTTCAAGATTCGAATAATCTCGGCTTTATATCTACACTGTTGGACAAATTGGAGGGACATGGACAATCAACGCTAGGCGGCCAGCCCAATCGGGATGATCGGTCTTTCTAAGGACCCAATTACTGACATGGCGGCTTTTTTTTTTTTTTTTATAGCTATAACACCACTTCGAACCTCACGCGTATCGTGAAGACTCCTGGTGGCAAGTCTCGGGTTCTGCACATCAAAAAGCGTGGCACTAACCCGAAGTGCGGCGACTGCGGTAACGCCCTGGCCGGTGTAAGTTTTTACTCCGTTATGGACCCGAGCATCGGCATTTGGATTAGACGCCTCAGACGGCTGTACAAAGGATAGTGGAGCCTCGGTATTCAATTACAGACTCCACACCTTGAATGCCAGTCAGTTGATCCCTTTGTGACTCATCTGCACGATAAACTTGGATGTCATTTTTTCTTCCGGCTATATAGCCACTCCGTGCCTTGTTGGCCAGTGGACGAAGCTCTTGTCACTGGACATGTGCTCCTCCAACACTCTAACATCCGCCGGATGTCCTATATTGTTGGACTTATATCATAACATGGCCTTTCCACATTGTCAACATTTCCTGTTCACCGTCGGGTGTCTCCAAATCCGATGCTTGGTATCACCCAATATCATTGCTTCTGAATATCACCGTTAACAAGATACGTCAGATTCCCGCTCTTCGCCCCCGCGAGTACGCCCAGATCTCCAAGCCCAACAAGAATGTCTCTCGCGCCTACGGTGGTTCCAGATGCGGTAACTGCGTTCGTGACCGCGTTGTCCGTGCCTTTCTGATTGAGGAGCAGAAGATTGTCAAGAAGGTCCTCAAGGAGCAGGCCGAGGGTGCTAAGAAGAAGTAAACAATCAAAAACAAAGAATCGAGAGAAATCAAAAATTCCATTTTAGGCCTCTGGGTTGTTTCTTTTTCTTCAAAAGCTGTTCTTTTCTTTTTTCCCCATCTACCAAGATAATCCAACAAAAGGAAGTTTTTTCGGGTATCATGACTGAACGAACGAGTGAACGCATGACCAGCAATGGTGATGTATATTGTAAAGGCAACAAAAATTAGAAAATGAATCAAAAAAAGGTCTCTGGAGCTCTGTGGTTGCGTTGCTTGGTGTCGTTGCTGTGGTCGGTCTTCGATTTACGCAGAAGCCACCGGGTTACCGCTCCGGAAGATAACCTCGATGGCCGAATAACTTGGATTATAGTGGAGTTTCTCCAATTCGTCAGCCACTGCATGCTAGTCCTCTTTCCATTGTAAATATAGTCGATTTTATGATAAGTCAAGAGTAAATATCTGTATATTACTAAGCCGACAGTGTGGAAAACGTTTCCCCCAGGTTTTCATTTCCAAATCCAGAAGCTACTTTCCTGATGGTGACCAATAACAATCATGTAATACGTCGCCCTTAGCCCTACCGATTACACAGTAACACAGTGTGGCGCGCACTCATAGATTCATCCGCATGTTTAGTGATGCATCTGAATTCAACGAAGTTCTGGCCACTCACATTCCAACAAAGGTCGTTACATTGCTTGCTCGGATAATTAATGATTATATCATCATGCTTCGGCCAATTCTACGTCGAGGTCTCATAACCTCCCTCTGCCCCTCTATCTCGCCTCGCATTATCACCGCCCGCTGGCTTCCCCACCCCGCCACTCGGCCCTTCACCTTCAGCTCTTATCGCCCCCGCGATGAGGATGACAGTCACCTATCCGACCACTATACCTCCGAAATGGGCTCTCTCGACGTCCTTGCGGACCTTCCCGTACCGAAAAGTTCGGTGGTCATCTGTACGCCTCGGGGCTTCCGGATGTATTCGGGACAGATTGTGGAGAATGGGGATGCGGTGATGATGGTAAATGATCAAGTGTTCCATTGGAAGCCGTGGAAGCACGAGCGGTTGGCGGGGAAGAAAAAGATCTTTAATGGACGGGGACAGTTGGATTTGCCGAAAGAGGTTTTTAGAATTTTTGAAAGGATGGAGGAGAAGCCCGGTAAGTGGCGATGGATTATCGAGGAGAATAGATGAAGAAGGTATGGACTGGTTACTAATGGATTTGCAGATATGATCATCATTGGAAGTGGCCCGAGTATTGCGCCGATAACCAAGGAGATGCGGCTGATTTTTGCGGATCTGAAAATGCGGTTTGATGTGCTAGATACCCGCAATGCGGCGGCTCAGTACAATCTTTTGGCTACGGAGCGGGGGCCCGAGCATATCGCCGCAGCTCTCTTCCCGATGGGATGGAAAGATGGTGTCGGAATCCCATCAGATATATAAAGGTCCGAATCGACTTCCAGTAATCAAGTACAGAGTCGGGATCAGTCCGGCAATCATGGGGGTTCACGGAACTATATACAATCACTAGAAACAGAAGGCTATTGTACTATTAGTCAGCATAGAGACAGTCTCATCTTCACGACTCATTGGAAAATTCATGATAAGCACATTCTTTCCTAAACTGGGGTTTATCGCTGCTTACATCAGCGATGAGGATCAATTATACTGTGACAGCTCTAAAGATGACATGACTCTATAACCCTGTTTCCTGAAATCATCCCAAGACGCCCCAATCTTCACCAAAAACAACATCACAATAATCATCACCATGGTCGCCCTAGACATTGATCCGGTCTCCAGTGACCCCGAAATCCTCAACACCAACTCCACCTTCAAGACATACTCCGTCGCTCCCTACAATTACTCGTCTCTCCGCATCTTCTACCACCCCCACCCCACCTCCACCTCCGCTACCCCAGCCCCCCTCCTCATCCTCATCCACGGTCTAGGAGGCTCCACCGCCCAATTTGTTCCGCTAGTCCCCTATCTAACCCCCCACTACACCCTCCTTGCCGTCGACCTCCCCGGCTGCGGCCGCTCCGCCTACCATGAAATCGCCTACCCCGCCTACTCCCACCCCGCCATAGCCCACCTCCTGTCCATTATAATCTGCGACTACCATGACCGCAATCCTCTGCAAAAACTCATCCTCCTCGGCCACAGCATGGGCACCGCGCTTGCCGCCCGCCTTGCAAATCCTTCCCTGACCCCTCCCGTCGCCACCCGGCTCGCCGCCATTGTCGCCCTCTGTCCCCCCCGGGGCCCCCCACCGCCCATCATTACCACACAGTTGCGCCGTCTTTTGTGGGTCCCCGAATGGCTAATTGAGCTCCTGCGCATGTATGACCGCTGGGGTGGCCTGGAAAGTAGCAGTGTCCTACGGTACGCGGGGCCCAATGCCCCCATGGAACTCCGGAAACAACAATTGCGGTATAACTCGCAAAATAAGACGGGACCGTGGAAGCGGATATCAGCGGGGTTGTTGGCAGAGAGGTTTACGCAGGATGGGACGGCCGTGGGGGGGATGAGTGGGGTGGACACGTGGAGAGGGGTCAAGGTGCCGGTGCTGTTGGTTGGGGGGGAAGCGGATCATGTTACGAAGCCAGAGGCTGTGGAGGCTGTGGCAAAGGCAGTTATGGAAGGGCAGGGTTTGGAGGATAAGGTTCAGACAAAAGTGTTTCCGGCTCCGGCAAACCATGTCCTATTGTATGATGCCAGATTTGTGCCAGAGGTTGCTCAATTGATAAACGATTTTCTAAGTAAACACACCACGGTATAGGTCCTTGTAATATACAATTCAAGCAATCAATTATAAAGCAAAAACATCTGGGCCGTAGCCCAACTATACTGGTACTAGACAAAAAGATATCACTTCAATATAAACAGATCCCACTAAACATCCCTCCAAAAAAACCATGCTTAAACATAACTATGGACCTCACAGCGAAGGAACCCACCGTTTCATCGCATCAAGAACAGCCTGAGAGGCCTTCTCGACAACATCATCCTGCACCGACAAAACACCAAACTTCTTGCGCAGATCCTTAGTAACAGCTTCAACATCAACGCTAAGGTACTCGCGCAGGAACTTGCCGACATCGGTGTTCTCAACGTTGCCTCTCAAGGGCCAAGCGACACGGGACCTGGAGCTGTAGATGTTGACATCAACAGCAGTGTGTCCGTGGGACGACCAGCCAACGTGAGCGCGCAGAGAGATTATGGCAGCAAAAGTGTTAATCGAGAGTTCCGGAGCCTCAACAAGGGCCTCGAGTTCCTCGGGCTTAACATCAGTGACACCGAGACCGCCAACAACCAAAGTCTCGTTGATCCAAGACTTGAGCTCGGCGCGAGACTTGGAGATACCGGCAGCAACGTGAGCCTCGAGTTGTTGAGACAGACGCTCACAAGAAGTGTTAGACTGGGCAAGGGCCTGAGGATACCAGTTGTAGACAGGAAGGTGGCCGGGCTCTTGGATAGCAGTAGCAAGACCACCAGTCTCGTGATCACTGGTGGAAATCAGAACACCATCAGTACTGCTCTGCTGAAGGAACTCAAGGACAGCCTTGAAGGCCTTGTCATACTCCAGGACCTCATGGACCTGAGCAGCAGGATCATTGATGTGGCCGGCGTGGTCAATACGGCTACCTTCAATCATGAGGAAGAAACCCTTATCACTCTTGGCAGTGGCCTTCTCCAGAGCGCGCAAGGCGGTAACAGCCATCTCGCTCAAAGAGGGGTAGATATCCTTCTCATTGCGACGGTCCAGCTCAAAAGGAATGTCACGCTCAGCAAAGAGACCCAACATAGGCAACGAAACATTTTCACCGCGATTAAAATAATCGAAAGACTTGCGGTCGTTGGCATAGGTCCATCCCAGTTCCTTTTGCGCTCTCTCTGCAACGTTAATGTCATCAGCACGGCAACCACCCTGAACGGAACCGGAAAGGAAGTGGCAGCGGCCACCACCAAGCATCAGGTCAACGCTCCGGCCCATGGGACCAAGACCAACTTCTTGGACGGCGATCTCGTCCATCTCGGCGCGAGTCAGCACGTGACTGGCAAAGCAGGCCGGAGTAGCATCGGTGATGTCAGTAGTGACGACCAGGCCAGTAGTGTAACCAGCGCGCTTGGCAGCTTCGAGGACAGTACCGCAGGGTGAGTGGTCGGGCAGGACGGATATGGCGCCGTTGTAGCTCTTCTTACCGCAGGAGAAGGCAGTGGCGCCGGCAGCAGAATCGGTAACTAGAGAGTTCGAGGACCGCGTGCGCGAGGTACCCCAGAAATGACGGTCGAGAGTGAGTGTGTTGTCGATGGGCAAGCCTTCAACGTGCTGGCGGAAACTACGAGTGAGGGAAAGCGACGCAGGTCCCATGCCGTCAGAGACCATGAAAATCAAGTTGCGCTTGGTGGTGGTAGGGTCGGTAATTTGGGAGTGCTGAGTCCAGACGGCGGTGATGACTACAGTGGCGGTTGCAAAGAGAGCCCAGGCGAAGAGGGTCAGATCGCGGAAGCGGCCGAAAGGACGGCGGCTTTCGGAAGATGAACCAGCATCCTCGTTCGCCGCTTCGGCGCGGATCGAAGGAAGGAGGGGAGATGACTCGTCAGCCTACAGTTTAACAGTTGTCACAGTTAGAAACTCTGGTGGTAGTCATTAACTCGTGCGCCGATAGAAACATCGGTATGCGCCATTGCATCATAGGCTAGACCGCGAGAAGCGACAAGGTAGGGAAACTCACCATCGTGGGTCTTATCAAACTGCTGTATAGCAGGCAAAAAGAGCGACAAATATAAAAATATCCAAAACAAAACAAATACACGGAAAGATCGTGAATTCCTTCGATGTGCCTCTCGAGGAAACTCAACAATCACCTTGGAATGTAACGAAGGAAACAAAGTCCGAGTTTAACTTACTCATTCGCACGCAATATGCACCAGAGGTCGCTCAGCGTTTGGAGGCTGGCCAAGAAACCTTATCGGCCAATCAGAAGGAGCACGCGCTCACTGCAGGGGAGTCCTGTACCATATTCTATTATATCACCCAATCAGGTAATTACAGCCTCATTTTCTCGATAAACGCCACAACGAGCAATGTGTGGCGTCAACAGCCAATGACTACTAATGACTAAAGATATTGTGATAAAGTTCAGGCGAAGATTACACTGGTAGTATTGAATTTTGTAGATGTGCAAATAGCTGTGTGATGACTGTTTTTTTTTTTTGAGTTCTACTTGTTCAATCATGTGCACCCATTATCTCATGTTATATATCATACATATTTCGATAATTTATCATCAATATTTCATGGTCAACCTTAGGGTTGCCAGACAAAACATTAACACCAAAATCCCGACATCACGAAGGCATCCACCACTCAAGTGATCAAGATCCTCATCTAAAACAAATGACGACAATAATCCTCAAAAGCTTCCAAATTGTGATTATTTTCAACGCCAGCTCTTCCTTAGCTAGTCGCGCCTCCACGCCAATTCGTAAGCTATACCTCATCTTAAGGAACTTCCAGTGGCACCCAATCCTTCACCATACGTGATATTTACTGAACTAAACCAAGGACTGCAAAGCAGTTGATTACTATCCGAGTATATAAAACCCATTGTCGTTTGTTACAATACCTTCAATTCACCACTTATAACCTACAAACCCTACACAACCCTAATAAACATGCAATTCGTCAGGTTTTTAGGTGGTCGTCACTTTGGCACTTCGATGACCGTCGATCGTTATGGCAGAAAATCCACCATGGTCCCTGGCGGTTCAGACTATGGTCTTAACTGCTTCTGCTAAGCAATCGTTATTCATACTTTCAATTTGTCGTTCAATCCCAAGAAACACAATTTTACCACCCCAACTTTTTATTACATTTTGCATTTTATTCTTGACCCGATATCAGATTGAATTATGATGAGAGCAACCAGATATACACAATTAAGATTCTTTAAAACAAAGCTTTTCTAAGTGAAGCCCAATAAACCAGTACTGTGTATTATGATCCGATGAATCAGAAGAAAGCATCGCCGCCTGTTGCGGCATCAAGTTCCGACCTCTTATTTAAACCACCGGGAGACTCCCAATCCGTAATCCATAAAAAAATCGTCAAGACGCCGTCGTATTGTCGATGTTGAGTCCGAGAGTGTCTTTTTTTTGCTTTTTGATATGTCTGTTTATTTCGCTAAAATGAAGAAAAAAATGAACACTCATAGAACCCAAGAGCCGTTGTTTTTTTTTTTTTTTTGAATTTCACTATCTCGCCTATTTGCACATTTACACCTCAGTGGTGACCTTGGCCTTGGCGTTAATGACCTTTACGCCCAGTTGCTTGGCCTTGGCGATGATATCAACACGCTTGCGGGAAGAGACGTTGTGGGCAATCCTGTAATGGGTTGTTAGTTGACAGGTTCCATATGAAAAGTGCGAGGCTCAAAAGTTGACTGGAAGTCTGCATGGATCTGGGACAAAAGTTGGCCAGGGGTTCCAAATTGCTAGCCAACACGAAACATCCATCAAGAGTCGAAATTCAAAGTAGAAACATACTCGGCGGCGTGAGTGCGGTTGTGCATGAGCAGAAGCTCGACGTCACGGACGTTGCTGACGAGAAAGGCCTTATGGCCAGAGGGAGTCAGGTAACGAGTCTTCTTGTTGGAACCGTAACCGATCTATAGTAGGATTTAAGTCAATATAAGTTCATACTAGGTTGAGCATTGGCCGAGCCCGGAAATTCTTCAACCTGAAATATGCAATTTTTCGAGCGAACGTACCTTGGGCATGCGGATAGTGCCACGGAACCGTCTGCGGACAGGGCCGTCGATACCCTTGGGCTTTCTCCAGGAGGAGTCCACACGCTTGAACCGGTCACTCTGGTGACGGTTGAAGCGGGCCCGGTCTACATAATTAAAGCAGTTAGTTAAATTGTTTTGTCTGGCGGTGGATAGTCGTGGTCAAGGTCGAGACTACGCAAAAAAAAAAAATTCGGTGACACAGATGAAATCGCTACAATAGAATTTTGAGTCGACGAATTTTATCGTTAAGTAGTTGTTGCATATTTGAAAAGGGCCAAGTATCGTTTAAATAATTTTGCCGTCGTCGTTGAAGTAGATTGATAATCAGTTCTGGATAATCGGTAGCGGAATTGGAAATATTCTTTTTTTTTGCGCCGGGTCATGGTGGGGGAGATGTGATGATGTTGAACATACGCTTCTTGACGATAGGAACGTGAGACTTGGCGGAAACCATCTTGACTGTGTGTTAGAAAACTGACGTTTGCTAGAGGGAAAAACAAAAAGATCAAGATCAATCCTTTTTTAGGGTGGGTGCGTAATTACCTTGAAAATGCCTCTCGATTAGGTGTTGAGTATACTGGACTAGGCTTTGAGAAGTGCGCCAGACTGAATCACTGAATTTGGTGATGCAGAATTCCGACGGATGGCTTCAGGGCTTGAATCACGTGCACACAAATTTCGTGTGCTAAGTCGACGCCACATAAGTTTTTTTTGATCAATAGGCCGGGATACATGGGTCGGATGAGCAAAATTATTGAGTACCGAATAAATGGGACTGGTCTTGAAAACTTGTGTAACCAGGTTCTTGATATGGTGGGGCCGTATGGACCATAAATGGCAATGAGCATGTGATATATGCCAAGATGAAACGAAAAATAGATGATTGCCAACATGTGCATAATCTATTGAGTGATAAACAGCAAAAATTCCAAAATGAAGACAGAAAATATGAATATCCCAGACAAAAGAAAACGGCCTGTACCCCTCAAAAACCCAGACATTACATCATAAGCTTTACTGCGTCTGGCACCGAGCGCCGCCGTCGTGTTCGTCATCATTATCCCAACCGTCGCGGTATCTAGGATCTTGGGAACCAGCCCCCATCTCGTCGATATCAGCGTTATCCTCGTATTCCACCTCGTCCACCTCCTTGGCCTCAATCGGCGCAGCCGGCTTAGGTAAAAGCTTCTTCAGAGCCTCGAAAGAGACATCGTCCTTAATCCAGTCATTTTCGGGGAAGGTGATCTTGACAGTCAAGTAGAGATTACCAAAGTTGTCACCACGCTTGGGCGGCATACCCTCGCCAGGGACACGCAGAACTTCATCGGGTTTCAAAACCTGGCCACGTTCATGAGTGATAGAGATACCGCGACCATCAAGGTGGGTCAGGACAACGCGGGAGAATCCGGTGAGGGCTTCGGCCAAGGTGATCACTAGATTAGCGGACAGGTCGATACCGATACGCTTGAATACGTTGTGTTCATTCTCTTTCAAAATGAAGACAAGGTCACCAGGGAGGCTATCGGGATCCTGGTCGGCCTCGCCCTCGAGGACAATGCGGTCATGCTCAGCGGAACCGCGGGGAATATAGAGTTCAAGGAGCTTCTTCTCGTGGACCGTCCGGGAACCCTTGCACTTCTTGCAACGGTCCTTTTCCTTGAAGTACTGGCCGCTACCCTTACAGTTGTCGCAGACAACAATTTCGCGGCGCATCATACTAGGACCAATCTGTCTGAAGGCCTCAACACGACCTTGACCATCACACTTGTCGCAGTGGATGGGCTTAACCTTCTCTTTGCCACCGGTACCCTTACAGGTGCCACAGTTGACCTTTTTGTTGGCAGCGAACTTAACAGTCTTGCCCTTGTAAAGATCTTCCAGATCAACCTCGTAGATCTGTTGCTCATCCTGGCCCTTGTGAGGACCGGAGGGACCACGTCTGGCACCACCCATGCCGGGCATACCGTCGCCCATGCCGAAACCGAACATTTGCGAAAGGATGTCGTTCATATCAAAGGGTCCGGCGTCACCACCGGGACGGGAAGAGTCAAAAGCTGCCATGCCATATTCGTCGTACGCTGCGCGCTTGTCTTCATCAGATAGAATCTCATAGGCCTGAGCCACTACCTTGAACCGAGTCTCGTTCTCATCGCGGTTTTCGTCGGTAGCCTTATCGGGGTGGTACTTGAGCGCAGCCTAAACAAAGAATGTTGGTTAGTGCGCTGAGTTTCCGGCGCATGTGCACAAGACGAGATGCAGTTTCTTGGATGGGAAGTCTATGTTACTTTGCGGTAGGCCTTCTTAATTTCGATCTGAGTGGCAGTCCTCTCGACCTCCAATATCTCTGTAGAAGCAATTCATTAGTTGCCGTTGTAGGAAGGTTTCCAGAAAACTTCGCAATTTGCTGACAAAGCTGGCGCGCAAGTTTAAGGAATGGCAACAACGCACCATAGAGATCTTTTTCTTGTTCGGAACTCATAATAGAAAGGTTCTGATGGCTGCGACGTTGTAGAGAACGGGTGGAGGGTGATGTGACGGAAAGGGCATAGATTTGTAGACCTGCAAATCGGTGTCGATATACAGAAATTTTGGAGGGGGTGGGGTATCCGTAAGCGTCATTACAGGGCCTAACTAGTGCAAATGAATATATGTACGCAGGGATTATCGTAAAAAATACACAAATATTTGAAATCTTCAGGCGGGATCCAGTCATCGTTTGGCTCTGGCTCTGCAGGTTTGCCATACTTTATATGATTACATCTTTCTTTGCTAGATAGTTAATGAGGCTCTGAGACCAAGGCGGGCTCTCCAGATGTCATGTTGATATATGACAGCTCTAGAAGCTGCTGGCCTGGCCTTATGGTACTTTGCGGTCTTAATAATGCCAGAGACCATTTACGCTAGAACATGTTAAGATCCATCAGTCAACAATCACTATCAAGGGTATGCCAAACATCTGCAATTGAAACGCAGCATTTACAGAAATGTCTACAAACAGCTAAATTACTTGCGTTAACGGAAATGTGGCGTCGTATCCTATCTTGATCTGGGAATTTGAATTTTGGCGTAACGCCATATGTGGCGCACAATCCTAGCCCGGGACTTGAATATTTATTCATTCATTTATGAAAAGACAGGTATCTGTTTCGTCATTTGCCAGAAAATGCTGATTCTAGGAAGCAGTCGAATGGCTGTCCTGGCTTCGGCCAGCCGTCTCAGATCACCAGTCTTTTCTCATGCATTCTACGGCAATGTGCGTCACCATTCAAACTGTACGCAAGACCAACCCGCTGGTGGTCTTAATAGACTAAAGGCACAAAGGCCGGAAAAGCCAGACCAGTTCGCTTTGCCTTTAACACCAGCCAGAACAAGATTTGCCCCGTCTCCTACTGGGTACCTTCATCTGGGGTCTTTGAGAACGGCACTGTTCAATTACCTTATGGCGCGTGCCACCGGCGGCCAGTTCATCATTAGAGTGGAGGATACCGACAGAGTATGTCACGGGATCACCGAGCATAGAAGTTATGAACTCTCTTCTAACACATTCGTAGACAAGAATCGTACCGGATGCCGAAGAAAGACTGTTCGATGATCTGAAATGGGCTCAGCTTGACTGGGATGAAGGTGCGTAGAAATACCCTTGCTACCACTATCGTATGACTGACTGTCTTGTAGCCCCGGATATCGGTGGTCCGTACGGACCGTATCGCCAATCAGACCGCCTTGAGCACTATCACAAGTATGCGGATGAGCTCCTACAGAGTGGAAAGGCGTACCGTTGCTTCTGCTCCAGTGAGGATCTTGAAAAACACAAGATCAACGCGGTTGTCAACCGCTTGTCAGCAAATTACCCGGGAACTTGCCGGTCGATTTCGCCCGAAGAGTCGGAACAACGGGTTGCCAATGGAGAAGTTCATGTGGTGAGATTCAAGTCGAATGGCATTATATTTACTATGGACAAAGTATACGGACCATTTACTAAGAAGGAGCCCGAAGATGACTTCATCCTGATCAAGAGTGACAAGTACCCGACTTACCACTTTGCCAATGTCATCGACGACTACATGATGAAGATTACTCATGTTATCCGTGGTGCGGTATGTGTCGGTCTACATACTCAAGTCATGAACTTGGCTGACCTGATATAGGAATGGCTGATCTCAACGCCCAAGCATGTGGCTCTATACAATGCATTCGGGTGGACGCCCCCAGAGTTCGTACACGTCGGCTTACTCACCGACAGAAAGGGCCAGAAGCTCAGCAAGAGAAATCACGACATTGATATCTCAAGTTACCGTAGACAAGCTGTTCTTCCTTTAGCCCTTAACAATTGGGTTGTACTCCTAGGATGGAGCATGGGCGGTGAACAATCCGAGATTGTCAAGAATCTGGATGAACTTGTGAAGAAGGTAAGTTGCTCTTTGCATCCTCCACACCTAAATCAATGTCTAACATAACATCACAGTTCACCTTCAAATTCACTAAGGGTAGTATCAAGGTTAATCTCGACAAACTTCGAACTTTTGAACTTCGCCATTTACAAAACATGCTGGCAGATGAAAATCTCGATGTTGACAGACTAAACGAGAACTTCATTGACCCAGTCTACAAGGCGATCATTGAGGTACACGAGACAGAAAAGAACAGCTCTCGTGGCCCTCTTCTGAAGGCTATGCAGTCACTAGAAACTGCCCGGCCTTATCTTGTCCGCATCTTCCGCGACAACAAAACCAAATACCCCAAGAACATCGACCTTCTTCTGAAGAATCCCGCACTTGTGTGGGAAATTCCTCCTCAGGCTTACGTTGACTACCTTGCCCTCCATCATCGCAATTCGGAGACGATCGATAGCGAGCTTAAGATTCTGCAAGATTTGCAAGAAGTGCTAGCGGGTATCAAAGAGGAGGACTGGAATTTTGCTAATATCGGGAGGATTCTTGCGGAACATGTGAAGAAGTTGCAGGCGGTGGCTCCTCTTGAGACTAGCATGATGGTTCTAGTGCATGCTTGTGTGAGGTTTGCTCTGGTCGGCGGTCATACTATTCCTTCTAAGTCTTCGAGCTTTGTGTTGAGCCTTTTAGGTAGAGAAGAATCTCTGAAGAGGTTCGACAATGCCCTTGCAGCTTACTCGAAGCTGCAGTGAAGATGCTTACTAGCATCTTTCACGTGTAATTTTAGATGTCTTGTATAGTAAACTCGATCTAGGTGTGTGTATCAACAGCGAATCACGAAGTATGATTGTCAGACTGCTCTATAGGCCAACTATTGTTCATCTCCACAACTTGAAGCATCAACCCATAAACTTCGGGATGTTTATGTAACTAAATTGCCACATCTGCCTCAATATTGGTCCTGCACTTCCTGAGATCATCTAGTGATCACATTTTAAGTCCATGATACTGGAGCTTATATCCAAGAGCCCACGTTACAGCGTGAAACAAACTATTCAACCGTTCTTTATCCACATACGGAAACAAACATGAGGTTTAAGCCTTTTAGCTTGTCATGTCATGTCACTTGTCCCACCCGGCTGACGTGGGTCAGTTCAAGCAGGAAAAGACGGTCCCGATTATATTCTCTCTGACCCCCCACTTCAATTGAAACTACTGGCCGACGACAATGGCATGATGAGTTGGCGATCGCGGAGGATCTTTTTACGAGTTGGGTAAATTCTTTCGCTTGTATCAGGCAGACCAGAGTCCATACAGATAAAAAAAAAGAAAAAAAATCACAAGCATGTTCATGTTCGGTTCCTAATGATGAAACATTTCGGGTTTCTTCCATAAAGCCCACGGCCCCAGACACATAATCAGGTCACATTTGAAACATCAGGTAAGGCTTTGGTTTGGGAAAAGGAAAAAAAAAGAGAATGAATTCATTTGATTCCGAGGAGGCAATAAAGACTATCAAACGATAAATTACACAAAACCACCATAATGAACCAACAGCTCGACAAAGCTGCGTAAAATAACCCTATTTTCTGGGTCGTATTCTGGAACTGCAATGACAAGGAGCAAAAGCACATTGACATGAATATTGTGGCAGCCAGGAGAAGCGAAGACGAACTTGAATACAAGAAAAAGAACGCAACATGTAAAAGCAACAAGCGATTGGGGATATATGCAAATAAGTAGTAAAAAACAGCAATAGTTTATGCAGAACAACAAGGGGACAAAAACAAGATATAAGAAAAACTGAAGGGAAAAAAACTAATGAAGCTCCCGAGAGCCCAAGCAAAGCGCCACCAAGGACACATCCATCTTTATATAGATGATTCTCAGAAAAGAAGGAACCTTATTATCTTGTGGTACCTTTCCGATCTGATAATACATCTCTCATAATGGGAGTCTAGTATTTTTGAGATGTTTCTCTGGTCATGACGTCGTAGAAATGGAGCAAGAGCAAACGCAGTGCGATAAAGCGAACGAAAGATGTCAAAATGAAGTGGGTATCATAGGATGGTAACAGCAAACAAACGAAGAGATGTTGCGTCCAGGAGCTTGTGGAGAACAGATGATCTCACCTGTGTAACGTCAACGTCTACACACGCAAGCGAACATCACTGCCAACCGACCAACACTCTGTCGATAAAATCAAGTCTTCCTTCCCAAAAATTGCGACTTACATCTCCTGAATCCACATCTCCAGCTTACCGGTATCCTGACGATTCCGGCGCGCATCGGACTTGGCGTTCATGATGGCCAGATCCAGGTCGTCCTGATCACCCATAGTAATCATGTCGCCGTTTGGATCGCCGTCCTCCCGGATCTTCATCTTGAAGCGCCGTCTAATGACAAACTTGTCGCGAATCTTATCCTCAACGTCGGCAAACTCAGCCGCCACGCCAATCAGCACGTACCGCGACTCATCCTGGTAGTGCACCTTGACCCGGATATTCCGGATGTCCGGCCGCCGCGACGCCCCCCGCGACGACCCCGTCATCCGCCGCTGCTGCGAGTTGAGCATCTCAAAGTCGCGCTCGTCGATCGAGCCGCTGTCGTAGTCGGAGCCATCATCCTCAAGGTACTGCGGGATATTCCGGCGGGGCGCCATGCGCGAGGACCCCGCATTCAACGGCGGCCCCTGGTTCGCCGCGCTGTTGTACAGATTGTAAACATCCTCATAGTCGTTGGTGTCGTCCATTCCGCCGCGGGGCGCCGCGCTTCGCGGAGCGGAAATGGCACTCTGGGGGTTCGAGGCGCGCGACATGCTGCGGGACGAGGGGCCCCGGCGGCTCTCGGGGGACTGGGTCTTTTCGTAGCGTGAGTTGGACGGAGCTTGGCCAATGCTGAGCTTGGGGAGCATGGGGCGGGGCCCGTTACGGACGGACATGGCGCGGGCGGTGCCGGCGGGGCGGTCGTTCTCGGGGGGCGGGGTGGGTGGGAAGGCGCCAGACTGGGATGGGGGGGCGGCGCCACCAGGGGGTGGGCGGCTGTTATTGTTGGAGATGAGCTCGCGCTTGACGAGGTTTGTGGCGGCGTAGGAAATGTTGTCTGCGGGGCGGTCGTCTTTGGGGACGGACTTTCCGGCATTTTTGATCTCGGAGCCGGAGAAGCCGGTGAAGGCGTTTTGGCGGTCAGAGGCGGCGACGAGGCGGGCTTTGCCGAGGTAATCTTTTGTCTTGAGGTTGCGGACTTTGGCGTCGTTGGGGCGGTAGATGACGCCGACGGGGATGGAGAATACGGTGTAGCCCTCGGCTTGCTCGCGGATGGCGTCATCGATGACGTTGTGGTCCTCGACGACTTTTTCCTTGGCGGCATAGTTGAGGTCCTGCATACCGGCATCCATTTGCTGCAGGTAGATGTAGCAGAGGCCGCGGTTGAAGAGAACTTCGCACGAGTAGAGTTTGAACATGAGGCCGAGCTGGGCGTAGTCGATGAGGGTGTTGCCGCGGAGGTAGAGGAGGGTGTCGTTGAAGTTGGCGAGGGCCTCTTCGAAGTCGCCGAGTAGGAAGTTGGAGACGCCTTGTTGGAAGTAGGCGACGGCGAGGTATTGGTCGAGGCGGATGGCCTTTTGGTATGATTGGACCTGTGGAGACGGGGTGATTAGTGGCTGTTTGTAGATATCGTCAAAATGTTGATCTGAGGCGGAAGACCACTTACGGCTTTCTGGTGTTCGCCGAGCGTGGCGTAAATCACGCCCATGTTGAAGAGAATCTTGCTGGTGTCCGAGATGTTTTCAAACACGCGCAGGGCCTCGTCGAACTCATTGTTCTCATAGTGGTTGATGGCCTCCACCCAGTTTTCGATTTCCTGTGTAGCTTGGTTAGTTTACTTAGTCTCCAATGTCACCTGAAAGCATGGATGGACTAACCTGTTTCAAAGACATAGTGAAGGTTGTGATGTGTTTGATAAGATCGTTGACACCAGGCCAAGCAAGACGATTAATTAAGAAGCAAGGGCAGTGCCGGGGAGTGCGGCAGAGCAGGAGGAAAGGATTGCTAGGCCGGATCCGCGAGGTCCGGAGGGTTGGATCCGACGGATGAGGGATTATGTTGGTTTGACGGCAAGGGATTATTAGACTTGTAAAGCGCAGTGGATATGCAGTAGAGGCCGGATATAGGCAATGATAGTAAGTAGAATATGATGGGAGGATATTGTCGTAAGAGAGTGCGGCGGTTCGTTGGTAGGCCGGAGAAATTAAGTTAAAGAAAAAATAGCGAGAGTAAGAGGGACGATTGTCGAGCACGGTGCTGGCGGGTATAGAATTGGTTGGTTGAGGTTGCTGATTATAGTTATAAGACAGTGTGGTAAAGTACAGCCAGTGTATCTGATGTAAATAGCGAGCACCAAGATCGTTTTGTGTATGTGTATATATGTATGTGTCTCTCTCTTTATTCCTTCTCTTGATGAATAAGAAGAAAAAAAAGACGGAACCAGGACAGAAAGCGGCAGCGAAGAAAAAGAAAGTGGGCGATGGTCTGGAATTATAGTTACTTGGATTTGGAGACAGACAGCAAGCCGAAACGCCCAGGTTTAGGTGGAGTGTAACGAGCGAGACGGGGTGAAGAAGAAGAGACGAGGGGGGTGTGAGTGAGTGAATGAGTGGGGAGAGGGGGGGGGGAGTGCAAGAGACAGAGACAGTTTAGCCAGTGACTAGGATTGGTGGCAGCATAGGAGACAGAAAAAAAGGAAGGGTAAAGCGGTCTGAGCCTCTTTGCTAGGCGAGAGACAACGGGAGGAGGGCCTTTTCAGTGGATGGATGATGGTAACAAAAGAGAAAAAAAGAAAGAAAAATCCGTGTATTTTGTCTCCAGGCTGTGGTATAATAGTCTATAGTCTTGAGCTTGTGTCAGAGAAGTAGAGAAGTAGAGAAGTGAGAAGGTCTTCCAGGGCCTATTTATGCTTCTGGTGAGGCAAAATTTATGATGGGACGGGATCTGATTTAGTGGTGATATTGATTTACTTAGTTTAAACCACAAGACATGAGAGTGATCAGAAGAATAGACATACAGGAGCAGAGATGTTTTTTTTCTTCTTCTTTATGGCTTATATCCTTTGACACAATATCCAGACTAAGCTGATTGTGATCACAAAAAAAATCACTGACCAAGCTGAGACTGTACAGCACATGGGTGTGGGTTTAAGAGCTATAGGGGGCAAAAAGAAAGAAAAACTCCATGAGTGTGAGTTTGTGAATCTGGCAAGTTCCAAGCAACTGGGCGCTTGTTGAGTGTGATTTTGCTAAGTACCTGGGATGACAAGGTGTGATGGGCAAATGGACGTATGTTCTCATACATAGTAGAGAGAGCATCATCTACGTAGATACTTTTACAAAGTGTCTACTCTTGGCAAATAGAGTATAGTCGTACGTAAATATATCGGCTTGCCGGATCTCCCTTCCAATACACCACCAAGAACATCACCAAGGTTTAATGAGACTGACAAGATCTTGGCGGGCACTGAGTGCTGTTACTCGATGCTTCAAAATAGCGACAAGCTTCGGTCGTTTATGTTTAAGCTAAACAAAGAATACAGTTCCTTGGCTTTGTGTTTGTCTGAGACTCTCTATTAACTCTTTTTTGCTTCCAAGACAAGCAAGCAAGATGTTTCTCTCAGGGTTCGGTAGAAGCATGTAACCCACAGTTCCGTGCTTTTTTTTTCCTATAAAAGTTAGAGCTAGGACTGTGTTTTGTTGTTCCTCGACGTCTTGGAACGGACGGAATGGTTTCAACAAGGGGGACACAGGACAGAAACAGATTTGGTCTTTGAATGAGAAGGAAGAAAAGAAAAAGAAAAAATTATGGGTGAGCTTGAGTGGGCCAATAAAATGGGTGAAATTAGCATGGATGGCACGATGTCAGTTGTATTTGTCTATTGAAGAAGCAAATGTCTTTTAGAGAAATTCTATTGTGAGAAAGATTGTCTTTATTACTGACTTTTGGAAGATGTCTTAAAAACCATCATCACATGGCAGAGTGTCACTAAAGAATTTGCCTCCCCATTGTTCTACGGAAAAGCTTAAAGCGTAGCATTTCATTAGCGTGATATCTTACAATGTGCCAAATTCCTTGTGACCTATTTTATCCTTTCTAAAAAAAAAAACACAAAAGATTGTGACAACAATGATCAACTCCGTGGACCCTTTGCACCTTTACACCTGCCACCAGATCAACCCACGCCGTAGGAAAACAAAAAAAAAAAACAGGAATTATCCCCACAGTAAAAAATCACGGCACAGCTGAATTCACCTGTGCTCATACGGATGAAAATCCACGGATTTTGACGTCCAGATTCCCGGATGCTTCGGCTATGGGCATCAAGGAGGGAAGGCTGTAGCTTAATTAAGCGTAGTAGTGGATGTACCGACTTGCTGTGCTACGCCAAACGACTCCCCATCCGGATTCCGCGATATCTGCCGTAATTTTTGTGTTTTACAGAAGCCTAATTCACTGACTTAGTCCCCAGTATTTCAAAGTATTCTTTCAACAGCAACTGCTGTCTGCCGTACAGGCTAGGAGCTTGTTGTTTTGTATGCCATGATTCTCAGCATCTGTGTGCTCCAAAGCCACCGGTCTCGGCTTCTACACGATAAGACTGTTGATGTTACGTGCAGATTTTTCCGGGCTTGTATAAGACGGCTTCACCATTGACGTGTGTATTATACTCTCCCCGACAAGGTTCACCGTAGTAGTCTGTGACTTATACACAATCATGGCCTCTTTCTCTCGGTCCTCTGCGTGGGGCTCAATGGCCGATGACGTCGAGTGGATCGATGGCTGGCCAGTTCCTTGCTGCTTGTATGCAGATTTTCTTTTCTTCATGAGTTCTTCACGACGGAGTAAAAAGTAATGTATTTTTTCCCCATGGTCTTATTTAACACATTATTCCACCCGCTGCAAATTGACCAGCCAACCAGATGTCAAGATGATATCACTATTTAGATTTTTGAAATATAGTCTCCAGCCCCCTTACTTTCTGGTAAACATGACCTTGATTGGATCTCTGCATCCACACCACCCTAAGAGCACGAATAAAAAAGGGCCAAGAGATATTCTCTAGGGATTTCGGGCGAGTAACAATATCTACCGTCATTTTTATATGGGCCCATCAAGCCAAAAAAAAATGAACCCCCCTCTTTCTTCCCCCCTTCACATCCATCATCCCTGGCAACTCTGATTTTTCTATCAATGATAAGTCGTCTCTAAGCGCCGAGTAATGTGATTACGTCTTTTTTACAGCCAAGGAACAAGAAGAGAAAAAAAACGACGGATCACCGGTTCCTTTTTTCTTTTTGGTTTATTCGTTGATATATATGCCTCTTTCGAGTCATGAGGGAAGGGGAGACTTCGTATTGATCTCTAGAACATGATTTTGCCTTTCTTTTTTTCATTCTTGGAATCCCGTCACATGTATGGCAGGAGACTAGTGACGTTGCGGTGAGGGGAGATTTTTTTTTTCTTTATCTGTGTAGATGTGGCTGCTCTCGATCCTTAAACCGTCTCGGCATCTTTTCCGGAATGCACGTTGCTTTGATCCACAGAGTTGCATCTTTATTGGTTTGCATGTCCGTCTATCTACAGCTATCTACAGTCAAACTCCACCGCAACAATCCGCAATCCGCAATCCCATCACTTTCCCGTCGAAGTCCCCAATCAACCACTCACGGCACAGAATTGCCTTCTTGTCTTTTTGCTTCTTTCTGCAATAGGAAGTCACTGCTAGATTATCAATGGACATTGTCGTCATGGATGCTGGATGTTGGTAGGGACTTTTCTATGAATAGCCTCGACGGTGCCATTGATGGTTTGCCAACGGTTGGTTAGGATGTGATTGTAATTTGGAGAATGCCATATGCACTGACTTTACGTGTAATGGTGCGTTGTTTTTTTTTTTTTGGTATGGTGGTGATGAAATGGTGAGATTTGTTGCTTGGCGAGAGGGGAAATGTAATATTCACCGGCGAATAATCCGAAGAAGGAAGACAAGACATTGAGGGTAAAACATTTGGGTGGATCGCCACGAGGTTGTGCTGCAGCAAGCTTTTCATCAGTGGGCGCATAATACATATATGCATACTTACATGCTTCTTGTATGTCTTCATCGTCACGTTGCAGCATGACTAGCATGATTCAATATGGCCATAATCTTGCTAAAGCAAATCTTAGCATAGAACCTCTATAATATATACATAGTTGGCCTTCTGCCACTTTCCACAAACCCCAATCCAGGTACACAACTCAACAGTAAAGCTTCATCTGTCTAATATCACGTCAATCATCTCATCTCACCGTCACTGTATATCCGCCTTTTTTTTTGCCAAGAAATTAAACCTAAATACTGTATCTGATGGTAGAATTCCTATGTATGGAATGTCAGCCCATTAATCACTGCCATCTTCTCTTGCCTCGACGTTGTTTCATAGATGGAGGGGGGTGATGGATCCAAACGGGAAATGGGATCAAAGAGTGGCCAAAGGACACAGTATCTGCAGTATGACTCCCGGCGGCAAGACAAAAATAAAAAATAAATAAAAAATAAAGACAGACTTTTGTATATATGTCACACAGATAGTGTCTGGTGATCAATCAAGTCCCCCACAGTCGCCGTTTGCTCCCCCCCCCCCCCCCCCCCCCAATGCTCGGCCTTTTGGCTGATGATTATTTTGATTATTGTGATTACCCTGTTGCTAGCCAGTGATTCGCGGGGTACATACAGAGATTTGTGGGAGATTAGCAGCAGGCGCCGGGTTTGGCTTGTGTGGGGACTTGTACTTTGACAATCGTGATGGTGAGCGGTGAGCGTCGCAAGCTTTTATAAAAGGCGTAATTTATACTGGCATGGTGGCATGTCGCCGTTCAGTTGTGGGGAGACGCTGATATATTTAGCATCGAATAGGCATGCTTGAGCTATTTCGAGCTCAAAGTGACATTTTGTATGGAATCTGGAGTTCATAGATATAACCAACAGAACATCTACGGAAGCACGTGCCAAATGCCACCAACTTTTACTGCAACATTGAAATTTTCATTTTTGTCCTGGCCAACCGACTTACACGATACTGTAAGGGTTAAATAACAATTAGGGTCATCCACATCGCACATTGCCAACTATGTTAACAGTGTCTGACTGACAAGCGCCGTTTTACGCCAGAACTGCCGTCTCTAACACAACTTAGACGCGATCATGATCTCCAACAAAGACCATTAGCTGACTTGAGTGGCATGACAGCGCTTGAATCGTTAGTGTTTCGTTGGTGTTGGCACTATTGGGCTCCTGCGAGGTTGCGAGGCCTCAAGGGACACTAGATACGGTCAAGTAACAAAATACCCAACTTTTTTTTTTTTTTTTCAAAGGAAAATATTGTTTGAGGTTGTGGAAAAAGTGCCTGGAGATGGGCTAATGGCTGACCGGCTGCATGTGATAATTGGGCTGCAGCAATGAATCATGTGTTGAAGTCTGGCTGCAGGTCATTTCAGAGGCAGAAATGCTTCTGGGAAAAAGATCAGCGAGGTTAACTTTATTGATCCCAGTGCCTCTGGGGGAATCAAATGACAGAGTACTCAAATAAAACTACACAGACAAATAAATATGTAGCGACTCCTCAGAGCATTCGCAGTATTCGGATCCAGTTCAGGACCGCAGGTCATAGGTTACAGTCTATAGCCCAAGAGATCTCACCAAACATGCTACAAGATTCGCGTGCTGCTCTGCATATCAACACGTGAGCCGCAAGTCGCATGCCACTAGTCCAGGAACCATATACGTCTCATGTCGCTGTTCCTGAACCGTGATATCGTCCCGTCTTTTCAACTTTTGTCTACAATGCGTGTTTGTTGTACACGCCCCCACCCCCGTGTCTTACGATATGCAGTCGATATTTCTTCCCTCGTAAACAACAAAAACACACACATTTTTTTTTCTATCTGGCTTAGTCCTAGCCATGGAAAACCTTCTAGAAACGTCATGGATAAAAAAAAAGTTAAATATGAAGCTAGGCGAAGCCATTTTTTGCCTTGCGTTCCCTGAAAATGCCGGTGCCAACAGAGGTCATTGCGCTTGAGCACACCAGAGAAAACCCGCTTTTTCAGTAGGTGCATGCACTAACCTGGCTGGGGAAGAACAAGGGCAAACAAATGAGCGGGAGATGGACTGGGCGGTTGGATTCAAGTGATGAAACTCGTTTCGCTTGATCGGAGTTGGATGTCTTGTCTTGACAGAGGGTGACGGGGCCAAAGAAATTGTGCGATGAAGGGGAGAAAAAAAAAAAGAGAAGTTAGGAGTGGGGATGTTGTTCTAGAATTTGAGGGGAGGGTTTTGATGGAAGCTGAGTGGAAGGTGTCAGTCAGTAGACTCAGTGGTGGTGATGACGCTGTTGCAAGTATCCATGACATAATGTATTTGATTGTATAGGTAGTATCCGGTTTAAAATGCATAAAGTACCCCGCATTCTCATTAGTTTTGACTTTGCAATCCGTTCAACATCATCTTCTCTAATCACTGGCTAGCAGTTCCCAGCACCTCTGTGATGTGTGCGACGCATAAGTTTGCTCCAACCGGCCGTTCTCTTCCCGGCCAGTCAAACAACACCGATCACACTCGCTAAGATCAAGCTTAACTATGTAGATATATTGGAATTCACCCACTGTAGGTGAGATGGTATCGATGTTCCTGGCGAACCAAAGAACACTGAGCCCTGAGCTGTGTGAGATAGTCAGAAACCACATTATGCAGCCAGCCAGTCATAGCCACGATTGACTTGTACTTGCTGCAACCTCAATCTCACGAGAACTGCTCGATACGAATTGTGGAAACAAACGTATCGAGAAAGCAAAAGTCCAAAGAAAACTCGGTGAGGATTCATCGGGCCGGACGTATTCCGTGTAGACTCACTATTAAACATTCAGCACTTTATATCACGATAACCCTCTCGGCAAAACACAACACCTACACCACGAGTTCATCATTATCAGGAATTATCCGGCTGTATATGCTGTTCCAACACTAGGGATCTCCCACCGCGCTATACACCTGTGGCACAAACAATGAATGCGGAAAGCGGCGGCGATGGGAACTGTGCCCGATGAGCCGCAGCGGATGATCGTGGGACAGCGGGATTATGGTTTCCGTTGGTGATCTAGATGCTGGGAGAGGGTTATCATTGGAAGATACGGTGGCATGATGGACTGGAGGAGCCTTTTTTTTTGTTTTTTGACCGCAGAAAATTTTCTGTTTCATTTCATTGGTGTGGTGGACGGCTGCGCCGTGGGGGAAACGGCGTATGGGGATTATGTGTGTATATACGCCAACAGCGGTTGGAACTCTGGATACTTTATGTATAGTGCCTGATAAAGCTCATGTTACTTCATCATCATCGTACATAGTGTAAACCAACATGACAGCTTGTCATCATCCCATATCACCACACAAACACAACGCCTCAAAAGTTTATCCAACAAGCCCCCAACTCTAAACCAAACTCACTCTCAAAAAAAAAAAAAAAGAACAGACCTCGCTCGCATCGTCGCCCGTTAAGAAACAACAAGAAAATAGCCCATGAAAATGCAAACACCACTATGACAGTGCTCTGACAGCGGCTCAAACATATCCGACCCACGTTATATTCTATGATATTTCTATAATCCGCCTCTTACTGATTTTTCCCCCCTAACCAGCCAGCTTATGCGGTCAGACCAAGTATCTACACACATAACAAAAAATAATAATAATCTAAAACGTCACTGATCCAAGCATTGGACGTTAAAGACATACACAGGCAGGCAAACATGCCGTGTTGCTGCTTCGTATTGATGCCACCAACCTCCAGCCAGGGACATGCTTGGGATCGGATGGAGGAGGAAACGGCCAATTAGGATGATGACGACGAACGAGGTCGGAGCGGGATTCAAAGTGCCTGAGTGTTATGGACGAGCAGAAGAATGCACAAAAAAGTTTATGACCTGGAAGCGTCAAATTTGTTGGGAGAACACAGTGCCTGTCGAAGTTCGGGTTGGTGAATAGTAAATATTTAGGATACATGTAACCCAGACCTATGAAGCCGTTGGATGTGTGACCGTCTTGGAGTACATATGTGAAAGTCGGTGCCTGGCGGAAATCATGACGGTGGACACACATACGTAACCTAACAACAGATATGAATTCCAATAATGATGATCAGACAATAGATCTCGAATAGAAACAACATAAAAATCGATACTCCAAGTGCCTACCATGGTTTTCTCTTCTGGTCTAGTTAGTGAGATACTCATCTCGCCATTGGCTCTCGATCAAGGCCTTACAACATTCCGCCTTACACAAGCCCTTAACCTGCATTCTGCCTGTCTGTTAAAAGCTTATGTTATTTATGTTAAACAACATATAACTAAACTATGTATTTAGTCCTTCTCTCAAACATCAAATAACCACTCTTCTCTCTGAGCTGCTACGCACGTACATCCATATAAATATTTACCCCAAAATATCCTTCCCTTTCCCCAATACCCCTTGCCCTTCCTTCCTCCTCCTCACGCCATAGAATCCCCAAAGTGGCACCACTTTGCCGGCCGTTTCAGGCAATGATCAGTATCATGACAGTCACTCCGGGGCACATCATATGCTTATTATGGCACAGGCACCGGAAACACGTGAGTATCAGGAATCAGGAACAGGCATTTTTGATCTGTCTATTGTTAACTCCCAACATACCAAGATTGGCGATGATCTGTATGGGCTCCGATGCTGTGATGCCACCGGCAATGCTTATACACTCCGTGTTATATGTACAATTATGTGCTGAGTAGTTTGTACGTATTTTCCCCCTCCCGGCTACCCTCACACCATGCCCTTCTTGACCTCGTCCTTACGCTCTTCCCACAATGTCTTCCCGGTACACGAGCAAACCATCTTATCATTATCCCACATCCCCGCACTCCTCGCAATAACCCCCACCACTGTATTCTCATCATTCACTAACCCCTCTTCTTCCCCCCTCCGCGTCAACACCATCGCTCTCCCAATCAACTCCCACACCTGGAACTCCTTATCCATATATACCGCCCCTTTCCCATCCTTATTCACCTCCAGCGTCCCCAGGAACCCTCTCCCTTCCTTTCCCTCTGTGGCCTCCTTGGCCCCCCACACGGGCCCGGTCGATTTGGCGCCGTCAGCTAGATTGCCGTATTCGCGGATGGAGGCTCGGTAGATGCCGGGGGTGACGCCGTTGAGGGTGAGATCGATGACGAGGAAGGTGGGCGAAGCTTGGATCATGCGGGCGAGGCCGCGGACTTCGCGTTGGCGGCCGGTGACGGGGACGAGAATGGGGACCATAGGTGTGGTTTCGAAGGTTTCGAGGATGCAGACGGCAGCACCTAAAAGGAATGTTAGTCATGTGTTCCGGAGTATATGACCATATGAATTGTTGGATGTGCCACTGTCATCTGACAGAGCATGAAAACACATTGAGCACCACTTACTATCTGACTTTCCAGATCCTCTCAGAATAGCATCTCTCCCGGAGGCCTGAATGGCCGCTAAAATCGCACTCGGCGCCGCTAAAATCCATCCTTATCAGTATTATGCCAGACCAATCCACACTTCTTCTGCACCCAATAACATACCGGTACCTTCCACTGCAACGGTTTGGTTCTTCAAGTTAGCATCAACCTTGGTGATGCCACCCAGAGCAAAGATGGAGTCTGAAACGCTCTTGACGCAGGCCTCACATTCCATGGGCACCGCAAAAAGGGTCTATAAAAAAGAGGTCAGAAACATTACAATATATACTGGCGGCCAATTGGACTGGGAGCACAAACAAACCTGAATTGGCTGACTAACAGTCATTTTGGGAGCTATAGATGGTAAAGATTTCAACGGGAAATTATATTGCGTATAATACGAAGCAACCGCAATAGAAGCAACTAAAGACGATACAAGAATAAACGGCGTTTTGAATCACTTCATAGAAAAAGCCACGATGGAAAGGAACTCCGTAGAAGCTTGACATAAACAGCAAACTCTGGTAGGATTCCGCTCTTATGAGACCCAACAAACCATTCAGAAGCGGGGGCAAATTGGTCGATTCGGTGCTTTGAAATCAGTCTCTTTTTGCATATGTATGAGTATATTAAACACAAACTCTAACTCTAGGCGGGATTCTTTGCTGTTATAACGACGTTATAGTAATATCGTCAGCATTCCAGCAAAGGGAAATTGCTGTCATCTCCTTGTTTTGAAATCCGCTTGTCATCCAACATGAATAAATTGGCAAGCCCCATAATACATACAAAGCTTCCAAGCTCTAGTTTTCTGCGATTTGAACTCCATGTCACACCATCCATACGACTAGGGATCTACAAGGGTTAGCCCCGCCAAACGAAAACGTGGCGGCCGGTTGCTTCAGCCACACCGCAAGGCACCGATTTTTCCCTGGTTCGGTGGATGGGCGAAAAGTGGCACTGGAGATTACGGTACGAACGGAGCTGTTGACGTCGTGTGTTATGCTGTATCTGTCGCGCATATCGAATTGCTGAGTTATCGAGTTTATTTTAGGCCTCGTGTCTTTGATTTATTGTATCTTGTCCTTGTTTGGACGACTCTACAATTGAAGGCCTTTCGTCACCTGTTTTTCTACCAGTATACTGGCCTGTCGGTCACCAACACCCATCACCATGTCGCAAGTTCTCGGCCCCGTAAGTTCTAGAAACCCCCCCCTCTCTCTCCTATTACCACTAACAACCCCCCCCTCCCCCCCTCCCAAACCGCAGACCAACCTTGCCTACTCCCGCGTCTGGCACCATATCTCCGCCACCACCCTCCACCCTACCCTCTCCACCCGCCCCGGCGAAATCCCCGCCTCCCTCGGCCGCCTCGCCTCCCGCATCGTCATTCTCCTCATGGGCAAAAACAAGCCCATCTACGACCCCTCCACCGACTGCGGCGACTATGTCGTCGTCACCAACTGCGCCGCCCTGTACACGACGGGCCGCAAAAAGTGGCAAAAGACATATTATCGACATAACACGCGGCCAGGTTCGCTGCAGCAGGTGACGATGGACGTGCTGATGGAAAAGCATGGGGGGGCCGAGGTGTTGCGGAAGGCGGTGTCGGGGATGTTGCCGAAGAATCGGTTGAGGGATAAGCGGTTGGCGAGGTTGAAGGCTTTTGATGCTGGGATGCATCCGTATGAGCAGAATTTGATCCGGTTTGGGGATAAGAAGGTTGGCGAGACGGGTTGGGAGGAGTGTGTTGAGGCTATTCGTAATGCGGACAAGCAGAGGCTATAGAGGAGGGGTATGTGTTTTATTGACGGAGGGAGAGGGGGAGTGTTATGATTAGGAGGAGACAAGACGCTGTGAGGCGGCCAAAGCAAAGAAATCATATGTGAATGTTTTTTCGCATGTATTCATTATCTGTACAGTATCACAATTTTAACTTATGTTGTTCATAATGGAGTCGAGTCTGCCATATGGGGTCTACGTAGCTGAAGTATGCAACCCCTTATTGTTGAGACAGCCAAAGATAGAATATCAGTATCTACTTACATGTCCACGTTCATCTGAGAAACAATCTACGAGTGTCAAGATGGAATCATAATGTGCACTTTTGAATACAACAACCAAGACTTTAAAGCAACCAACAATGTTCTGTATTCTACCAAACTGGCCGTTTCTATCATCGAGCAAGAAAACGCCTAGGAAATCCGCATCCACAGACACTAGATTCAGTACATTAAGAAAAATTGATCAATAAAAAAAATCAAGCAAAAACGTATTATAAAAAACATGACAAATAAAAACCAAAAAAGCCATCTTATCATAAAGTCCAAACCCCCTACCGTATCGAGTGATACCACCAATAGAAGCAAGCAGTCCAGAAGTCATAAATTGGTCCCAACAAGTATACATCATTATTAGGCCAGGTCCTTTTTCTTTAAGCCGACTTGGAAGTCACGGGCTTGGTGCGGACAACCTCAACCTTAATGAGGCCGTTGGGGCCGGATTGGGGAGCGTACACATCGGCATCCTTGCCCGTGTTCTTGAGGCCCTTGTGCCACGAGAGGTCTGGAGGATTGTGTTAGTTGGATGCTGTGGATCTAGAGAAAGGAAAACAAAAACTTGCCAACTTCGAAGTAGTGTTTGTTAGGCAGAGCATAGTTGATGGTGTCAACATCGGGCACCGCCTCCAGGATGGCCTCGCACATCTTGTACATGGTTGCCTGAACAGATGCCGAGTCATCTTCAGCAAAGATCTTCATGGTGATGTTCCGCGCATAGTCAAAAGCCTTGTCAAACTTGGGCACCATCGCCTCCACCGCTTTAAGATCCGCAAACTTCCACGTCCAGTTAGCATCGATATCTGTCGACAGAATACGATCAAATGAGTCCGGAAGCGTCCGGTACTCGTCGGTGATGAACCCGTGGAAAGATGACCCGGTACTCTTCAAAACAAGGAGACCCTGGATCCCACTGACAATCGAGATGCCATCCCGGGCAACCCGTGCCTCGACGACACGGACCTCGTTACCATCACGATAGAAGGAGTGCGGGTGCTCCTTGCCGTCAATGACCATGCGGGTCCACCGGTGCGTGACAATCTTGACATTGGCCACGTGGATGTGCTTGTACTGGGTGAGGAAGTGGGTGCCGAGGATCGAGGCGAAGAGCTCCGGGGGGGTCACGGGGTGCTCCTTGGCCTTGATGAAGATGGTGTTCTTGATCGAGTCGGTGGCAACGATGACGGAGTTGTCGGCGACGGAGTACGAGGTTTCAATGTCGCCCTCGAGGAGGCAGCAGATGGTAGTCTCGTTGACCGTGTGGATGTTAGTGGTGGGGTCTCTGTGGACCTTGTAGAGGCGGACGTTATCCTTGCCGTAACGAGCGGAGGCGACAGCAGGCATGGTAATGATTGGAATAGTAGAGATACAAAAAGAGGATGAAAGTGATGGATAATCAAGATGTGTAGAAATGATGTCTACAGACAACAATGATGTACGAGTGGATGAGGAATGAATGATTTTGATAATTCAATACGATGAATAGGTGATGAATAGGTGCAGGCTTTCTGTCCTTTATACATTTTCCCTCTTCACCAACAATACGTCACTGGCATATCCCGCAGTCTCAATAAAGTGCTTTCCCAATGCGATATAGGCGGAAAGCGCAGACTTCCGGCCGGGTCCTTTACACCCAACCCAGAAATTCCTCTGTTTACCTTTCACGACTGCTTATCAGCAAGTAAGACCAAATCACGTTTTAAGCCAGCCTACGCTAGCCTAAACCAGATAAAGTGTTCATTGTGATAGAAATATTTTGCCAATCATCCCTAGCCATCAATACACTACACCCTCGAAATCATGCCACTATCTACCAACATCCCGTCCCAATCCCCACGTCAACAATTGTTCAGACCTAATTAACCATCTCCTCCATCAACGAGATCGCCAACTTTATCCTGTATACATCTGTAAACCCTGCCAAATATTCACTAAACCACCCGTACCAATGGACATCAACAACAAATCCCTGTCTCTTCTCCGCTTCCAAATCGCAAGTCCCCGACTTTGAACTCCAGGATGTCTGGAATTGGTAGGCGGAGACCGCCGACAGCCCCATCAAATGATTTCTGGGTTAATTTAAGATATATTAGGGTTTCCGTGAACCAGATAAGTTAAAGTTGGATAGAACTGGCTGAGACTCCAAGCGATTCATATCTTATCTGATTCCTCGCCCTTGTGTAAAAGCAGCTGGAGAACCACACAAAATTAATCAACATTATTCTAGTTGTCATCATGATATAATTGATTTTCATACAGACTCTATCAAATAAACTATCAAGAGATATCAAAATACTAACCCAAAGCATCATTGGAACTACACCGAAATGATCATACTCATAAATTTTATTCATAACAGTAAAGTATTTATGCCGATTATTCCGTGTCCAATATTTCAGACAACAATTCAAAGTTCCCGAAAAACCGACCATTGACTTCGACATCTAAGTATTGCCCTACCGAGACTCCACCCATATATTCCTAATTCTAACGCCTTTGTATAGTCATGACCATTATTATCAATCATACAAGTCATGTCAAGTATCTCAAACATCACGGACACATTTCCACCGAGAACTATAATGAGTTGATGTTCCACAATTCGGAGATAGTTCCGGGTACACCGGATGAAACCACAATGATACAACATTTACCAACTTGTCACCTCACCATTTAGAAATCAGGGAACAAGGCGCCGTGCTCATCGATACCAGGGCCACCGTATCCTTCCGTCTCCTCAGGGTAGCGATCAAACAAACTAGAGTCACCCGCACCAGCCTTCACAGGCGGAACATACGGAGCGTCAATATCCTTCCGTGCCAACCTGTCCCAAGTAACTTCTGCAAACCATCCGTGACGCTTCACATCTTCTGAGCCGCCGTATAAATTGCCCAGGCGCTTAGTCAGATCAGCCGTTATCAGCTTTTCTAAGAGGTCTCGGGCATCAGCGTTGACATAGTGCGGGTAGTTGATCTGGCCGCGCAAAATGTTTTCGTAGATCTTCATGGGTGATCCACCATCCCAGAAAGGCGTATAGCCACAGAGCATTTCGTAGATCAAAATCCCAAGAGACCACCAGTCAACAGATTTGTTGTAGCCTTTGTTCGATACTACCTCTGGAGCCAAGTAGTCAGGTGTGCCACAGAGAGTCCAAGTCATATCTGGGACACGCTTGGCAAAACCAAAGTCAGTAATCTTGAGGTGGCCATGACGGTCCAGAAGCAGGTTCTCGGGCTTCAGATCACGATAGATGATATTCCGGGAGTGCAGGTATTCTAACGAAAGCACAACCTCGGCAGCGTAGAACTTGGCAACGGGGTTAGGGAAACGCTGTATGGTTATAAGTGGTTAGCATGATATGCTTATTTGAGGGTCGAGTATGCTTGTAGATCACAAACAAAAAAAAAACTTACTCCTGATTTTCTAAGCAATGAAAAGAGCTCTCCACCCTCAACAAAGTCCATGACCATGTACAGGTTCTTGCTATCTTGGAAAGTACCCCACAGGGTAATCAAGAAAGGGTGTTTGACTTCACTCAGCATTCTCCGCTCATCATTGGTGTGCTCCACTTGCTTCATACGCACAACCTGTGCCTTCTTTAAAACCTTGATGGCATAGAAACGAGTGTTGTGTTTGGATTGCACCAGATGGACACGTCCAAAACTGCCAGTACCCAGAGTCCGTTGGAGTTCAAAGTCCATCAGAGAGTATTTGCCCTTGGTGATGCGCGCCTCGACAACGGGCTGCTGCTGATGCTGGGGTTGATGACCGTGATACTGTTGGCCATGTTGGACATGGTGTTGCTGTTGCGGTTGCTGATGCTGATGCTGTGGTACGCCCTGGTGCTGTTGTTGAGGTTGCTGCTGGGGTTGGTGATGTTGTGTTGGAACAGCATTTGATTGGATAATCAGTGTATCATCATTGTTGTTGACAGGCAAAGGTGCACTTGGAGCAGCATAACCACCGCGTGCTTGCTGCTGGTACTGGACGGGCTGCTGCTGTTCGGTTGAAGGGTGAATCATCTGATTGATGCTCATGCCATGTCCTTCAGACGTACCTCCAGGAGACTGAATGCTGCCCGGAATAGACACAGGTTGTGATTGCATGTACTGGGAAGTGTACTGATCCGGGATGTTTGAAGTCGAGTTCGGGATGTTTACGCTGGTAATTGGAGTACCCATACTGATATCGACAGAACTGGACGTGGGCTTTGAAGAGGCTGAGTGGGTGGCGGCTGGAGAAAGGTCGGACTGTGATTGAGATCCAACGAAGGAGCCGGGATGTGAGGCCGTCGCAGTGATGGACGAGGTCGCCGTGGTAGAGACGGGTTCAGGGACGAACTGCCCAGATTTGTTCGGCAACAACGGGCGTGGAGATCCGGGCGTGTGGGCGGGAACGGGAGCGTCGGCGGTCAAGGTAGGGGTCGGGTCTCCGGCAGCTGCAGCAAGATTGTTGTTGGATGCCGAGGGTGTGGTGGCTATTGTGACGGGGTTTGAGATGTTGTAACCAGAAATGGTAGTGGTCGAGGATGAAGGAGCGTGGTGGGCGTGGTGAGTGTTTGTCCCCTGAAGCGCAGCGGTTTGTGGATTGTTGGCACTCGAGTTGGTGTTCGACAGAGTAGGCGCCAAATTAGCCGGAACGGGAGCACTGGCAACTCCTAAGGTGCCGTGCTGCGGGTTAGCAACCGAAGTAGCGCTGGGTGGGTTGATGGCTACTGGGCTGGTAGGCTGGCTGTCTCCGTCAGGGTGGCTTTTTCGAGCCCACTTCTTCTTAAAAATGTTATTCAGGGAGGGCATCTTAAATCGGAGATGGGGCAGAATGTTGGCTTCCTGTAGGAGGGGGCGAGCTTAGAGTCGCCGCGAATGGATGGCCTAAGCACGCTGAGCAAATAAATAATTAGGATACAGGCGTTAGGCGGGGGGATGGGGGCTAGCTGTAGAGCCAGCTGTTACTGGCGGATGGCTCTGAGGGAAGCTCGATTTTCACCTGCGATGCCGTAGCGTGCAGATGGGCCGTTAACGTCCAAGGAGCTTTGGGGGAGCTTTGGTGCTGCTGGTAGGACAGACAAACAAAGCTAATGGCACCTAAGGAACCGGGGCTCGATTGGGATGCAGACCAAGAGGAGCTATGGTATTTGAGCAAAAGCAACCAATCACAGACGGTATCAGCTGAGACACCCTGGGGGGATATAGAACGAATCGAGATGGTTGAATGGGTCTCCACAGCAGATACGTGTAGAATAAAAAAAGCGCCCTGGAAACTCTTGTGTTAGCATTAGATGCTATGCGATGATGGGGCAGATGTTGCGCATTGAACAGGCTGGGACGGGAATGGCGTTTAGTGATAGATAAACACTAGCTGACTTGAGGCGGATTATTGGTTTGTGTGCTAAACAAAGGCCAATTAATGCGAATTCTGCGCAATACGAGCAGCGGGAGACAAGCGGATTGGCCAAAGTAGATAAACAATTGCCCGGGGAAAACAACGGGGGACCAGGAGCAACGATGGAGTGGGCACAAAAGGCATGGCGTTTCTGAGGGCCTGACTTCAGAGGACGATGGGACAGACGTACAAACAACCAAGCAAGCTATCAAAGCAAAGGCAATAAAAAACAGAGACAGCAATAAAGTGTGATGTGTCTTGGAAAGATGCAAGATTTCTCAACTTAGAGAGCGTGTATGCAAAAAGCAAATGTGATGCTGGTATTGTGTACAGATATCGCCGAAAATGTATGTGTGATGCAGACAGGAGCACACGCTGTGGGAGGATGATGGTGGATGCGTGCAAATCAGAACAATCCGGCTTCATAAACAAATGCAACGAAACATGGCATGGTATGACCCGGTTGATTGTAAGGGAGGAAAAGACGAGTGACCGCCTTCGCAAAAAACAGAAGACAGACGATAGCAGTAGCAAAAAAAAAAGCCGCAAATGTGTTTTCTTCTTTTTGTTGGATCAAGCGGGCCACAAAGCCCTGACTGTGTGTTCCGGACAGGTCAATTTCGCAAAGCCAGGAACAAGGACCAAGATGCAGTAGCTTGCTGATGCAGAGCCTTGACAAGGCTCGGCATCAATCTTTTGCCTGGTGTGTCATTGTACTGTACGTATACCAGCCCGCTGCTGGTATTGATGTTCATGATAAAAAGAAAACATTGTTCTGTAATGCGAGGGGGGGGCGTAACTCAAAAAAACATAGATCGGTGTGATGATATCGGAGAGATTAAAAAAAAAGCTCACGGAAAGTCGCATAAGGCTGAAGAGTGATGTCATAGCCTTGAAAAAAGCCTAACATTTTCTCAATTCAGATTTACGGCAACTACCGGTTTCAGCGACTGTTTTTCTTTTCTCAGAGTCCGCCGCCGCCGCCGCTTTATTTTGCACGAACTCAACTCGCTGTTCGCAGTTTCCCTGTCTAAATTCCTTGGTATCATTCATGTCTTGGTTCCTGCTTCTTCTGACTGCAAAACAGGACAGTCATGCATCGGGTCAATGGCAAGAGCGAACCAGAATGTCCAGTTCGTACAACTTTGGCTCTTTCCTGCAAACCATCGACATGGTGAAGACCAAGGAAAAAAGCGACAGTTTTCCAATCTCACATCAACAACTCCAGTATAATTATGAGAGCAATGGGAACGGAAGAATGACACTAGAATTCCTTGTCCCATATTCAACAGCTGAAGGGGCAAAGCACCAAGCTTCTCTCTAGTACTGAATTCGGCCTGGGCTGGTGAGATATTGTGGTTGGTGGGTACGGCGCTGATCGGAAGCGGTGGACGGGGCAAGCAAGCCAGTAAGCAAAAGAGAGAAATCAACACACAATGGCCAGCACCATCCAACAGGAGTCAAGCTTTTGCACCTGCAGAACGCTTGGGCCAGACTGCGGCTACGCCATGAGGGGGAGAGGGGGAGGAGGCAAGATTGCTCCTTTTATTGTGATGGATATGAAAAGGCGGGGACATCATCGTCGAAGCGGTGAAGAGCAAAGTGAAGCAGCATCAAGAAAAGCAAAAGATATCTGTTAATGATAGCAGAGATAAAGACATGTATCATGAGATTTGAAACTCATTCTCATGACTCGATCGCGAAGATCACTAGTCAAAGACCTCCAGTCAAAATTACAGCTTGTAGTATGTGTCCATGATATACCATGAGTAGCGGTGGTCTTGATTGACGTGCATGAATTGAACTGATAGCAAGGAACAGAGATGCATACGGAACCAACATTCGGATTTTTTTTTGTATCTTTCTCGGGAGATCAATGTTGCTTTGAGAGAGCCGAATGGTACTTTTCCCTCAGCCTTGAACATTGGAATTTCCTGTCCTATATATAACCAAACCTTACAGGGGTGGCAAAACTCGGTTGGAGAATCTCTCTTGCTATCTGGTCACATCTAAACGTTGCTTATTTTCTCTGTTTATTAGGGACGTCTTTATGGCATCAGATGATAGAACCGCTTCCATCCCGAAGCTCGTCAGCTCTCACAGCTTCTGTACACACATATTTACATACGTATGCACAGGCCTAGGTAACCAAGATGCAAACATGCAATGATGTCATAACAGCCAACTATAGTGACATGAACGGACCTAACACCAATACCCCTCCAATCATACAATCTGTACAGTTAAATGAGATTATCTAGTGTTGACTAGCGGGTTCTTCTGCTAAATAACAGTCCTTTAAATACCCAGGTCAATCATCTAACGAAACAAATCCGGAGACATGTGGCTAGCTGAATCCGGTATCCCAAGCACTAACAACCGATTGCCGGATTTAGAATACCCTTGGGGTTAGCATTCCGGTGGGTGGACTGATAGATTGATTAATCAACTTAGTGGCGAAGACGTTCCTTGGGTAAAAATAGGCCAGAAGTTCAAATAAATAATCACAATATTCGATAATTGCGCATCTTCATATAATGATAGGGTGTATTGAATGCGTGAAAATCAAACGTCTCAACGCCTCCAGTCATCTCCCGCTCCATTAGTAGATATTTCAGTACGCCAACATCGGATATTCCGGTTTCAGAGCCCCCAATCTCCGACTCCTCCGCAAAACCGGCTTCTTCTTCTCCTTTCCTTTTGAAGCTGCCTTAGCCTCCCCCTTACCCGACAACTTAGTAATCTTCACCAAACGCACCGGCACTTTCCCCCAATTCGTAACCGACTTCGCCTCCGAGGACCCGGGTGAATCCAGAGTCTTGCGCTTCCGTTGCAGGTACTCCCTCTTCATCTTCTTGATCCGGGTGTGGACAATTGCGGGAGTCTGTTCCAACGCCAAGTCGAAGCGTCTCAATTCGGCGTCGGAGGGAGTTTTCTCAATAGGAATTTGGAAGTCGGATTCGGAGCCAATGCAGCTCAGTGGCGCGAGATTACGAACGCCAGTTGCCTTGGAGTCCCAAGAGGACAAATTTGAGTCATCGCCCCTGTCAATTATGTACCCCACCCATCTTGCAATCTTGTCAAGCTTGTCACTGTGATCCGGCGAGGGCATCAGAGCATTGAAAATCTCCGTCAACTCTACCCGCTGTATATGTATTGTGATGGCCGGGGCGGCCTTCGTGGTCTTCTGTACTCGGCTAGTGTTGATGGGGGCAAGTACCTTGTTTGCATTCTTGGGTGACTTCTGACGACGGCGAATCTGGAGGTTACTCAACTGGCAGCTTGCATCGTTGACACCGTCGCTCTTGGAGCCGCTAGGGGACCGGCGGCTCCTGGGGCGGCCATTACCACCTTGGCCGGGGTCAGCACCGCCGCCGCTTTGGTGGGAAGAAGAGTAGCGGTGGGTGTAATTTTCGCTAGACGATGACAAACTGTCCGTACAGAGCTTCTCAGTGTCTTCAGCCTCAGCATCTTCCATCTCCTCATTGTCATCGTGGTCGTTATTCCCCGAGTCAGAAGGCTCATACTCGGAGCCGGAATTCACAGCCGTGGTTTCAAGGTGAGAGCCATCATCATCTCTATACGCATCGAGGACGGAGTATGATGGCTCATGGTCCTGCAGCAACGAAATCTGGTCCTGCAGCCACTGATCGGCCTGGGTCTGTCTCTCCGATTCAGTGGGCGAGCCCCATTGGACGACAGATGGCACATATCCCATCGGAAGCGCAACATCTGTCGTGCTCTGGATTTCCAAGTGCCCATCAATTTGGGCAATCCGATGCAGCTGCCAGTCCCGGGCAATCTTCAAAAAGGTCTTCCCATCGGCATTAGCCGTTTCCCAAGGACAAGTATGTACTATGATCTCCTCGCCTTTCTTCTCCTGAATCTTCTCATTGACAGATCGGATGTTCACCAGACCCCACCACCGAAGCTGAAACGCCTCCAGGTCATCCCAGTCCCATTTCTCAAAGTTGTTCAGCGAAAGAGGATCGAGATACGTCGGCTCGTCGTCTTCATTAGGCCACGCCCAGCCGACAAGTTTCGAGTGGTCCCAACCAGCATACCAGTCACGGTTGTCGATGTAGCGCTGGCGAAGGACCCGGATGGCATTACGGGGAAGGCCAGATTGCGTCGCAACTCTGTAGTTTCCGGGGACTCGGCGGAAGCGAATCTGTTGAATGAGTTTGTCAATCTCAAAGTGCATCCAGGGACGTTCGATAAGGTACTTGACCTTGAGACCATCTGGAGCGTCGGGGCCGGGAATAGGAATCATGATATGCTGGGTTTGAGTGTCGGGTCCATCGCCCTGGCGCCGATTAAACATGCGAGTCTTGGGGTGGTTGGGGTTCTCATCCAAGTTGATATGGAACGCGTCGTCCCCGCCCTCATCATTGACAACAGTCAACGGAGCCGCTACCGTGCTATCCCACGGCCAAATCCAGCAGTCCACACGATCTGCCAGCATCTCGTAGGGTATGACCTGTGGAAAAGGCCCAAGAGGATTAATCGGTCTAGTTGGAACACCCCACCCTTCGTTCCAAATCCCAATCTTCTGCCACCGCTTCCGAATCAAATGCCGAATGATAACAGCCTGACGCATAGCACCAAAAAACCCAGTCTCGTCGAGGCCAAGCTTGATCTTGGCGCTGGTGTAAACTCTGTCATCCAAGTAAGCCCACTTGAGACGATCAGCCTCTACATTGGCCTCGGCAGTGTAACGGAACATCGGAGGATAAGGAATCGCCAACCAGACTCGGGACCATTCTTGTTGAGTGATGGGCGGATCATAATAGTCGGCATAGTGCTCACGAATGGTTTCCATGGCAGGCTGGCCTCTCATTAACGGTATCCTATCGGCATAAGGCGGAGATAGCCCGAAAACATCAACCGACTCCGAGCCCTCGAAACGGTCCAGATCCCAAACGATATACTCATCTTCAGTGTCCAACTGGTTCTGGAGAAGATTCAGACGATGAATCAATCTTTGGCGTTTCTGTTGCTTATGTAGAGGCCAGCCTTCTCCACTCCGGTATGAGACTCCGTCGACGGCATCTTCCAACCGATATTCCTCCTGAGTGTATACGGAGGCTTCAGACCAGGACATAATGATGTTGCAAAATAGTAATAAAGAAAAGAAAAAAAAAGCGAACAAAATAAAATAAAAATATCAAGCAAAAGTGACTCCTATATCAAATAGACTAGATATAGATGAGAAGCGAAAGTTCAACAAATGATAACAATAACATCTGTGAAAAGAAAAGAAATTACTGACAAGAAACAGTCCATCATCATGATATTCGACTCGAGGGCACTGGCGAGACTTTATGTCTCTTGCTGTCCTTGAGGCAAAGATCATATCTGATAAAGAAGTTGACATCTCGACGCAGCATAAAGAACCTCAAAAAGTTTGAGGTGACTTAGTTTGTGGCCCAGACTTTTCTTTTGGCTATGAAAACATGCTTTGAGCCTGTGATACCGAAACAAAGAACCCGTTAGTTTTGAATGATGCGACTAAGTTGGGGTAAAGAAAACGTACCTGGCTAATGACTAAGGCTTTGTTTTCTTCGATTATTGCACCAATCGCTTTGATTGTGGTATACTCTTTGTTTTCCGAGATCTTCCGTATGTACTTTCCTTCATGAAGATGTTTGGACCCACGTTGTGGCATCATGAGGGACAAGGGTTATGTAACCCTGTTACCGCATTATAATTGATGAACAAGAACCAAACGATGCCATCAATAGAGAAAAATAAGATATTTATCTTTGCTAAAAATGAAATAACATATCTAATTGCCATGAACCATCTTACTGCAACCCACCAAGAGTATATCTACCATGGATATCATCAAATCGTTGCATCATATCGGCGATGACAACTTCTTTGATCCCCTCTTCTCCATTCTATACATCTTCCTCACACCACTCAAAGCAAACACCTGCTTCAAAGGGCCTCCTTAGAAGCGGTGGGACTTCCGCGCTTGTTGCGCTCTCCAAGCAGTGAAACCGACGTAGCCACCGCCGAATACACCAAGGAAGAGGATGATCTTGAAGAAAAACCAAGACCAGCTGCCACCTTCGGCATCAAGGTTCTTGTTCTTCTTAGAGGAGCCCGAGTTCTTCTTGGAAGAGCCGCTATTGGAGTTCTTGGAGGTAGGCGACTTGTACAGGTTCTTGGCCTTGACGGAGATAATGTCATGGTTGTCGCTAAGCTCACCAGTCTCGGCAGAAAAACCAAGGTAGGTGACCTGGGGCAGAGCAGGGGCATCAACTTCAAAGCACTGAGTCCATGTGCCTTCCTTTTTATACTGAAGCTCAAGTCTCAGGTACTTGTCCTGGAAGTAGGTAAGGCGCATCTTGGTAGGGACCTGAGCATTACGCAGGCCGCGAGCAGAGCAACCAGCAAGCTCATTGGCCTTGCCATCAGAGCCCTTGTCGTAGGAAGTCTTGCCATCACCGATCATGGCCATGACATAAGGGAAGACGGTTCCAGGGCGGTTATTCTTATACGTGTCAAGGAAGATACCGATACCCTCGAATCTATCAGAAGAGCCAAAGACAGGACCATTCTCAGCACGACCCTTAGTCAACCACATAGCCATACCATCACCATACAGTTGGCCCTTGCCACTGATTTTGAATTCAACCTCAATCTCCCAGTTGGTGGCGGTCAACGGCACGCGGGAGAAGAGCCAACCAGTCTGTGAGGGAAGGTCAGAAGCAAGACGGATGTATCTACAAGCAGTGTTAACATGGAGACGTAAGATAGTAATGCAACAGAAACGTACGAGTCCGTCCGGATGATGGTATCACCTCCAAAGTCGTACCATCTGCTTTGCATATCGGAGTCCAAGTAGGGCTGGTCGCTGGATGTTAGCAATGCCACCTATATTATATACGCCGGGGCCTAGCGGCCCTATTTCGATCGGCCACCGGGGTGGGTTCGGAATCGGAGGTCATCGTACCTGGACCAGAGTGTGCGTCCGCAGCTAATGCAACATCATGGTTAGCGATTGGTCTTAGCTGTATCATCGCATGGCAATTGAATACTCACGGCAATGCTACGGACATCGAGTTCCTCAGGGCCCGCAGCGCGGCCAAGCCCGGCCAGACTCAGACCGGCTAGAAGCGTGTTGAGTATCCGCATACTTGGAGTTCAGAGGGGTAGGCGATGGATGTGTATAGGCACTGAGCCGACAGTGTCGTCAATGCGATCAGTAAAAACCAGGTCTCGGAATATTCGTGATGACTGTCACAAGCCAAAACTATAGAGGTCGTGTGGATGGCTTGATCTATCGTGGGATTTGTCGACCAATGCAGCTCGTGGTCGTTGAAGCTACAGTGGCGTCTAGATCTTGGTGGCAACCACAGCGAGCTATAGTTGCAGAAGCGCCCTGGCCAAGTGGGCTGTGGAGCCGGGGGTTGAAGGGTATATAATAAGAAAGCGACCTGGTCAAAGCAAGCTGAAAACAGATAAGAGTTAACAAATCGTTGATCTCTCGAACTGTTCTTGAAACTCAATCGGATTGTTTTTAATTGAAGATTATGATGTAGCCACAAGGCTGACAGATAGCTCTGTTTCTTTACGGAAGGTGTTGTTTTAGCTATGAGCTGCTGGAATATATGGAAAGAGGTCTGGGCCCGATGTTTTCTGTCAAGTCAGTCTAGACACGCAAGTCAGGGTTTGAGTTACATCACAAGCAAGTCAAAAGATGATAATGTAATGAAAACAAGGAGTTGATGAGCCATTGAGTAGGCTTTATTTTATTTCGCAGGTATTCATGATCTATGATCTTATATTAATCAACGTAAATGGAGACCAATGCCATTGGAGTTCTTCCGCTTGTTCGAGGGTTGTCTAACGCCACAGAACTTTCCAAATTGGTCGCAAATGACGCCACAGTGCCACTTCTAACTTTTCCCAAGTCTTTGAACTTCCGGGACCCAAGCACTAGCTCTGGCGCCAGTAACACACTCCATCTCCGTTCTCATCTCCGTGTCACCCAATTCACTCATTTTCACTCATTTTGAAGGAAGTAATCTCCTCTTCACATTTTGCCATCATGTCTTCCGATTCTGCTTCCATCAAGCGCAATATTATGCAGCAGATTCAAACCGAGTCCCAGATCAACAATGCCCGCCTACTGATTGAGGTCCATAGCACCCACTAAACTCATGAAAACTTGGAAGAACATCTTACTTACAACTCCAATAGAAACTCCAGCAGTCTTGCTTTGCTACCTGTGTTCCTACTCCCGGCTCCTCTTTGTCATCCGGTGAGCAGGCTTGCCTGAAGGCCTGCATGGACAAGTTTATGTCTTCTTGGAACCTCGTCCATGCCACCTACATTGCCCGTCTTAAGCAGGAGCAGGCCGGTTTGTAAGGTATCGGATAGACTTCCGATCGTTTATTTGGTGGTCTTGTACTTTTTGTGGTTATAGAGCATGAGAGGGCGTTAAGGATAGATATTGATGGGCTGGAAGATACCTCACTCAATGAGCTTGTATGATTAAAGGGAATTTGTAATATATTATTATGCAACAAGAGATTGTGTATATCCTCTGAGACTATATCTATGCATTCTGTTTCTTCGCCTCCTCTGATGCCTTCTTTCTCGCCAGATATCTTTCTTTGGCCGACGACACATCGGCATCCGTCTTCCTAGTCTTCGCCATACTCTCAATCTTCTTCTTCTCTGTTTCCTCCTCTTCCCTCTCTCTCTTTTGTGACGCGGCCAGCTGCTCAGCAAACATCTTGGTCTGTCTCTCCCGAGCAGTCTTCCAATCGCTGGATCCACGGTTGCTCTCATCCTGTTTTCTCAACTCTGGTGCTCTTTCTCTCTTCTTGTAGGCCTCTCTGTCCATATTCTTCCGTGATGGTAAGATATTAAGACCACCATGAAGAAGTTGCCGCTTATCTACTACCTCGCCGTCTTCGTTGATGGCGATCTTTCCACCTTGTGCAATTATTTCTTTAGCACGTTCCTCAGCACTCTTTGCTTCTTCCAACTTCCTTTCTGCATCTTCCTTGTCTCTCTCCTCCTGTGTCATCTTGCTCCGTCTTGCCGCTGCCTCCATCAGTTTCTTGTGTTCCGCTTCTTTGTCATCCAACAATTTCTTGTAGAAATCCGTCATTCCTGTTCCATTTTGCCTCTTCTTCGCCTCTTCTTCCTCAACCTTCTTCAACTCTTCATCCATCTTCTTCTTTTCCTCTTGTGCCTTCCTGTAGCCCTCCGTGACAAACACCTCCTTGTCTGCAAACTCGTCGCCTTCCGCTTCTCTTTCCCGTTCCAGTCGCACTTGCTCGGCGGCCATCTGATCTCTCTTCCTAACGGCAGCCGCCGCAATGATCCCTGACATATACTTGGGACGCGCCTCCTCCGCAGTCGACACCGCAGCTTTCGACACTGGTTTCAGCGCATCATATACAGCATCATAATCATAGATATTGGCGTCCTCTTTTGTCGTTGCCTCGATATATTTCTTTGACTCTAATGCACTGGAAAGATTACCAAGCACAGAGGTCCTTGTGGTCTTTTTGTTCTTCAGCGACGGCGGCGCGCCTGGGGCGGAATCTTTCTTGGATTTCTTAGGCTTTGTCGGTTCTTCAACAGTGGGTGTCGAGTTCAAGAAATCATTATCGAGTTCGGTAATAGTTTCGACGTTGGTAGGTTCTTCAGCTGGCACTTTCGGCTTCTTGGAGGGACCCTTCGCGGGGAGCGCAAATGGCGTCGCGGAATCATCGTCAGAGTCGTCGCCGCCAAAGGCATTCTTCCGAAATGGAGGGCCAGCTGCCTTTTTGGGACCAGGCTTTTTGTTAATGCTGAAAGAACTACCGATTATGAATCCGGTCATGATAAAATGCGCTGGACTGTTAAGGTTTGCAACGTCAACTGGTCGCGTATGAATTTCTGCGATGAAAAGCCAATGCCGAATGCATTGCTAGGGTTATTATAGGGTTTATTAGTCCATTATTTAGCGGGAACTACGACTCTCAAATTCATCACAATTTATTACATAATTACATCACAAGTACAAGTGTGGGTCAAAATTGACGTTGGAATCCAGATCTTTTATAAGACACAAAACGATATCATGGTATATAAAGAACAGCATATGATAGACAATCAAGGCCACTGATGAACCTTGCAGATTCCATGGGTACCCAAAGCAGAAACAAAATCTTGAATCCATCAATCCCAATTACGCCTAAACTCGCCAACAAAACCATCCAACCCAATAAAAAAATCAAATCGCTCAATACAGAAACACAAAGTATTATGCAGGGATTATAACGCAGACCGCGTGCGAATATCAGAGAGCTTGCGCTCAACTTCGCGAACAGTGCGCTCGAGCTCGGCAGCAATCATCTGTTTCTTGTCAGAAGGCAAAAGAGTGAAGCGCTCGCAAAGATCACCATCGATGACACCCTTGACGGGCACATAGTAACCACGGTACATTAAATGGTCACGACCAGCAAGAGGGGGATCCTCAGTCCGCATGTGTGATTCGAGAGCCTGAAAGAAGTCGACATCTTCACGGGTTACAAAAGGAATAAAGACGCCAATAGTGCCCATGAGACCACTCCACACCATAACGGGTTGGCCACCGACAACTAGGTTGGTTTTGGAGATGCTGGTTGGCGGATCCTGGGTGTGGAAGTGGACCATGCAGGAAAGACGAGCAGATGTACCATGAAGATAGCCACGTGAGTGAAGCAAATGAGTACCAGAATCATCTTCATCTGCCTCCCCACTGTCCTTAGGAGGAGCACGAACGATCCAGATGTTACCGAATTTGTCGCCTCCAGCGATAGACTCGTAATCAACCATTTCGGAGCAAGTAGTCCAACGGTTGATTGTGTCATCAGCAAAGGGAATAAGCTTGTTGCTCCCAGGCTTGTAAACAACAAAGGTCATTCCTTGCATGACGTCACCAACGGCGACTCGGTAATGTTGAGTATTGAGAGTCGTGATCAAATGACCACCCAAATCCACTTGACACTTGCGAAGCATTTGCTTCATACCAAGATCGTAGATACGCAAAATTTTGCCAACACCCACAAGCAACCGACCTTGGAAGGCAGCCATAGCAGTCGGAGGGGCTTCAACCTTGGTAGTGTGGATATACTCAAGTTCACGGCCATCATTAAGGAACCGGTACACATGGATGTACCCCTCAGAGAAACTACGAGGTTGGAGTTTAATGTCCTTGCCGGTTCCGACGATCAAAAAGTTTTCATTATCCTGGCTGATGAAAGGGACAATGGCGGCAGTAGTAGCCGCCTCATTGTTAGTGAGATCAATGGTTTGGAGAACTTGTGGTTCAAAATCATCGCCAGCCAAAGGATCAATGACACTGATGCAAGAAGCCCATCTGCCACGACCCTTAGGATAACCAAACTCAGTTGCTGGAAGGTCCGGGGCATCACTATTGACAGCTTTAGCGGCGGAAATCAGCTGCTGGCGAAGGTCTGGAGCCAAAGTATTGTTCTCTGACTCAACAGTGTAAAACATGGGGTGCAGGGGATGCTTCACCAAGACACGAGGAGTATAAGTCAACGGCGTCGACTTCTGAATGAGAGTTTCGCTGAGCTGTTCGATAGACATGATTCTAATTGTATACCATGTTAGTAACGGGTCTTGAATAGAAGACTCATTTATAAAACATAGCGTCGAGTATCATTTCAGTAGGAACAATTGGTGAAGCACAATGTGCTCAACAATTACCTCATTGCCTTGTGACTGCGGATCCCTTTTCTCATCACCGACATTTATTATTGGGGGAAACAACTGGGATAAAGATGTTCTTACCTGAGAGACTGACCTTGGATACCAACCAAGCCTTCTTCGCATTGCTCACTGCAAAAGTTCCAAGCCCATTCAAGATCCACATAGTTGAGTGGAGTGACCATGAAACTCTTACTTGTAGGGTCAGCATAACCAAGATAAGGACGGGTGCTCAGAGCCAGCACGCAAACACGTTTTTGAACTAAAACTTTGAATAGCTTGACGGCACGGGGGCCCAAGAATTTCAAACGTGTGTCGCCCAGGTTTCCACTCTCATCGAGCAGGACGCGAATGTATACACCAGATTGGAGACCAATATGAAGGTAAGAAGAAATCCCGCCTAAAGACGAGTCTTCCATGGACATGATAGCCAGTGAAGTAGGCGCGGCCGTCAAGGCCTGCAGGGACTTTTGTTCAAGAGTAAATTCAGGCTCAAGACTAAGGATAGAGACAGTCAGGTTATCACAACCGACAGCGAGGAACGGACTTCTTCTGCGGCCCTCAGGCACATCTCCAAGACTAAGAGACGTGACAGTTCCAGGCATTTCAGCCTTTTCATCATACTCTGCCAATGAGCCATCATTGTCCATTTCGAAGTAGACCACCTCACCGGAACTGAGAGCCACTGCAACCTGGGCGTCATTGGTAGCCGCAGCCACGATGGATCTGTGTTGGGGAGCAGGCCACTCATTTACCTCGCCATTAAGGATGTGACGGATACCCTTGGGGTGAACTTGAATGAGGCCATTTTCACCGAGAAGCTGGGCAGCTAGAGTAGGAACACTGGTTAAGAAGCCAGAATCATGGACTTCCTCAACAGTCTCGCCAATGCTGAGAACTAAAGTGCCGTTGGCAAAAGACAAGATGATGTATTTATCATACTCATCGGAACGGTCAACTTTCAAAGTCCAAACGGCAGAAGGAACACCAGGAAGGTCTGATGCAACAATTTCATTGATAGATAGACCGTGTTTGATTGATCTGAAGGTACTCCGAACACCAGTGCCGCAAGCAGTATAAATCTGAGGAGCGTCATCTTCAGTAAGATTGGCGATTTGGCAGTCCATCAAAGGATTCATAGAATCTACGGACTCCACAAAAGCCAAGTTTTCCAAAGGCCGAGGAGTGAAATAGACGGCCTCATAGGAAGCTTTTGGGTCGGCCGGGAAATTGTCACTCGAGAACTCGATTTCTTCATCATCATCACCAAGTTTTTCGAATTGATAGAAGCGATGGTTTCCGGATTGGCAACAAACAAAGAGGAAACCGCTCTTCAGAATGCAGAGACTGGTGGAAAGAGGCACAGTATCGAAATACTTTATTTTCAGCCTCTTGACCTCGCCAGTTGGGTTACCTTCTTCATCTTCAGCCATGTCGATGGTAACCTTGAAAAGATCACCATCTTCGGTCTGGAGAAGGAAGAAGAAAGCACCGGAATTACCCTTCAATTTATGCATGACACCACAGGCTATGCTGCGCTTCCGTGAAGGATCTTCGGTGACACCTTTTCTTCTGGGAATGGGAACCCGAAAAGCTTCTTGGTTTGAATGACGGTAGGTGATATTCTCTTCGCCACAGACAAGGACACCACTTGGTCCATCGTTACTACCCGGTACCTGGAAAAGAAGAGAAGCAGAGGGGTCAACAGGATCAGACCACTTGCGAACAACATGATTTAACCCGAGATCGAGCTCATAGTAGACAAGCTGGGTCTCGTACTCGTCAAATGCAACACCGGTGGGGTCTTGGTCAGCTTCAGTGTAATCAGTCTCGAGTGCAGCAAAGACGGGATTGGCATAACCCACATCAAGGGCAACGAGAGAAAGAACATGAACGCCGGGTTTGTGAGCCTCCAATGGTGAGCTGATAGTCAGCTTAGCTTGAGAATCTCTGTTCAGTACATAGACGAGTTTGTTCTTTTCGACTGCAGAGATCAAGCAAGCACGGCCCTTGGGGTCGCAGGCAAGATATTCACCGGGAATGACGCGACGAACACCAGACTTTCCAAAAGTCTCGAGGTGTACCCGATCAAATCGGTTGTGCTCCGGATTGTACTCCAGAATTGTGATGCGACCTGATTCGGAGGCAATGATAAGGTAATCTTAGAGAGCCCGTGTTAGCACATCATTTTCAGAAGGTGTAGACTGAGCAAGTATCTAATGACTCAATTGGCAACTACCCAAGTAGGCCATCTTCAAAAGACTCAGCATATGTCTGGATAATGATATAGGTGAGGGGTGGTGGGGCCAGCCTTGCAGGCAAGGCCACGATATTGCAAGGAATATATAGCACATACCTTTACTGCTTCCAGCAAGACGAAAAGCGGCCAAGCCGCGGATGATACCGAAGATATCATGGGACAGGAGAGTTACCACCTTGCCTAAGATAGGATCAGGACGGAGAAGTGACAATCTTGATCCCGAAGCGGTAGCAATATACTGTTCTTTAGTACCGGAAAACTGACCAAGAACCGCTTGCGTAATGTGCGTAGGTGGCTGGATAGTCAGCGAGTACATGAACATGTTCGATGTGGTTGCCATGGCTGCTGCTTGTGGGAGCCTGATGGCTCACCTGTCGCGCTCTGTGGGATCGAAATATAAGTACAGCTTCATCCACAAGCTGAGAAATCGGATGAAGTGGAAATACAGAAATCTCAACGGAGAAGGTTTGGAGAGCTCAACTGCTGTCACAAAGAAATATCATTCTAGAAAAATTATGAACTTGGTGGGTCCAGTGAGCTTTCGCGTTCCTAGAACCCACAATGTATGTCACGTGGTATGTGGGTCTTATAACCCTACTGATTTCCCTCATATTAGTGAGATACTAGGCTTTATATGACTTCAAGCATTGCTATGTGCTAGTTGATCTTTCATAAGATGTCCAATTTATTTATAATATAGAACATTCTGTGTTTATCAAATTACATGTTTGAACATTGTTCTACAGAGGTTGATAAAGTGCACTGCCTCAGTTTACAGCAAAAAAATGTATTATTTCATTGATGAAGACTCAATATACCATGCACTATCCTTAGATTGCCATAGAATACGAATAATGACTATTTGATAGTTTGGTGAGTTGTGATAACTTGACAAGTCATGTCATAGTTAACATTGCTTGCTAGGCAAAAACTGAGATCATAGGCCCAAGTTATGATACTAAATGATAAACTCATTATCTGAACTATAATCATGATGCTCCCAAAACGCACTAGAATGATTACCTTGTCGACATGAACCCATTATATTGGGAATATGTTGAAGAAGGAACCAAGATATCATATCCAGTCTCATTCATAGTTTCCAAATTAGGAAGTAATATCTTTTGTGTTAGTGAATTTGATGATTTTGCCAAAATCTCCGTCAGCACCTACTGAGATTGTTAACAGGATCTGTAAAGATGGTGGGTATTAACTTTTATGGATACCAGAGTGTCATCCCGCCTCGCAATCCGGAATCCCGTGTTTTCCGGGAGGGTCGGCTACGGGTCCGAGATATAAGAAATTATACTATATACTTTTTCAGCTCAATTTCCCAGTCCTGTTATATATATATTAAAAAGCACATTGACTGATTTCTGGTGTTGTGAATGTTTTTTGGTTATTCAGTTGATGTTGTTGTCGTGACCCAGCCATGCATCCCCAAGATCGAGGAGCATGTAGGACGTGCAACGAATGCTGATTGGTTGGACTAAAGTGGGCCTTGGGAGCTTCGATGTGGCGTTCAAGGTTTTGACGGTCCCACCAACAATAGTGATTTAGGCATCACGTGATTGTAATATAAGCAGTTAGCGCGACAATCATAGCTTCGGGTTGTCCCCATAATTGACGGAAAAATGTTTGGTTGGGCTGAAGAGGTGTGTATTTAGTGAGCATACCCCATTGAACATCATCTTTATATTTGATGAAATCTGAATAGCAAAATCATATTTGACCAGAGAAAGCAATCAATGTTGATAATCATGCGAGTAGAAACTCCTTTTTCAGGATTGTGACATTAATGATGGAAAGGCGGAGTCGCACGATGTGGAAGGATCCAGCTAGAACAAAGACGACAAGTCTGCATCGGAAGAGAGGTCGAGTTGTGCGGGCAAGAATGCGGACTGCGCCTTTTAGAGAACTCTTTTCTTATATATATATATTTTTTTGATGGGAATAATCGGGTTGTTTCCACGGAAGGTTTGTATGGTCCTAAAAGATTATGAGTGGCCTGGCGCTAGGCCTTGCCAATTGCTGGCTCTAGCCTTGTCCGGCCGGACATTTGTGCAGACGTGCAGTAATCCCTCAACTCCGTCAAGATCTCTTTACCTGTTGGTCAAGAAAATATCTTGTTCTCATGACATAATCATAGATGAATAAACTAACAATTGCAAAAAAAAAACAATTTGAACAAATGCGATTGTACGCAAAAAAAATTGAATTGACAATGGTTGCTGGATATGGCGGGATGGGATCGTTGTTGATGCAGTTAAATGAGGCTACCCAGAGGCCTGCATAACTGGAAGGGCAGTTAAATGTAACTATATCATCGAGATATCAGCATTTTCAGCAGTTTAATAATGAAATAGAATCTAGAAAGAAAGCGCTACATCCTGAGCCCAAACAAGTATACAAAAAGATGTTGAATGAGGATGATGCATTCCGAAGTAGTGTATGGATCTCAAGTAGGGTCATCTTGTGATAAAAGTGACGTGCGCTGCAAGCAGGCGGACGAAGATAATGTTGTCGGTTCGGAGCGTCTAGTGACCAGGATAAAAGTGGGTCTAGGGTGTCTAAGAAGGGAACTTGCACTAACAGCTAAAGCCAACTGCAACACCAAAAATCTCCAATTTAATATGTACAAACATTTCAAGACTGTTAGGGCTCCAGGAACGGGTGCACTTTTCGTTGCTGTCTTGGACACCTGGGTTTGTCTTTGGAAGGTAGTGTTCCTTCCTAATCAAGAATCTCATCATCCATATATATATTTTAAAAAAAAAAAAACACATGTTGAGGGTTTACTGTCAAAATTCCGAATAACGTCCAGTTTTTGAGTATACGGATGCTTTCAATGCTTTACTTGATTCAATTCCTACAAAATACATACATATATTGAGAAAACTCAGAGTTAAAAGTTCCATCTTTCCCGACATCAAAATACTGAAATCTGCTATTATTAGTCCATGACCGCACGCATGTGACATTTGCTGCCGGCATGTTCATATGGAAATATAGAAAAGTCAAATGAAGAAGAACATCATGTAGTTGTAATTCGTAGTATATATATCCGTTCGCTTAGGATCAGTACGAAGAAGCGAAGCATTGCCTGTAAACGTTTTCTATGAAAAGCGCGGATATAGTGCCCAACGGAGGAAGCAGCAGCCGCTTACCAGGATGCGGATCACAGCCCAGGTCACAATTCCGGAAAGTCGAGGGCAATCGTAAAAGTAAGACCCATCTTGTTTATGCGATTCAAACACAATTTCATATCAAAGTAACCCATTCAGTGACATTGAAAAGTAGATCAAATACATATACACGTTGTTTATCCGTCAAACGATAGTCGAAGGTTGCTTTGCAGTCTGGCCCTGGATGCTTGCCCGTCTGGGGAAGGGTTCCCTCCTCCGAACATGGACCTGACCAAAATTCAAATCTGCCCTCTTTGCTCTTTCCCTTCACCCCCCGTTCCCTTTTCCCTCCTCGTCCCCGACCTTTCCTCCCGCCAGCCTTTTCTCCTCCTGCACACCCACAATCTACCGCATCAAAACGCTTCGCGCATCCCTTCCAATAACACCTTCATTAAAGATCGCGCTTTTGATCCAGTGGGTAGTGCTCATCTTACGATTTTCTTCAAGATTGGTTGCCTTTATCTTTAATTTCGATTTTTTTTTTCTTTTTTGTTGCGTGCGACGACCATTTTCCAACTAGCAACAGCCGCTTCACCCTCTTCCGCGTATCCGCGATTACTATCAGTTTGCATCTGCTCGACGGTCTTGCATATCGTTATCGGTTTTTGTTGATCAAACCTAGCGCATATTCGCGTCCGGCCATCAACCTCAAGTCCTCCATTGAGGACTTCTCGAGACCACCTCTTAGAGTGTAATCACTTCGATCCCGGTTGCTATCCATCGATTAAAACTCGAATCGAAGCCGTACAGATATACATTCATACCTTTGGAGGCTTCATTTTTCGGTTTATTTTACTGTTCGGAAAGCCAACCTCCAATAAAAGCGAAAAGCGAAAGCCTCTTCATCTCGGCTTCTGGACCCCGCTAGGCGTGCTGTTGGCCAACAATGGTGAGTTTGTTATGCTGGCGTGGGTTTGACTAGCATACTAATTACCTTCTGCCCTAGGTTCTCTATAAGCGGAAGCCAGTTCAAATCCCGGCTCCCGATCCCCGGGCAGGTCATGCCAGAGTACGTACTCGACGATATGCTATAATGATGACACAAGAGGTGCTAACGCGCATCACTATAGTACACTATCGAACAGACAGGTGAAACCTTCTCCAACTACGACGCCTATTCCAATAGGCTGGACTTCTATAACCAGGTGCGCATACTCTGCCTCACACTGACGAGAGCTATAACTGACGAGATGCAGCCCAAATTCATTTGTCAGATCACCGGCCAGAGCAAGCTCACATTCTTTGATGCTCTTGAGAGTGAGGTAAGTTTCAATCACCAATTCTTTATCAAGCAATATATCCACTAACGTATCTCACAGCAAGCGGGTGCCAAGGAAGTCCAAGAAGCTTTCCCCGAATCACTCAAGGGTCCTGTACTTCGCAAAGTCCAATTCCAAACTATCTCTCGAATCGATCACCTCGTCGACAACATATATGATGAGTTCAAGTCCGAGTTCTTCCCCGGAGAGCAGGTCATGGCCTCGATCGCCGACAACGAGCGGATTCAAGGTACAATTCGGGAAAAGATCCGTGTGGGACCCAAGCCTCAAGATGATGGTTCCATGAGCCAGCCGTTCTCTAGGTATGTCATTACTTGCGATGACAAGGATGGCCAAGAAGTAGTTGTGGATGGACCTGCGGTCTACCGTGATCGTAAAATATTCACAAAGGCTGTCCTCCGTACCTTCATTAAGAACGCAGTTACTCGCGAGGCCTGGAACGGCGCTCCTTGGATTGTGAAACCCGAGTTTGCTGAGTCTTTCTCTATTGATACTCGGGTTCCTCAACACCTCAAGTATGACCACAAGCTCCAAGAGCGCAAGCAACAACAAGCGGCCAAGAGAACCACCCAGTCTCTCGATTCCAATAGATTGGCTGATGTCAGCATTGTTAGTCACAGCCAACGTCCTATCGACCAGGAGCCTATTCGGCTTCCCGACTTGAAGCCCAAGAGCCAGAAGCTGCGCCCTCAAGTAGTCGCCAATCCGATGAACTTCAATCTTCATCCCAGCTATGAGCCGACCTATGTTAGTATCCCGCCGTCTCCTGGGTATATGTCGATTTCTCTCCGGAACAACAACCCGCCACCTTTGAGCAAGCAACAATCACCACCACCTCCGCCACCCAAGTATCCTATCGATGATTTGGAAGTTGGTCCTCGCGCTGGTGTTGCGCGTCCGAAACTCAAGTTTATGTGTAATGACCCACCTACCTCTATCCCCGACCCTCAAAGTCATTATGCCGCGCACATAAAAATGGAATCCATTGGCCCTCTGCTTGAGACATGGGATACTCTTAATGTTTACTGCGAGATCTTCAAACTGGACTCCTTCACTTTTGATGACTATGTCGAGGCTCTCTGCGTTACCTCCTTGAACCTGATGCCCCAGTTGGTGGAGGAAATTCACTGTAGTGTTTTGAAGGTACTTGTCAGTGCAGAGTCTGATGGCGGCAGGATTGAATTTACACTTCCAGCTGAAGAGGAGGAGGAGGAAGATGAGGCTGCAGAGGAGGCTGAAGATGGAGATAGCACCATGGGCCCCTCTCAGCCTGAGAAGCCCTCTGGTCGTGCCACACGCAGCAGCATTGCTAAGATTAAGGCTGAGCGGGCTGTTGAAGAGGCTCAAATCGAAAAAGAGTCTGAACCCGAATATGTCAGCCGCATTGATGAGCTTCTGGAAGATTACGATTGGATCGACAGTATTCGTAAGCGTCAGTTCCAGGCTGGTGGTTGGCAACGCATAATTGCCGGTCTTCTGCACACGCTCTCTCGTAACGAGAGAAAGAAGAAGGAGTGTGAAATGATTCTTTCCGAGCTAGTCCCAATCAATGCTGAGGCCACTCAGGAAACTGTCATGGAACATTACGCTCTTTTGGATGTCAACCATAAGGTTCGTATTACCCAGATGCTGTGCATGCTCACTACCGAGACTAAGGCCATCAGGGGCTATATGGACGATTGCAGTGAGACCATGACGCAGTACCGCAAAGAGAAGATTGAATGGCAAAGACAGCGCAAGCAGGCCATTGAGGATCTCAAGGGGCTAAATGACCAGAGAAAGCTTCTCGCTCCTGACAACCTGCCCACCGAAGCCACCCTCGAGGCTGATGATTCTAAGTTGACTGATGTTGAGAACTCTCTAGTCGAAGAGGATACTGACTCAGAAATTGGTGGTCGTCGATCTCGCCGTGCCGGTAAGAAGGAGGAGAAACCTGAAAAGAAGTCTACTGTATCCAAGGCTCCCAAACAATCCAAGCAGTGGATAAAGCTTTTAAAGGATATTCAGAAGAAGGAGGAGCTTATCAATGAATGCGAAAAGGAGATTGCTGTTATTGACAATGATCTTCGTGAGGCTGACTGCCCTCGCACCCGTGTATTGGGCAAGGATCGTTTTTGGAACCGGTACTATTGGTTTGAGCGCAATGGCATGCCATACGGTGGTCTCCCTGATAGTTCTACGGCCTCCGCTTCTTATGCCAATGGCTGTATCTGGATCCAGGGCCCTGATGATCTCGAGCGTGAAGGGTACATTGACCTTCCCATTGAGCTTCAAAATGAGTACAAAGCCAAGTTCAACATGACGGTGCCTGAGCGCAAGGAACGGGAAGAAGGGTCCACTAGTGTTTTCAATGCTTGGCAATGGGGTTTCATCAGCGAGCCGTCTGATCTGGATGATCTCATTCGATATCTGGATCCTCGTGGTGTGAATGAACTTAAGCTCCGCAAGGAACTTGTGGCTTATCACGACAAGATTGTTATGAACATGAAGAACCGTAAGGCCTATCTCGGTCTTCCTGAAGATGTTCCAGAGGTCAATTCTGTAGACAAGGAAGGTGGAGAGCGGGAAGAGAAGAAGGACGAGGCCGTTACTGGGGGATCCGAAGCTGCGAAGGCTGAATCCGAGACCCCGGATTCTTCTTCACCGGCCCCCGACGATCGTCGCGGTAAGCGCAATACCCGTTCGAAGCGCTCTTCACAGACTCCGGCCATGCTAGAGGCTGAGGCTGAGGCTGAGGCTGAGGTTGAGGCTGAGGCTGCTGCCGCGAAGGCAAAGGAAGAGGAGGAAGAGCATAAGCATAATGCGCTGCCCAGATGTCTTGCCTGGGAGAATAGCGTGGTGTTGGAAGAATTTGGCCACCTTCACTGTGAGCCTCCTCCGCCTCCAAGACGTAAGAACAATAACAAGAAGCGGGAAAGTACAGTAATGACCGAGGTGGAAGAGCCGCCGCGGAAGACTCGCCGTCGATGAGTGTGGGGAGCGATGGAGAAAATAGATTGGGCGGGAGAGCGGTTACATGATTTCTGTTTGGTATCTTTTGTTGTGTTTTATTGTCTTGTTGGGATCTTGGTTTATCTTTTGTGTTCAATTTCCATCTTATTTCTTTCTGCATCATTCGTTGGGGAGTCTGGTATTCTATTTGCTGGACTCATGGTCGTCATTCGTTCATATTCTAGTGGAATTGTATTGTGCTATCATTCATCATATCCATATCCATATGAATTGTCCTGCACAGCTTGCAATCTTTGTCCGACGAAAGTTCTAATCATGTCTTCAGTTCTATTACATGGGTCTGTCGACCGTGTGTCAGTACGTAGCACATTAGATCGGTCATCTGGTGTTAAATTAAGATTACTGTACCAATAGATGCAATTTACTTGTGATGAGTATGAGATCATGAACTCTAGTTGTTTTAGCTATCAGACGTCGGTCGAACATGGAAAGCTTTGTATCACGTAATGTAAGCACATTGGATCGTTTCGTACATTTTTATTTATTTATTATGAGTGAAGCATTAGAGAAAAAAAAAACCAACACCAACAACAACCAGAGGTATCAAACCCCGATATTCGCATATCCCAATCGTGTGATGTAACCAAACAAAAATCAAATCAGTACATGGCCCATGTCAAATCAGAATCTTCAATCAACGTCGTCGCAAAGTCCATGATAACATCGTCAAGGAAAAACAAGAGAAAAAAAACACAGCACCTCGAGATATCCGGGTCATCCTATAACCGCTCCATCCAGAGTTTCACCGGTGAGTAAGGGCGTTCACCAGTGGAGGCGGAGGTGACAAGATTAGGAAAGAGCATAGGAATACAAAACGTTTTGGGCAGAGAAAGTGGAAGGGGGAGGACGGTGGGGTTGGTGAACCCCGAGGGGATAGAGAGTTGGCCCGGGGCTCGAAGTGTAAAACAAAGTAGGAAGACAGGCTGGGGAAAAGACAGAAATCAAGCGCTGCTTTTATAGTGCAAGAAAAAACAATCAAGACATAGGAAAAAATCATACTTAGTCGTTTGAGTTCATGTATGACGAAGCGGTGGGAAGGGAGTGAGGAGAGGAGGTCCAGGCGGAAAGCTTTGCATATTGCCCCGCCGTCCGCAAAAAAAAAAAGGAGAGAGCGTGTTTGTTTTCTATAGTTGGTATAGAGCTGGCGATCCGACAGTGAAGTGGATGTCTGACAGAAATGAGTGGAACGAGATCTCGAAAAGAGAAGCTCTGGAGGGAATGGACGGTCCCAGAGAGAGGAACCAAAGGGTGTATTTCAAAAGAAAAGGACGGCCGCGCGTCTAATAAGATGGCTAGCCAAGTGGCGGAAGCCCACGTGCAAAGACGTGCTCCCTGTGAGATAACAAACAAAAAGGAATGTGGATAGTGGTTTGGATTTTGTAAATTTTTGTAAGTTTTTTTCTTGTTTACAAAGGAGCGAGGTGCGGACGGCGGGCTCTGGCCGGGGGGTTGCCACTACAAGCTGGCTAGGAGGAGGGAGAAGCATAAGACATCAATCTGAGTCGGAAATCATCATAACCGTGAAAACCGCTATGAAGCGATCGTAAAAAGCAAAAGCAGAAAAGAGCGTTGTCAACACACAGAACAATTCAAGGTCAATGATGACGTTAAAGTAATTACGTGATCATCTCAATAAAAGACAAAAAGAGGAAAGAGCAGGTAGTAGTACAAGAATGCAAAGGAAGCCATCTGTGGTTAGATGACTACCAAAAGAGGCAATCGTGAACGGTAAATCGTCGGAGGTCAGGGCTAAGCAGTGGAAGAGAACAGCCTTTCATTAAAAGGGTCTCTGACCGCCGGTCAGCCGACGCTCCGGACGACCCATGCCGTCTGTGCTTAGGACCCAGTCGGGAATCGGCGGGGTCATGGGGCGCTCAGCGCTCTCATCTGAACTTCTCCCAACAGCACTGTCATCAGTGCCATCATAGTCGTCATCGGTCGTACTCATGCTCCGGATGCTCCGCGTGCTATAACTCTCTCTACTTGAGATGCGCGGGCGCGTCGACGCAAAGTCATCCACCGAACTCTGCCGTGACAGCGAGGAGCGGATCACCGGGAGAGACCCCGAGCGGATACGCTTCAAGCTGCGAATTGATACCCGCGACGCCAACACTCTGCCAGCCTCGGGGGCCGCCAGGACGACGGTGCCGGGGGTGGCGAGGGGAGGCGGGCCGGGGGAATCAGAGCGGAAGAGAGGGTGGATGTGGGATTCCGCGGGTTTCGCGGAGAGGGTACGGACGTGTCCCCGAGTTAAACTCGGGGGGCGGGGACAAGTGGCGGAGCCTTGGGTGCGGGAGCGACGGCGGCCGCGGGGCATATTGTCGGGGTCGATGACTGGGGGGAGATCGAGTGTTCCCGGGGAGCTGGGCTCGCGGCTGATGGCGGAGGCGACATCAGTACGGGCGGGGATGGTGGGACTCTGGGGGATGGTCTCGAGGAGGAGGCGGGAGGGGATGTTCTTATTCTTTATTTGTGGGGGTGGCAATGAAGGGGCGGCAGCAGTGTTTGGCGATGATGCGGTGGAGGTGGCATCAATAGAGGTCAGCGACTCTACGGAACCTGGAGACAATGGAAGCGTGAGCTCCCAAGTGTCGAAACCAAGATCGCCAGAGGGAATGACAGTCGAGGCAATGGTGCTGGTGCTGCTCATGGCGATACTGGAAGGTGATAGCATCAACGAACCATGGTGGTAACAGGGACCAGTAACGGACGCGGAGCGGGCCGAGCGCGTGGAGCGCAGTGACTCGACCGAGACACGCTTAGGCACCTGGCTGGAAGGCCGGGGAGCCAAGGGAGCAGTCAGCACAGCAGGAGAGGCAATGGGACTCTGGATAGTGGTGTTAGAAGTCAGAGTGGAGATGGACAGAGCCGCAGAGGTCACCCGCTGGAGGTCCTCCATGGTAGGAGCAGTAACGGAGAGGCCACGGATCCGCTCGGAGCGGATAGTAGAGATGGGGCTCTTGTTCTTAGGGCTGCCGGAAGGGGAGAAGGTCTTCTCGTACTTGTCCAAGGACGGAGCGACGCTACCGGTGTAGGCAAGGGTCGAACCGTCGGAGGAAGCCACCGAGGGGGAGAAGGCCGCCGGCATGGTGGTGCTGTAGCGGATGCTTTTGATGTTGGCCATGCTAGGAGCGGGACGCAGGGAAGACTGCTTGGCCTCCGGGTCCGAAGAGTTGACACCGAGCGAGCGGCGGACGGCAACGTGGGCAACAAGGAAGCCGACGTGGGCCAGGAAGGAAATAAGGGTGATGACGGCCACGGTAATCATGATGGCCAGGGGGGTGGCGCTCAGGACCTTGCTGGAGGTGGCCAGTTGGCTGAGAAAGACTACGGACATGATGGAGAAGGCGGCTGAGGCAATACCGGCGACACAGGCTGTGGCAAAGATGGTGCCTTGAGCAACCAAGGGCAGGGACCGCGAGGTGAGGTGGGAAAAAAGGAGGCCGGTGAAGGAGGCGGCGGAAGTACCCGAGACGACGGCACCGACAAAGGTGACGGCGTGGAGGGTGGAGGTGGTTTGGGAAGTGATGGCAGCGGAGAGAGCAGTGTTACCAACGGCAGCGGATAGGGCGATTGTGCCGAGGGCCTTGGGGATAATTGGTGATATCGCCATGGTTAGATGTGTGTATGTGCGTGTGTGGTGGGAAAGAGTGGGGGGATTTTTTTCTTGTTTTGTTTTTTGTTTGGGTTCTTTCTTCTTCACGAGTATCTCTAAGCCAGTCAAAGATGGAAGGAAGAAATCACAGAATCAGCCCGTAACGGGTGTGGTGGTAAGAGAGTGTGAGGGTGTTCTTTTTCTTGGTGATAGTGAACGAGTGTGTTTAACGAGTGTAGTGTGTTAAAGAGCGTGATTCGAGATTAGTTCCAAAGTGACCAGCCTTTGAAGACGAGATATCCCAAGTTTGATAGCGTTGAAACGAAGCAACAAAAAAAGAATGCAATAGTAATATATTAAAAAAAACAAAAACATTAAATTGTTGAATCAGAAACAAAACGATCGTGATCATAAACGTTGATCGTAAAAGAAAGAAAATAAGAAAAAGGATGTGATGATGGAATGGACAAGAGAATGAAGTCCAAGGTTGGTCGGTAATCAAGAGAGTGACGAGGCCAGATATTAATATAAAAGAGCGTGAAGATTTGTTGTTTGTTTAGAGACGGAGCAGATTGCGATAACGACGTCCGTTCGTGAACGAATAAAACAACAAAAAAAAGAAAAAGTGACTTCCTTTCTTTTACTTCTCCCGTTCCAAGACGTCTTCGGTAAGGACAAGAAAGCACAGCCTGAGATTAGGAAGGAAAAAAGTATCAGAGAAAAAAAGTTGCTCGTGGAGAAGTTAGAGCGGAGCTTTGTTGTTTTTGATGCTGCAATATACAATCTTGTGATGCCAGCCAGGCCTGCGTGTTAGTCTCTTTTTTCTGCGGGCTGGGTAGTAGTCGTTGTCGTGGGTTAAGTGGAGGGCTGGGCCGGGGGGGGGTGAGGTAGGGTAGGGAAGGGAAGGTCTGGGTAGACGAAGGCTGGTGTTGGTAATGGACCCGTGTCTGGAGTTTGTGCGCAGATGATTTAATGTTGGATTTTTCTTTTTTCTTTTTACTGGTTTGAAGTGCCTTGCACTTGCAGATATTGGCCATCCTCATGATGAAGACGTTGGTGGCTGGACTTGGGAATGGAGGAACAACAACAACACAACTTGGACTTACCGGATTAAGAAATCTGTTTTGTTAGTTCCTCTTTGGGAAGAGTAAACCGGGGGCCGAATATATATCACGGAAATAGATGTGACGGAGCCTCAGTAAACAGATATTCAGATATCTTCAATGGCGGTGAAGATTGCTGCTCAGCTGATGTGTGTGATCTTGGTACTGATGAGGGCTTGTCGTCTTTTCTTGGTAAGAGTCTCTGTAAGTCTATATGCCGCCACTGCTTTTTACAAGAAAACAGCGGTAGTTGGTATGGGTTCACGGCAGTCCAGGGCTTGTGAGTTGACAGAACAATGTGTGGCTGGGGATCTCCCAAAAGTTGAAGCTCTGCCTGATACTATTGTCAATAGTAAACAATAAATTACCCTCTTCCCAAAAAAAGTAATGCCGTTTTCGAGCGAATGCGGTTGTTTCGAGATATGCAAGATTGCTTCACGATGCCTTGCTCGTCAACGACTGTGCGGCTGCAGGTTCTCAGTGGAAACGAGGGACAAAAAAGTATTTAGAAAAAGCTGCAGGTTGGAGTTGCAGTGCAGGTGAAGAGATGGCTTTTGCAAATGTTGAGGTGAGGATATTAGATGTTGCCAGTTTTTCTTTCGTTTTGTTGACTTTTTGCTCAAAAGAGAAGGGACAGATGTTTACTTTCTCGTGAACAAGGACAAGGACGAATATAGAGATTATGGTAAAGGAGAGAATGAATCGTTAAATCTGGAATGGTCGGTAACTAACAGTGAAGCAGTCAATCTTGACAAATGAAGCTGGCAAAGGCTAAAGATAAAAAAAAAGGGAGAGAGAAGAAAGCAAAGCACCCGAGTATAACGAACTGGAGTATATCCATACTACATCACAAAAATCCACGATGCCAAACTACAAGCTTACAAACCCTTACACAAAACTCACAGTCCAAGAAAGTAATTCCACAGTCTTCCATAGTCATATGCCGTTAGTCTCGTTAGTCTCGCCGGTTGTTGACACCATTTCTCATAGTTACCCCAAGCTCCCCAAATAAACAAGTTTACAAGTCTATTAACCAGTGGAAAAATGTCTACATAAAATTGCAACTGGTCTGTACAATTCATGCAGAACCTGAACCGATGGTGAACGGGCCACAAGCGTATCTTTTTTTTTTTATGGCGCTCCTATATTTTCACAATCAAAAAGTCAAGACATAGCCCATGCACTTAGACAACGGCCCGAGCTCCCGTGTTTTGGTTCAACAACAACTTTTTTGTCTTGTTTTCTTTCGTCGTCAATTGGCGAATCAAATTGCAGAACCAAGTGTGACATCCCTCTACAAGAAAGTAAAATAAGTTCTGTTGACGGTGGAGACATTTGGCATTGCCACTGTATCACCGTCACTAATGAGTGGGAAACACCGTGGAAGTAATGGTGATAACGCAGTCCCATTAGAATTATGATTTTCACTTGATTTTGACTTTCGAACATATTCGGAAGTTTCTGTTCAAATGGCGAAGGAAGATAGGAAGGAGTGACTGTTTTGACGAGATTCAGAATCGAGTCTTTTCTTGAATTGCGATTCACAGATCAAGAGGACCAAGCGATCTTGTCATTTTGCTCTGGACATTTGATAGAGTTCTAGACATCTGAGACAATCCATCTGTTTAGTTTTGGCTAGACATGGGGCCATATGTAGCCAACATGAAGAAACAGAGATTTGACAAATGCTTCAAGTCAATGCGAGAAAGAGCTCACAGGTAAACATGTATATAGAATGTAAATATGCGTATATGTAGGTTTTTAGTCCTGCAGGAACTCTTGTACCAGCTTTGACCCCATGACCACGTTTGCCCAAGCCAGTTAACTGGCAATTCTAAGCCGAAATCATGGTATGACTTTCCAAAGTCATAACAAACTTAAGACACCTTGATCATCGTGAGACAGTCCTTTTTTTTTCCCCTCTCGTTGTTTGTGCCATAAATGAACCGGAAGTAAACTACATCTATGACCATCCTGAAAGCCATCATGAGCTTCACGACGGCATCACGAATGATGCAACAAGTTCCATTCCATGGTTATGTCAGACGTCATAGGCTCGTCGCTTGAGGTCACGTCAGACGCATCATGGGGTCCTCCAGGCCCCAGCCACAACGCCCACAGAAACTGTACCACTGTCTCACCAACTGGTTGTGATACCGTGTGACAGTCTGCTCAGCTGTATCTCGTCATGCCGTCGTTCGAACGAACTGTACAAAGTCATGTTGAGAACGAAGATGTGTCAGTGTAAAGATGCACAAACTATAATTACAGAATGTTGCAATTTGGTATCTTCCGTATCGCTCTCACTAGCACGTTGTAAAAATTTCATCATAATCATCATCACTTTCGCGAAGAAAAATCGCATTTACATGATATCGCTTGCAATATTGAATTTCTGACAGAAAATAGTTCCGATTTAATCGATAATACTTTCCCTTTTCAGTCAAGCGCTCCACTTGCCATCCACTAATGCAAGGAACGTGTTCCCAATCGAGCCGCCCGCCCATTCATGACTTCCTAAAAGGGTTCTTGTCATGTCAGTATCCAGCCATGCAGATTAGATGATATTCTTGCCATAGAGTGGGTCCAAAGGATTTCTGCTTTTTTTTTGTTTGTTGCGACGTTGAAACTTAAAATCTAGATTTATTATATTTTTATATATTTTCTCAATGTTTTGTTTCTTTGGATCGGTATTTTTGGTTCCGTTGGTTGCGATGTGGAGATGTGGGCTAAACTGTTTTGGGAATATTGTTGATATTCCGCCAAATTAGGAATTGAGCTTAATAAACATTTAGGTTTGTAAACTTTTTGGCCTAGGCTTTGTGATGAATCAACGTGATGGCAATCTTGACGATGATGGCGATTGTCATGTCACATAGTATATAGATCTTAAGAGTTTGCAAGGAAGTTCATGTTCCGGTTTAACAATCCGCCTTACGTTTCATAATTTCGCTCAGCCTGGAGGATGCCACAACCAACCGAAAAAAAAAGATAAAAACAAAAATATTCACCGTCTCCGTGTTACCAACGTCACGATACTCCGTCCCTCTCCCCATCGCCCTCTGCCCCGCCTCACTGCCAACATTGTCTCTTGTGTCAAAACCTTACACACTATCAATCACGTCTGTGGCAACATGTCTCAAGATCTGCACGGTGACTCATACTTCTGAGACAATGATGAAGGCAAAGGTTTTGCTTGGAGAGGTAAATAAATATCTAGGTACGTACATAGACTGGAGGTGAGACAAGGTCGATAGACGTGCCGTGCAGATATGTCGCGGTGGTGCAGATTCCGGGATGAGCTTGCGGCCCGGGTGTACGTAGTTAAGACTGAAGGGCTCATGGCATGTGATGCAAACGGTCTGTCTTTTCAGGCGAAGGGGAGATCGCTGTTGTTGTTGTTGTTGTTGTTGTCGTTGGTGGTGGTGGTGGAACAAGCATGATGTTGGAGATGTTGACGGGGATGAGGACAGTTCATGTCAGCTGTAACGTAGCCAACCATTTGCATGTGGTTGGACAAGGGATAGCTGCATGTTGTACTACGAGACGTCAGTTGACATCAGTACTGAATATGTTTGTTGAAAATCTAGAATTTGTGTGTCATTGTCGACATCTTATTCTCTGAATTGTGTACAGCAATTCGTTCTTCTCTGTCAGAGGCAACTCAGTAGCACTGCATCGTAGCCTAGCCGTAAAAGAAGAACAGAAGAATGGCAATGTTCCCTAAACCACACAGTTCACCCATCACAAATCCAGATCTCGAAAATACTCTGCTTGCACATCGCCTCAATACCATCCATTGCAATATAAATGTATACAGTATTTGTTCGTAAGGCCATGGGCCGTCCGAGAATCTGTAGCGGAACCTCCTGAAATGTCGAGTTAACAACTCATGATCCTTCAATGCGTCGTTCTTGGGCTTTTCTAGAAGTTGCTTTTTTTAGGGTATCATGGATTCCCGGATATTGGTTCCTGAGTAGACAGTGCCGTGGGGCTGCTGGACTGTCAGAGATACAAGTGTTCCATGATTCGTCTTATGGAGATGATAGCGCTTGATGGTGGCAATGTTGAGCAATTTTTGGTGTGTTTATTGTCTTTACTGTGAAGGTATGGTTAACATAGAACTTTACTATCTCGAAATGCGTGACCAAGTCATTATGTTGGGGTTACGACCACATCTTCTCTTCATGATGGAAGTATTGAAACTTGAGAATCCATGCAAACTATACCACGAAGTGTTTAAAACAATTCAGGAACATGTCTCTTTCCTGTCTCATGACATGTCTTGTATTGATAGTTGCCACTTCAGTTATTGTTGTCCTCAAAACCCCACATCTTAGATTGACTCCATCTATGTATATGTGATACATCACCAATAACACCAGAAGTGGGCGGTCCATTTACAAATTCTTTGTTTACATCTTGCACAAGACACAAACAAACACTACAATGACAGAGCAACCATATACGCAATCACTTCACAGAATCCTCATCCTCATCCACTGCATCAGCTCATGTACTCTCAGTACTCACCTGAAGCCCAGCCTCGCCGAACCACAAAATACCATACTTTGCCCTCTACGCCACGACCAGTTGCACAGGAATTACGAATATGCACGCACAGGGAAAAGCGATATCCTCATATCCTTCCAGTGAGACCAAAAGAAAATAGATCCAAAAAAATCATCCTTTTTCATAACCCATCGCACATAAATCACAGTACATGCAAGCACCATTAGACGCGTCGCCTTCCAGAACCCCATGCTATCCCAAGGCCCGTGACCCTACCGTGTCCCCGACAACAACTGAGCAAACGCACCCACAAGAACCAGGTTGAGTCTTCCGCAGAAACGACTACTTTTTTTTTTGCCTGCCTTACTCTCCATTATCGCTAGTCGGCCCCGCAACGGGGTTACATGGATGGCCGTGCGGGCGAGTGGCGAGATCGGATAGGTTGCTTAGGAAGGAGAATAAGGAAGAGGGGCCCGATGGACTGGTGGGAAGAGATTTGACGGGGACGGCCTGTGCTTCTTTTTTTCTTCTGCTCTGTTGTTATTATTGGCAGAGGTAGTAGTTGAAATTATTTTCGCTCAGGTAGGTTCGTCGCAAAAGACGAGGAGGTTGGGAGATCATGGTCCGTGGGGCGACCAGTTGGTGGTGACAGGTTCCTGGACATGCGGCGTAGTTGGGAATCAAGAGTTGGCAGTGTAGCTTTTTGGGGGCGTTGCTAAGGTGTTAGTGAGGTTCGGATGGAGACTGCTTGGTGAAGTAGGTTATGTCGAGTCTTGGAAGAGCGGTTCGAGGCAACGGAGCAGGAAAAGAAAAAAAAAAAGACAAATGATGCATTATTAAGAAGGCTTCCGAGTTGTTTCGAAACATCATCAGTCTCTGTGGCATAAAAAAAAATATGCTGAGTGACATTGTGAGTGTGGAAGACAAGTCCAAAAATAAAGACATCATATGTCATCTAGCTGGACTGGGATATATAGACATCTTCTGCAATATGAACAACGACAACACGCACAAAATCAAAGTCGACACGATCGTAACTTCAATCTACACGTCGATGTCATCGTTTATATATAATTCCATCAGAAAACAGCAATCTGTTTTCCATCACCACTGCCCCAACGCCCCCCCCCTCCACCAATCACTGCCTCAAATTCACCAAAACAATACCCTCCCACCATCACCACCATCAAATTTCCGTAAACCACCCGTTCGATCATAACCCCCGATTCCCAATCACCTGCTAAAGCTCGCCCTCGGAGCTAACCACATTATAGTGGGTCCGTTGCCTGGGCGGTCGCTGTGTTGCTGACGAGTGATATATGCACGTGGCTAATTGCCCTTCATTTCATTGTGCATATTCTGCTTCGGGTCCTGCGTCTGTAGAAGAAAGCTGTACCTGCAGCGTTCCATTCTGTTGGACTGGGGGGCGAGGGATTTGGGCCAAGCGCAAGATTGTGAGATTTGGCTAAATCGGGATCGTTTGGTCTACTGTGGAGGTTCTGGAAAAACTGGAAATGAGATTTGATAAGCTGGTATGAAATTGATGGGGTTTGTGGGTAAGTTGCGGTCTGCAGCTCCAGGGTTAGAAACACACTGAGGGTTGTACACATTGATGACGTTGTAGTCGCGTGAAACAGAAACTTTGATATATTAGGGTTACAACAAAACAATATGAGAAAACAACACCATAAAAAACATAACTCATTGTCCTCTCCCTCAGACTCTGAGCAATTCCTCAAAGTCTCCCGTCTCCTTCTTGACCCGCTCAGTCGAAGCCTTGTAGCCCTTCTCAGCCTTGAGATCCGTAGCATACTGAGCAAGCTTAGGATACGTCTCACTCAAACTACCTTCATCCCAAGGACCCAACTTGTCACATCTCGCCATAGCAGCAAACAACGGGAAACTCAATAGGATATCCGCCGCAGTTAGTGTCTCACCGGTAATAAACTTGCCACCAGAAGTCTCCAGGAACCCCTCCAGCATCGCAAAGTGCTTCTTCATGTTGGGCACAATGTACGCCGCAATAACCTTGCGCGCAACAAACCCCGAAATCGGCCGAATGGGAAACGGAACCGCTGGCGACCCCATGCGGCCCAAAATCAACGACATGACCACATACGGCATCAGGGACCCCTCAGCGTAATGCAACAGGTACTCATATCGCTTGTATGCCTCCGTCTCCCCGAAGATATCCCCTTCCTTGCCCGTCTTCCATCTCAGCGGCACGAGACTCTCGGCTTCCTGCTTCTTGGCAAAGTGCTCCGTGAGAAACTGGATGATGTAGCCACTTTCGGCAAGCATCATCGGCTTCTCCTCGGTGGCCGATCCGTCGGCGGGGGCAATTTCGAGGAGGGGTGATTTGCCGAGGGGGTGAATGTTGGCGAGGGCAGCGGGGGCGAGGCCGCTGGAGGGGTCCCGTTTGTAGACGGAGAGGGTGTAGGGTAGGCGGAGTTCCTCGAGTAGCCAGAGCATGCTCTGGGCGCGAGACTTCTCGAGCCTGGGGGGAAATGGTTAGCATCGGTGTATGGGGTTACAAAGATTTTCCAAGATAATAATGTGACAAGCCTAAGACAAGCCAGGTCAAAGGATTGCCGGGATGGCAATTGATACGTACCAGTGAATCGTAATCTTAGGAAGCGACATCTTAATATTGATGGATGGATATATTCCGACGAATCTGTCAAACTAGCTACTTTCAAGCAATCCGAGAAAAATGGTAAAAAAACTCCCTCCTATTTGTACCTTTGCAGAAAAGCGCGGAACTTCATCACATCCTAAAATAGATAATATAGGACGATACCTCGGCATGATGTATTAAACCGTCCCGTGCGGAATATAATCACGTGACACGGTTTTATCGGTTGCGGATTCTTCTCCAAATCCGATGCATGGTTGCACAGAGATGGGTCGGGTAGGCTCAATTTGGTAATCGAGGATTCTCTTGTTACTTGGACTGAAGAAAAAAGTTGAAAAATGGTATGGATGTGGTTAAACAAGGACCATTTTTTGTTGTAATTCTGGACCAGACAGTGGAAGTTGTCGCCAAGTACTCTCGACAACCAAATCAATCATGGCAAAGTGGCTTCTTTCATTGAAATAGAACTGCATGAATCGTGAATGGCTAAGCCCGGTTCTCTGTCTAATATACTCTATGTCAACGACAACCGTCGCCTCGGACCTAAACTCCACACAAACAATAAGATCACCAGATATCAGCTCTAACTACTTCCGTTGTCGTCACATACGACCATAGCCTGTGGAAAATACGGGGTCCCGTCTGCTCCCCCATAGTCAAGCCGCAGAGCGCCGAATTAGTACTACGGCGGGTGACCACGTGGGAATACTCGGTGTTGTATGTTTTTTTCCCTTTCATTCTTTACTCTTATTATACGATGATTACTTTTTAACAGCAGAGGCTTATTGAGCATCTACTAATATATTATCGTTATGTTGTTTGATGGTCTTTTCTTATGTGAGTTGGGGGACCAATGCCGATATGGCCTACCACGAACCTACGGGAACGATGGCTCATTATCGTTACCATAACTGAGTCTATTTTATACTCTAAATTTTACATATATCTCGCTTATTGCACAAGACTCAACAGTGGCCGACAGATCTGTCGAGAAATCACCAGTCATGCAGGCTCGGCCTCAACCAGATAGACAGGGTCTTCAGCACCACTATCCGTTTATAACTCAACTGCAAGCTTTGTTCAGATAACAATGATTGGTTGAATCTCTTGGGTCTCCCAGCATGCTTGTGACTATAACATTCGCCATATATAATCGGTCATTCATTCACGTTGACAAGACTTGTGATTGGGCCGTGCGATCTCAGGACACCGGCACATCCGCATCAGGCCATATGGTGGCATATCTGGACAACGAAACATTCATAATGTGACTTGCACACTAATATTTATAACCATTCCATTTACTTTGTCGCTTCAAACTGACATGATAGTAACCCGACAAATACTTTCGATCGTCTGCGATAGTGAGTAGGATTTCGCTCATGGTGAACACAACTGTAACATTCGTATTTATACTCAAATAAATACATTCACACAGAACAGACAAATTAATCATCATAATCATCAAAATACTACCAATCACTACGTCTTCGTCCATGATGAAACTTCTTCTGCTCACTCAACCTCAGCCTCACCATCTCATCTCCATATCGCCATCAACATAACCCTATATATTTAACCCTAACAACATGCCACTTTCTCTACCGTCGTGACATCACAACCCTACTTCACATCGTCATATATCATCACCTCATTCACCTTACCACAAAGCCAGCTTCAACTCACGCAAACAAATTTCTCCAGTGATCCCGTTCTCATTCAATATCCCAGCAACCAAGAAACGAACTCAGTTGTCTTTGTTAGCTTTGCCAGAACTAGGATACTCCCTGAACCATCAACAACTAAGTTAAAAACAATTTCAGCCAGGATACTTCAAAAAAAACAAAGTTATAGTACAAGATAATATAACGACATAAATACATGCTGTAAATGCTACACATACACAGGGCTCAACATACAGGCAGTCAGAGAAAAAAACAAAAACAGTAAAATATTCAAACACAAAGGTACAACAGTGCAGTAAACCCGTAAAAGATCCTGATCCATACACCGTATAGCAATCACAACCCGGTCATCAACAACAGAAATCAAACAATGTCTCGAATAAGACCTCCCCGATCGGATACACCATGATACTTCCGCTGCCAATGTCCCCAAGGATACATCAACCAACTTCCTCGTAAACCAAAATCACAACCAACAACCCAACCTATCATCTATTCCAACATTGATCTAGAGCCTTGTCGATATCAGATCAACCATTGAGACAGAATACACGCCATATAGACACAACCAGGAGGCAACGCCTACGCTCATCACTAAACATTGAAAAGACGCAGGCAATTATATGCAAAAGTAAATGGTAGAAAAATTGTGAGTGAGAGCGTATGTGCGTGTTTGTGTGCGTGCCGGCATTAGGTACAACATGGCATTCTCCTCCCCAAAACATCAGGAGAGAATCTGCCACTATCGTCATAGACATGGTTATTTTGCCCTCCATCCCTCCCATCGAACTCAAAGAGCTAACCGTAGAAACTCCGTCATCTTAAAGTAACTTCGTTCGTCATTCAGCCATGCCGATTGAGGGACAACGGATCAGTTCACCACGTTGTCGAGATGTTCGGTTTTAGTAGCGGTTGGAGGGGGGTCCCATATCGGGACCCATGCCGGGACCCCCCATGTGGTGAGGGGGGCCGTGAGGGGGGCCGTGAGGGGGGCCGCCGTGGTGAGGGCCAATGTGAGAAGGAGCATACTCATCGCTCGGCATACCGGGACGTAGCGGCGGGGGAGGGCCGCTGACAATAGTAGAGCCACCGCGACCACCGTCACCGAAGTGCTTCTTGCGAAGAGCAGCAAGACGCTTCTTCTTGGTAGTGGTGTTGATGTAGGTACCGATCACGAAAGCGACTAGGTTAAAGAAGGGAACCCACAGGTTCTCGGGGAGGAACTGCTGGGCAAATGCCAAGCATATGGGAGAGGTAAGCCACGAGATTTTCATGACCTTCCAGAAACCGACCTTCACAGTGGCGCGGACGTGGTGGAACGTCTTGGCACCGGCAATCAGGGCCATGGCGACCAAGTACACACTGTTCTGGATGGGTGCGATCTATTGTGGCTGTTAGAACTTGACACTGGAGAGCACAAGACATAAGAGATGGATAAAACCTACGATAGTGTTGGAGATGAGAATCTGCCACACCTTGGACCGCAGGCTGACACTACCGCGGAAGACACGCTGAAGAAGCCACATCATGAAGTGACCGAGAGGAGCGCTGATAAGCGCACCGTACACGGCCATCTTGGGAATGCGGGAAGTGAAGTAATGGCCGTGCCTGTTACGGTCCTTAGCCAACCAGGATGCAATAATCTCCTGAAGACCGGCGAGAGTACCGGCAGTGAACATCTTGGTGCGCAGAGGGTTACTCTCCAACTGTTTGAAGTAGGACTATTGACACTGTTAGCATCTTATGAATTGTCCCAATTCACCAGCTAACATAATTTACTTACCGCAAGATAACCTTTGGTACCAGAATTCTTGGGACCACCCGTCAAAGCAGTACCCACAGCATCAGCAATCTTGTGCTTGCCGCGGGTGCCTGGAAGGGGCCCGCCGACGGGGTGGACGGCATCGACGACCTTCTCCGAAAGTTTGGTGAGGGCCGCCTCTGTTTTTTCAATAGCGACGGACATGGTGAAATTGGCCGAAGCCAGATATTATGACAATTATGAGATAAAAGCTCCGTAGGCAGGATAAAAGATTATTTCAGGTTCCGGATAGATCGGGACGTATATGAGCGCGTTTAAATTTGAAACTTAAAATGAACGCGCCTTTACGGATTAAAGCTTAAATGTTAGTAGAAGCTCTATTAAACTATTTTGGGTGCGTATCAATCGGATTGCCGAGGCTTCATGCAAAGAAACAGTTCGTGTGTGCTAATAATCGAATTCCACGCCAGTGATTTTGTTCTCGGGAGTTTCCGTCGAAATAATCGGTATCGGAAATGAAATGATGGAACAGCGCGGTGGTGATCAGAATACGTAGAAACAGATGGACGTCAAGCGTAATACGAGGCGGACGGCAGGTGGCCAATAATTGTAGACAATGGATCAGGATCACCAGCAGATAAACGGTAGGCTATAGTCCTGGGTGATAAGAGGCCAAGGAATAAGAACAATAGTGACAACAGACGGGCCAGTTGATACGGCGTCAATTCGATCAACAAAGTGAGGGTTTGGCGACAATCGGGCGAGGGGTATCGACAACAGGTTTGCGGTCGCGACGGGGGAAAGACGAGCGAGCAAAATTGAAGTGAAAGCGCAGATACACAGGCACAGGCACAAAACCAAAAATCAACAACAGCAAAAGACGAAAGCATAATTTGCGCATGCAGGTCGGTGTGTGAATTTGTGGGTGCTCGGCAAAAGGAAATGAGGATGGGAACGTGGATGACTCCAGGTACGAGTGACGGGGAACATGGGGGTGTCAGAGCTTGCTAGCTGTCTTTGGTCGCGACTTCAGAAGGGCCAGGCCACTAAATTTTAGGCGGGGGTCCTAATCTGGGGCCCTGCAAAGCTTGTAACATGACACTAATTTTCATGCTTGTTTGGACGGCCGAACTTTGATGGGACCCTGGCCCGGGCTGGCGGCTGTGTTGCTTGACTTGTTTATCATGACGAGCTGGAAAAAAAAAAAAAGCTTCGGAGACAAACTAATGTCAAATATGTAACCATGATCAGGGTTGGATACCAGGTAACGACCTTAAGATCTGGAATCAAGATATCATGGGCGGCCTTCCAAGTTAGCTTCAAAAATATCTCAATCTTTGAGAGGAGACTGCTCGATGCTATGATAGTCGCAGATAAAGAGGAAACGAACAAAATGTAGCTGAGATAAACAGGGGTTGTCGGAGGAGGTTGGGAAGACCGCATAACACCATCTCAATCACTCAAAATCCGGCGGCGTCAACTTTTGTCTGCTGTGGTCTCTTGGTCTCTGTGGTGGGATGGTCGATCTGCAGAAAAACAAGTGTCCAAGGTCCTATCTGGCTGCGGTATAGTTCCAGATATCTGCTATTATGCCTCTGTATCGATCCTGATCTGGTCTTCACGTAACATTGGCCTGGGCAATGCAGTAATATTGAACTGCATGTCGAAAAGAAGGCAATGGAAGAATGTCGCATAGTGTCGTGGTAGGTGTAGCGGCAAGGCGACAATGGGCGAAGCTATTGCAGCTTCCTTCGAAGCTCCTATGCGGCAAATCGTCACAATAGAATGCGGGTCTGACGGGCGGCGGAGGATTCCCAATGGGTGGGCGCAGTCATCTCGCCTGAGCTTGTGCTGGCTGCTCTGGCGACGAAGGGCACGAATTGGAACAGTTTCTTTGGGATGAAGCGTGGCTGGGGTGATGGTGGTCACTGATCTGTCCATTAAACCAGATTGTAATGGTATTTGAGGCCAGTCTTTTATTGGTCCAGAGAGCTAGGACAGAGCCAGAGCCCAAGCTTGCTCCTCCTTGTAACTGAGGGGGGCCAAGCTCTGGAAATAGCTCTAAGCTGCTGGAATGCAAAGAACCTGCTTGAAACAAACAAGCACAATGGAAAGAATGGAAGCCCAGCTTTTTTAACGACGATGATTGCGTATGGTGTGGGGGATGAAGAAGGATGGAATTGATATACATACCAAGGTACACATAAAACCCACACTCAATGTAAGTCACGGTACAATTTCACTGAGCAACCCGTCTCGGTAAATCTGAAGCAATTAGATGCTTGATGTAATCGTCAGGATGCGAAAGGTGTAGACAACAAAAATGGTGAACGGCAAGCAAAACAGAACAAAAGAAGGGAGGGAAAAAAGGAGGAAAAGATGAAAAAGTTGAGGGTTGGGCCCAGTGAAGGTAAAGTACACTCACTACACGAAACAACTCTGGGCCAGGAACAAGCAGGAACCAGAATGTAAACAATCAAGGCGAAAACGAGGTTACTGCCAAAAGGACGCATCAACCCAGCCTTTCAGCCCAGCTCAGACAAGAGTCGGCGGACGAGCCTTCAACTTAGAGTGTGGTCTGGCCAGGGGGATTGGAGGTGGGGGGCGACAAGAAGACAGGGCGTGATCAATGTGGTTGCGCTGGCTGCGCTGGGTTCTTTTTCTATCCTATCTCAACTGAAAAGCAATGGTGAGCACTGCAAGAAAGCAGCATCAATATGCAATATGCATGCAACAGCCTGACTGAGAGCCTCATACAAAAGCAGCAGAAATTTGCTATCAAGTTATTCCCATAGCTCATACATGCATCTCATGCTACCATGAGAGATATTTAGTCGCCATTAGTTAAATCCCGCTGCTGCAGACTCTTTGACAATCACTTCAACTCCAGATCCGACCCAGACTTGACGACCCCATAATAAGCATGTCACTAACCTGTTCCACTCCCCGGAGATCCCATATATGCCCATTAACTCTAATCCAGGGCCAAACGTGATGACTGTCACTTTCCTGAAACAAAGAAACACACGCCACTCAATCCAATTTTTAGGAAACCAGAAAAACTGACCTATGTGTGTTCTTACTAATTCTGGGGCTCGTGCCATGCATCTGCATACCAGAATGGAAGCCAGCAGATGCCTCTGTCTCCACACAAACCCACTGCATAGAATTTGGCTCTGGAGGTTCTGGAGCCCAACTAAATATGTACCCACCACTAATACGCTCAGCAAGTAACTCCTACTTGTTTATTTACCACCCATACTCTTATCTATTCTATTTATTAATCTTCCTTTACTGTCCACTTTCTAGCCTAAAGTTTCCTCATCATCGCTACCAACTAGACATTGGTGCCCGACTAATCATCTCCAGATATTTACATATGTACTGAGTCCACCCACCACATCGCGTCGTCATTCCCCGCCTTTTCCGCTTTCGCCCATGTTGTCTTTCCTTGACCTTTCTTCCCCTCCCCCCAGACCTCTATTCTCTGACAAAACAACATCGCACCTCCACCGTGCCGTGCAGACGTGTAGTTTTCTCCCACCCTAACCCCTACCCAATAACGATTACACGAACCGGGGTCATCCTCTCACCTGATTGGTTCATCGCCCAGATGCATTGTTGACCATTGAATTTTTCGTTCTGCCCGTTCTTCTCTTCTCGTCGCCAGAGAATTGAGAATTTCGTGTATGTATGTAGTTACAGGCCCACTATTTACACCCTGCAGCATAGCAACCAAATATGTTAATGTGATGGATCTCCGTTGTTACAGATTGAGAGACAACAAGGAAAGATTGTCGAGGGTCGTACCAGTCTGTGAGTTGAGAGGGGCACACAGTTTTGGCTACATTATTGAACGCATCTTCGGTGACACTTGTCAAATGGACATCTACAGAGTGTTGTCAATTCAATCATCACCAAGCGCACATTTTCTCTAAAAGCAAGCGGATGCCAAATTGTGCTAGGTGTTTTGCAACATCCAAGTTCTGATTCGCAGCCGGACAGCCACAAACACGACCAGCAACGGGGACCCTGTATCTCGTGTATCGTACCCAACTAAGGACGCGACTGGTTTTGTAGATCATGATGCAAGTTGACAATGTGCAAAAAATATATATATATACTAAACGGAAATTATCATATCATTAGTATTCCATACTAATTGGAGCGTACTATGTAATATGCCAATGAACTATGGGGGTAAACTGTATGGCCTAATTACTTTTCACCTTTGTTTTTCGCCACATGGTGAAAGTGGCGTTTCGGTTGTGGAGTATCGCAACAGACAATCATTACAGTTCATTCATTACAGGATGCAGATATTGATTACGATAAACAGAAATTAAGATTTATGACTCAATAAAACAAAGTACGGTATGGTATGATGATGTAACGTTCGTAGTGGGGGTCCTCTCACTCAATCCAGCGACACATCTCCAGTACAATCTTCTTACAGTAAGGACACCCTTTAGCAAAAACGAACAAATCGCAAAACAAAGCAAAATAAGACAAACAAAAGAACACAACAAAAAGAACCCCGAAATCTAGCCAACCCGAAATCAAATGCTCCAAAACAATGATAACAAAACCCAATAATGTGACTTAATAAAAACGCAGAACCAACACAAGACGCCGTGGATGTTGATGATAGAATCAAGTTGCAAGGCCAAGTTACATAACACTCTTGTTACGAGCATGCATCTGACGGGCCTCGGCAGCACGACGGCGTAACGCCTCCTCTCTCTTAAAGACAATTTCGCACCACTTGCTGCGCTTGGGAGCGTTACCATCATTGTCATTGCCGCTGTCGGGCCGTCCGACAACTTCAACAAGAGCTCTCATCCATGCCTCCTTGTCTTGCGCTGTGTCAGCATAGAAGTCAATGACCTCTCCGTTGTTGAACCGAATCCGGAAACCCTCCTCAACAAACATGTAGCCTTCTTCGTCTTCTGCAAAGGCCGATCTTCTACGATGGCCATTCTTGCCAGTGAACTCTTTCTCAGTCAAGGCTCTACGGTCACCAATAAGGCGCTTGGCATTGGCCAAATTAATAGTAGCCCGTGGCTGCCGGGTGGCTTCATGGTACGCAGTAAGTTTGGTGCCAACCAATTTGAAATAACGGCGACGCCAGTAGGGGCAGTCTCCACCCTGTTGACTAAGGTGGCCCTCAAAGCAAGTGGCTAGGCGCTCTTCAGCAGCCTTCATCTCACGAATGCAGGAGTTCATGCTCTTTGGCATTTCTTCATCAGTGCAACCCTTGGGCCGGGGAACGAAAAGGAGCTGGAGCTCGAGTTTGCCAATCTTGTAAGGAGCACGACGGACGACACCGGTGTTGCCACGCTTGCTCTTCACACTGCAGGCAAAGTTGGCATCTTCCTTAGCCCACTCGTTGAAGCAAGCTACCTCAGTCAGGTAAGGACGACCGAAGCAGCGAGCCTCATGGTCCTTGAGGCATACATAAGAGCGAGCAAAGCTACCATCATCAGCAGCAAGAGGAGAAAGGAGATCCCAGGCAGTAGGGGCGGCGGAGCGCTGTTGCTTAGCCTGAGCCTCTTGTTGCTCACGCATGACCCGTTCCTCTTCTTCGCGAAGACGCTGTTCCATCTCCTTGCGTTTCTTGGGAGAAGCAAAGACACGACTGAATGTAGAAGTTTTGGTTTTGGTCATGCGAGCAGGAGCAATGTTAGGGGCAGCCCTTTGAACCGGCTTGTCAAGCTTCACATTCAGGGTCAACTGGAATTCAAGATCATTGGGAACAACCAGCTCGAACTCTTGACCAATGGGAGCATTGCGGGCCAATTCAAGCCATGCCGTCGTGACGCAATGAACGCCATTATCAAGTGTGAGACTGAACCAAGTACGTTCATCTGTAATTCCGAGATTAGTATAGGATTTTTCAAAACTTGGATTAGTAGATGAAAAACTTACTCTTGGGGATAGGAAGGTCCAGATCTTTTACACCCATGACCTTGACAAACAGGCGGCCACGCTCACCAACCTCCTCAGTGGCGAGCTCAGCTTCCTCTTCAGCAAGAGGATTCAAGGCAGTCTGAGAATTACTCTCTTGGCCTGACATGGGAGGAACCGCGCCATTAGCTGAAGTAATCATGGCACGGGATCTGAGACTACGCTGGCGTTTACCATTCCAGGGCTCAACAACACCCCAGGACTGAGGGCGATTCTCTGTCTTAACAGGAGAATTTCCAGCAGAACGAGCCTTCCAAGTCTCTGAATCATGGTTGTCCTTGTCACTGGCAGTAACCAGCTTGGTATTCTGTCGCATGAGATAACCACGCTTTTGACGAGGTATCAGGTTAGCATAAGTATAGGCATGAGGAATTGTAGTTTGAGCCGAATTGAACGACGATGCCAGATCTTCTGCATTCATGGAGTTTACATAAAAAGAAGGCTCACATCGCTGAACGGAGCTTGCACTTGTCGATCTCCGTTTCGTTTCACTTGATCGCTTTCGTGGTTGTCGGTGAGACAAGTTACGGCAGTTGATTGACACTAGCCTGGATAATGGCATGATCTGGTCCGTTTCACTAAAAACGACAGGCTGCGAATAGCCGAGAATTCTCTCCCGGTAGAGGGCTTCAAAAGCTACCTTTTGATTTTGGATGACACGGTCGAAGTCCTTGTCAAGGCTAAGACCCATATCAAGATCCAGGGTGAGACTCCTCTTCTTAAAGCTAGGATGTCTCTCCATATAATCGCTCGTCCCATTTGAGTCAGGACCAGCTAGATCTTGCTCAACATCAAGCATTTTGTTAATCCGTTCGCGGGTAGCATCAGGAATGCTAGGGACATCAGGGACAGTTATCTCGCGGCTGACAATACGTCTCTGTTCCCGCATAGCGGCAATATCAGCGGGAGTGGCGGAAGGTCTGGTCTTGAGACCAGAAGTTGTAGACTTTATGGTGGCTTGGCGCTCGGGAATAGCAGGTGCTTCAAGCAAAGGAGCTTCCGGGGTGCGATCATCGTCAGATATGCTGCTATTGCGATCCTCTTGCTCAGTCAAATCGCTATCGTCGAACATTGAATCCTCTTCACCTTCGACTGGGTGATGGATCACAGAATCGGGAGAGTTTGGTCTGTCTTCCTCACCTTGGTTTGTGAAATTGCTAGTTTCATAAACGCTAGGCTCACCCCAACCAGTACCGTCATACTCTGGCTTGGAGAGTGTGCGAGGAGGGGTGCGAGGACGCTGCGGAGCGGCTCCAGCCTGCTGAGGGGGTAACTGAGTCTGTTCGGTAAACTGGAGCTTCTGACCAGAATCATGACGCATGCCAGGACGAGGCAAGAGGGGAGCATTAAGCGCCAACTTGGGGGGCGACTGGCTGACATCGATGGTGGTCTGAGTGGGGGTTAGAGTAGCAGAAGCTTCTCTAGCAGCCAGGCTTTTCTCCGAGTCAACATTGGAGGAAAACTGGCTAGTGGTGTCGCATTCAGGCATGAAATCACCATCTTCAGTCTCCGTGAACTCATCATCGGTGTACATATCATACACCCCATTTCGGCGAATTACAACAGAGTTCTCGCCTTCAGTTTCTTCATCATCAGTCACCAACTCAGCCAGATCACGACGAATAATCACACTACCACCCTCTTCCTCGTCGTCATACATCATGGAGGATTCTTCAGCAGTAGGGAGAGGCACGTCGGCATCTCTGGGAGACATTCCAGTCATTGTAGAGACAATAGAATGAGAAGTGGTAGGACGAAGGGGACTCGAGCTAGGAGGGGGCGAAGAAAAGTTGTAATCAGACTCCCGCTTGCGAACCTTGGCTTTGTCAACACCGCGCATGATAGACTCGCGAGTCAAGGGCGGAAGGTCGTAGTCGGAAAGCACACTAATGTCAACATTTTCATCAGATCCACTCTCGGAATCGTAGGATTGTTCGTAACTGAAGGGCTGGTGATCGTCTTCCAGTTCATCATGGCTCTCTTGCTGAGTATCAGGACGATCATCCAAGCGGCTCTCGACGCGGCTTTCAGTGCAACTCTCCGGTCTGCTATCCGTCTGACTTTCAGGACTCTCTGCCCTGCTCTCATTATACCGACTCTCAGTATAGTCACTTTCATCGTGCTCATTTTCATCAACAGGCGAAGACGAGCGCTCGGTCATTGAAGGATCAGCTACAGGAACTAAGCTGGATCTGTGGGCAGGAATCTGAGGTGGGGGTGGAGAATCAGGAGTAGGAGTAAGTGACTCGCGGGTAGATCCGTAGCTGGAACGGCTAGACCGAGGAGGGGGAGGAGGGGGGGCAAGAGTATCCACGGGGTCTGGCGATGGCTGGCGCTCAGCGTCTGATGTGATAGACAGAGGAGAGCTAGTCGTCGCAGACAACATAGCGCTGGCGGCAGCAGCGGCATCCATATTGACATTTGGCGACTCGGTAGCTGAACGCAAAGCCTCTTGCTCGGGAGTCTCGACCTTATCACGGCCCCCCGCACGGCGAAGGCGACGCTCTCTTTGCTGTTCGGCAGCAGTCTTCCCATCATCGGAAAGCATCATGAGTTTCAACCGCTCTTCAAGAGGCATCTTACTATGTCCGATGTTGCTAGTGTTGTGTGCATCGCTAGTCCGATGAACAGGGGGAGATGGCAATCCACGCTGAGCACTCGCTATCTGTTCTCCAGGAGACAGTGCTGAGGGGCTAATAGCGCTGTTTAGGCTGGTAGAAGACAGTGTCTTTTTCAGTTCGCGGCCTGGCAGAGGAGGCAATGGTCTGTGATCTAATTGGACAGATTCGGTTCTCTGCTGAAGTTGACGACCAGCGGCAGCAGCAGCAGCGAAGCTCTGAGCAGGATTGTAATCATATCCATCTCGACGAGGCGTGGGAGGGCTGCGATCATCCCGATGCCAACCATCAGCATCTGGAAGCACTACGGGTGTTTTGTCGGTGTCCTCCAGAGAAGCATCGAAACTATCTTCTGGGTCGTCATGGCGATACTCGGGATCATATTCGTCGTAATCATCATCGGAGGTGTAGCTGCCCTCTTGGGAATCGGTCTCAACCACTGAGAGGTCCGGTGTAGTCATCTCATACTCGTTCACTTGAGGTGGTGCATTATCAAAGGTGACACTCTTGGCATGACGATGAAGAGTGCGGCGGGGGTGTCCTGTATCCTCCAAAGTCCATTGACCAGTCTCTTCGTTAAAGCTGCTCTTGAACCGTGACGAGGAAAGCGATGACTTGATAGGTGAAGTCTGCTCACGACTAGGAGTGTGAGGAGTTATCGAGGGGATAGGGGACCGAGTCTCTGGTGTTGATGCCGCAACAGGAGGTGAGCTCAGGACAGGATCGGCAACCGGATTGCGGGTAGTTTTTTGTAGTGGCGCCGGACTGGACTTGGTAGTTGCAGTTAGTACCGAGGTTGAAGCGGCACCCCGCACATGGCCACGGGCGGCGGGACCAGAGACTGTACTCTGACTCCGTTGATGTTTATTGTTTGGTCTGCGCTCAGGAGTTCTGAGGTTATTTGCAAGTTCGAAGTTGGCGCGGATTCCACTTCCACCAAAGGCATTTCCTTGGACCTTAGCCAGAGGACGTTCGATGTGATATGTGCGAGTCGGGTCGTATTCTTGTCTATGTTCCAAGGCCAAAATCTCGGAATTTTTGACTCGTGACGCCTTCTGGAGGCGTTCAAGTGATGAGCGACGCATCGATAATGGTGAAGATCGGATAGAGGCGTAGTTGATAGTGTTTTCAGTGACAAAGTTGCGGCCCTGCCAGAACACGCGAGAGGCAGTCTTTTCAATAGGAGAGGACTGGAATGGCGATGAGTCGGGGTTCAAGGTCATCTATAGGCGTGATTAGATATCAGGTTAGCCCAGAATCCCAAATGCCTCTTTAATATGTCGTGAAGCAGCCGACTGAACCAGAAATAAAATTGGGTGAAGTTGAAGCTTCTTGACAGATGATGGCTTGGGTATAGATTTGCTAATCGGTAGATTAAGAGGGAGACAACTCCCAATAGAAAAACGCCCAGGGTCAGTCCAAAGCAAGGACTGTTCGTTGGTCGGGATTGATCAAGTATGCGAAGCACAAACCCCCCCAAGCATATGCGTATTTTATATAGGACCAGCCAGGCCAGCCAGTAATGGCTTCCAGGGCCTGATTGCAAGCTGCAAGACTGGGGCAGCCCATCAAAAGGTTTTTAGGCGCATTCAGTAGCAGTATTGCCAACCAAAGATATCACACAATACACACATTGGGGTCCTCAAGCCAAGGGGGGTTTGATTAACACCGCCTTTCCTAGGGATGGAAATTGAATACAGGGAGTAGAGGCGTAATGCATACCTTTGACGACTGGTTCCAACTAGGGGAATTCCGACATTTCACTCCAGGAGAGATTTCGCTCAGCGCGCGAACTGCCGTAGATTTCTTAGATGGTGATGGTGTTTTGTTTATGCGAAGTGGTTGCACCTAGATGTGATAGGAAAACGAAGTTTGTGTTAGCGCCAAAGCTAGAGCTTAAGGAGCTGGAGCTTAAAGTGCCAGGATGTTGTTATTTTGTTTGGAGGGGGCGGCGACAAAGATGTGGTCACAGCGCCCGGGGTTTGTTTCTGTTGATGCAGGCCTTCGGAGTCAAGACTTTGGAACTCAATGGGTGACGAGATGATATCTAAGGAAGCATAAGGTACAAACAATACAGGTTGTCGTTCTTATGGTCAAGTACAATTCATGGATCATGACTTTCTCCGGTGTTTTTCACAGCAATCTTCAATTCCCGTTATATTTTTGGGAGGGAAGGAAAGAACTGCTGTGACGAATAACCAAATAGAAACAGAATCACAAGTCAAATGCTTGTTCAATGCTGCAGACTTTTCTGGCCTCATTCAGGGAAAATAAACATGACTGGAATGTGCTTGTTACAAGGATCTTTCCATGAGACCCAGTAGACGCTAAACCCTAGCGCAGAAGGGTGATTTTTTTTATGTTTGTTCCACTAGAACATTAAGGATATGAAGGATAGATAGCACTAAGAAGTGAATGCTTACCGGTTCAGATGAAGTCATATTGCGAGTCGGAGCACAAATGTCGACCGATGAATATTATCAAGTCAAAGAGGCAGATGTCAATGGATGAGCCCGATATTTCCTGATGTATACGTCAAGAATATGAGTGAACTTGTAAACCTGAGGAAATTTCACATGTCAATAGTAGTCCATGATATTGAGAAGCACACTGCAATATTTCAACCACCGGATCTCGTCGCTAATTTTGCTTTGAAATAGAACGGGATTCCATGCGATATATCACCAGGAATGTGTTCAAACTCCCTAGCCAGAAGCACATAACGAATACACCAGTCCACCCAAAGAGTATACAGTGGTTATACGGTGGTATCAAATAATGACTAGGTTGAATACACGGTGTGTGAATCGATGATGGTGGGGTAAATCACTTATGTGGACATACCTCTGGCTGTGAATGTGATGTTATGTGAATTGTGTCAAGTCGTAGTTGATTCTGGGGGTATCATGAGCGTATGACAATCGTGAAGTGATAATGGCGATAGAGAGTGGTCAAGAGACATAGACCGAGTGGATGATATCTCAAAGAAAGAAAAAAAAAAACTTTTGATAGATGAAGGGACAACAATGTCAAAGCAAACGAACGATCACGATCAAGTGACGGTAAAAAGGTAAAGTACAGAGAATGAGATAGTGAAGAGCTAGAAAGGAATGCTCGGATGAAGATGAAGGTCGATGATAAACAGTGATAATAAGTTAAAAGGACGTAAGTTGTTAAATGATCTCACTATTGATGGCACGAAAGTGGATTGCTAAAGCATCACAGCCAGAAAATGCAAAAAAAAAAAAAAAAAAAGAGAAATGTACTTTGGTTGTAATATCTGGAGGGTGATAACAGAATATGCGTGTTGTTTCCTTGTTTAGATCACTCAAGTGGGTAGTCTCCCACGACTTTTGATCTTGTGCTAACATTTAATGTTTTGCATTTATCTGGGTAGTTGCTCTGTTCAATGAGGGGTGATGACAGTGCCTCTACCAGATATTTCCTCATTTGGGCATGGATGTTGCAGTAAACTAGAGTACCAGCCCTGTCAGTTTTAGAATTTATCTATATTTCATTGATATTTTACTGTCATATACAGTTGTGGTGGTCGCCCCTTGGTAGCTGTGTGAAGCAATTGCCGCTTGTACACTTTACCAGGCTCTTGATAAACATATGCGTATGGTCTCTTATCAGATACTGAACTCACGTCAATGGGTATCTGGATAAGAAGCCTTTCATGTAGTACACGCTGAAGGAGTGAAGGATTCAACTCTCTAAAACTTCTAGATACGCATTCTGATTGGCTTGTGAAACGCGATATATAAACAAAGCCTTCTATACCTTTACCAACTCTCTATCTTTAGCTTTATTATCAGACTGTGATACCAACAACTGTGGAGCATATTCGGAAGATGGAGATGTCAACTTTGATGATATCAAGTTTTTCCACAAGTTTTCTGTCACGCAGTGTATAGTTACTCAAATCTTCTGCATGAAGTACAGTGTCCGTGGGTGATCCCCAAAGATGTTGTAATTACGCAAGGACTGGCTTATTCCGCAGCCACGAGTCAGAACATCGGTTTTTGAACTTGTCGATGAAGGCATTTGAGTTAAAGCAATTCCCTGTCCATTATCTGCTCCTCCATGGCAATCCTAGAAGTTTCCGCTGCGACCCCGCCTTTAATCGAGTCATAGTCAGATAGAAACCGTTGCCACATCAACCAGATAAAAAATCAATAAGTGACAAGACCAAGTACTAGTGATCTTTGGGATCTGATAGGTCAGTTGAAAAACTAGGATGACCAGGATGTGAGTGTTGAGTGTTTGCTTGATACAATACAGGAATTATAGTTACTGGGCAAAGGTAGGGTTATATCATAACAAGTAACCCATATATCTAAACTATACCGGATTATTCGACTTTCCGAGTCAGACAATAAATAATAATACTTGGGTGGTAAATATTTCGATTCAACAAGACATTATATTCAAAGAAAAATTTGTACAAATCCATACTTTCCAAAGATACAAAATTTTTGACTTGTTGAAGTTGAAGGAAGTCTGTCGATTGGCCGTTGCATATAGTAACAGACTACTGGCCAAATTCGGCATAATATAAACGTCTTTAGGTGCCATCATGATGTTCTGATTCGCTCATCCATTATATGGCGATGATATCGAGACTGGATGGATCCTGACATTAAGAATGGAAATTAAGGCCCATGGAATCCATTATTGGGTCTTTTCACAGATCTCTTCAGCTACATAGTGGGGCTGGCTTCGTCACCAGGTGTACAGGTCATTTTTTTTTCATTTTTTTTTTCAAGTGATGGCGTACCAGCCCTCCATCTGCAAGAGACCTCAAGCCGATTTTTGGCTCTCGGTATTTTGAGGCCTTATGACCAGACCCGTGTCATTCGAGTCCGTGATATCTCAAACACACTAACAAGTACCCCAGCTTTTGCACGGAAACGACCAAAACAAAACAAAGTAAGTTCTCTTATCAGTCACCCATTGCCATACTCCGAAGCTCCTTTCCAAACAAAGTACCAAATCAAGTAACCTCTCAAGGACCGTTCCCCCATCAACTGTTGCCAGCCTGGCTGGACTCGATATGCCTTCACCGAAGGAATATTCAATCCGCTGTTCGCTCAGCACAGGCGAACTGCATGTAAGTCTGATATCCAACCAGTTACGTATCCCCCACCGTATTTTTTGCGACCCTACTTCCTCTCTGACCGCACAATCGTGACAAGCGAGCTCCCACCGTAGTGTTTTTGCGGTATGGATGGCGATCTTACTAGGGTTTAACAACTTTGATAAGCTGAATGTACATGATGCAGTTGGGCGGGGCATTGCGAGAATATACATAATATTGAGAAGACTGGAGGAGGCCTGATGGGTTGATCGACGTCATGATGGCATGTGAATTGTAAGCTGTTGTAGCGCTGTAATAATCATTGATGTTTGCTCAGCTACATGACAAATGTGGAATATAATAGAACAAAGTAAACAAATATCCACCGACAAACATGATATACTCGCTGTATTTGTCTACAGCTTTCTCCGATGATGCCGTCCTGGCAACCGGCGCGATGTTAATAGCGCTGAATAAGTTCCGGGTGCCGCCTGCCGTAGTCAGTATGTGCTACCATGCGAGGAACTTACCATTAGATGATCCAATAGTTTTTATTTATACATTGATGTATGTAAAAAAAAACATTAAGGCCGCACAAGATCCATTGCAGCTTGATTCTTCAACCAAGCGTCCCGCCATAGTCGCCGCTTCACCCGACCATCGTCGCCACCCGAGAACTCCGGCTACCTGCATTGGCCACCACAGCGACGGGAGAAACCACATTGGATATGTATTAAATGCCCACTGCAACTGAAGGATGTCATTAGGAAGCAATACATTCTGCATGGTCTTACCTCTCGCCTGGAAACCACCCGATGATGGTACGGGCGGACATGTCGCCATAATAGCAAGCCATGGTGGCAGTAGGACGGTGTATTTTATATATGTATATATGTGTAAAGGGGGGTTTGTCTCATCAGGTGACAGCGGATTGAGACATGATGGTGCAGCAGGTAGGGTTTGTGTTGATGGCAATAGCGAGGCTGTATGATAATACGACAGCACTATACACATCTCGCGGATGGATATGTAGCCAGAGTCTTCGTATACATTTATTTCCATTGAGTATATTGCCTATTCATATATACAGTCGTCACGGCTCATCTCATTTGCTTATTGCTTCGAGTTCCACTCCACACACTCGGCATAAGTGATGCCCTTGCCTCCAAAGATATCAAGGGCACTACCAATGGTCAGATCAACCTTGCCCCCACTCAACCTCTTGACCAGCTCCAGATCCTCAACAGTGCGACCGCCGCCCGCATAGGTCATGGGAATAGAGCACCACTCCGCCAACTTGACGACCAACTCCTCATCGACGCCCTTCTGAAGACCCTCGTTGTCCGCAGCGTGGATCAGGAACTCGGAGCAGTAAGGTTCCAAGGCCTTGATAGATGCTGTTGTTGGATAAATTAGTATGTTGTGATATAACACTGATGGGTATGCACAGTAGCAGTGTGACAGATGGACAGCATACCTTCATTGACCTCCATGTCGGTAATGGTTTGCCACTTGTTCATAGCAACGTGCCACCGACCCTCACCCATTTTACGGCAGCTAAGATCAATCACCAACTTGTTCTTGTTGCCACCAAGTGCCTCTAATACCGAGTTTAACCGCTCCTGGCTGAACTTGCCCTCTGGGAACAGGAAACTAGTGATGATCACCTATACCAACACATCAGCAATTTATCTATGTTTGACAAAAGTTTCAAGAAACCTACCTTTTCTGCACCAGCATCCATCCAATCTTGTGCGTTCTTATCAGTGATACCACCTCCAACTTGCAAACCACCCTTCCATGCACCCAAAGCTTCCCTCGCAGCTTCCAGGTTACCGGGACCCAGCATGATCACATGGCCGCCGCAGACATTGCCGTCACGGTATAACTTGGTATAGTAAGTGGGAGGATTAGCAGAGATAAAGTTTGTCTTAAGAGCAGCAGTGTCGCTGTCCAAGGTGCCGCCGACAATCTGCTTGACTTGACCAGCGTGCAGGTCGATGCACGGTCTGAAGCGAGTCATGATAGCTAGTTTAGGAGGCAAGAGTTTGGTTGAAACCGGTGATACAGAGAAAGTTCAACCAAGTACTTAAGATATCGGATTGATATCATTATTATTTTATTCTCGGAACCTAGAGTAGCACAAGCGGGCAATCGATATTGTAATGAACTGGACTAGTGCCAAGAGCGGAAAAAAAGTGGATCTGACCAAAGAGTCATGTTTAGGGTTGTAATAAATTATTGACGCAACCCTAAACGCGTGTAAATCACATCAATAGAGGTCACGATAGGTCATGATAGTATATCACGCAAGATTAGGGTATAATAATCACTGAACTGTTGAGAAACTAGGAGATTTCCTAGAAGGGAAGTAATAGCCTTACATGTTCTATAAATTACAAGGTTTTCCATGTGTCTATTTACGAGCATATCAATGAGATCTTGGAGAAGCTGGTCCTGTTTTATCGGTTACAACTGGGATTGTCTGCGCAACTTTGAATACTGATGACCATCTTGATACTGAAAAGATTGTGCTTGAGACGAATTTTCCGTGATGCTTTGGTCGAGACAAAATCAAGCGTTCTGAAATAATCTTCCTGATTCTTTAAGCTCAGGATCATGGTGTCACATCGGTCCCCACGCGAGGAGAAGCTAACAAGTTTATCTTGCTTTTTAAATGGCAGTTTAATTCAACAAAGATAAATTTGATGACACACAGAGTGGATGGATTGCTTTTCATGATGTAGTCCCACCCGCCATGAGGCCACGAGACCACGAGACTGAGTCGTCGAGGACAAGATGAGAAGTGAGTCCTGGACCTGGGACATGTGGAACAACGACACTAGGCCATCCATAGTTCATGAATCTAGTAGGTTAATGGCAATGCGTATGTTATTATGTTCGTATGTTCGTGTCGATGTGGGAAGCGAGTGTTCGAGTAAGCGGGTGAACGAAAAAAGAAAAACCATCTGACCAAGGAAGCGAATGGAAATTACATATCCGGAATTTCAGCAATAATAAACAACACCAAGACTCAACATCACTGAGTCTGTTAACAACATTTCATAACAGATAATTCGAAATGTGAACAGTTCTTGGCACCAGGAATGAGGCCACGGACAATAAGCAATAGCATTGAGGGTATCATGGCTAAATGGAAACAACTACTTGAGTAAGTCTAACACAAGGGATGCGATAGTTATTTACAGGGTGGGGCCAGTGACGTATACCAAGTCTTACCAGATCAATGGCGTAGATTGATCATGAGATGTAGATGATGTAGGCATCAGTTGGAAGGGCGGGGGTGTCACTTACAAGACGAAACGAACGAGAATGTACATCGGAACAACTTCCTAGTTGATCCCGAAGACAAAAGCCAATGGACAGATCTCGATGGCTCTAGATCCTCCATGTTGGAATGGTTATCCGGAAAACGTTACTTTCGAATGGTGTTCGTTGACATGCTGGTGCCTCAAACCTTAGTACACTGTCTTGAAATGCAAGGGGATACCGAGAACCACTCAGAACTGGACACAGCACATTTCAATCAGCCAACAGACATAATGGTAGAGATCAACAAATGACTGGTGATTTCGGATGATAAACGAGGACAGGCGGCAGCATTTATAAGGTGTGCAAGTAGAGTCGCAAACTGTACATTGTTTCGTTGGATCGCTGTACAATGCGGGTCATAGCTTTTCCTAAACCATTGTCATCTTAATATTCCGGAGAAGAGCTGTATTTTTTTTACTGAATGCTTAAGGGAAGGTGTGCGGAGTTAGTGAAGTGGCCTAGGCTGCAGAATTGGTTGGTAAGTATTATGGGTTTCAATAGCATAAAACAGGATTCGATTGTCAGTTGATGAAAATCTCTCCATAGACTGGATTCTGAAAATCAAGCGGAAGAGTATTAAATACTAAAAATGCCAGATATGTCAACAATCTGTCTGCTGGAAACTGCTTTTGACGATATCATAGGAAGAGGCCCCGATGACCTTCAATTGAGGCTTTTTAAAGAGGACGCCACCAATGACCCACAAAACTTGCACATCTGTCCAATTAACTCTCTCAAATTGCTTCCACTTATAGCGCCAGCGGAACTCCCCGCCAAGTTACAGGGGCTCTCCACAGCTGAGCTTGTACCGGCGGGACCCTTGACCGAGGCGACACTTTAGGCAGCGAGATAAAGAAAGTGAGGTGCAGGGTTTTACCACAGGGAATCCTGATGAGCGAACATGCATGGGCGACGCACTTGTCTAATTCGGGCGCCTTGCATCTATTTTCGGTCTGACGTTTGGATAATTAATTCATTATCAATTGAGAGTGGAGTGTTATTATTTTCAAATATATACATTCGCAGAGCGCTGGCCAGCTCTTGTAAACTACAACATATTTATTTGAACCATATTTTCTGCCACTCAACGACACTTTCAATAGAAATCTTATTTAGGTTTCTCATTTTATACACTCCAGCGTTATCCCACGACATACCGTGCCGACTCTCGCTACTCGCTTATGATAAATTCGACTCCACAACAGACGACGATTTGAAAGTCGCCCGCGCTTCATCAGCAACCCTTCCAGTTGACGATACTTGCGCATTACATCAACACACACAATGGAGGGCTACTACGGCACGGGAGATTCAGTCAATCGACTCTCCGGCCTGTACAATGATACTAAGCGCTCTACCGACTTTGTAATCCAAGATCAGAACAGTGAAGACCCAGAAATCAAGGCGCTTCACCGGAAACTCAAGATCCAGAAAGACCGTTTAGTGGCTTGGGGGGCGAAATGGTCCAATGAGAATGATGTGACCGAACTTGAGCCTTTGGCCAAGCCGGGCATGTTCGAGGTTGTTCAGAGTGTCATGTCTACAATCAAAGATATTCTGGACGAAGCCGAACCGATGTGGAGAAGTACTTGCAAGCCATCAGAACCTCAAAGTGCCACTGCTCGGGCCATGGCCGCTGCAGCTGCTGGTGACAGCAAGATGCCCATTGTCGAATTCGACAAAGCCCATTTCGAGAATCTCATTAAAGATATGCAGACCTCGATTGATACGTTATATGACCTTTCACATGCGCGTTCGGAGGCTGGTCGCTTTAATACAGCCAGCTTTGACTCCAACGCCATGTCTAATGATCCGACGATGACCTTCGAATCTTCCCGCCTTCGAACTGAACAGATTGACCCTTCAACCTTGATTCCTCTCGACGGCCTTAGAACAGGTTCTGTCTCCTCAACATCATTACTTCAGGATGGAGTTGTCCTTATGAACGGCCAGGCTTTCGCTGCCATCTCCGACAACGCCGATCCCTCCGGCTTACTCAAGCCTTTGCTTCTCCAGTTCACTCCTTACAGCCCTCTGTACCAGCACATTGGTGGGCCACCATTGGATCCTGTTGAGAAGCTTTATGCTAGTCTTCAGCAACGTACACCCGGCGCATTCGCTGGTGCTTGGTCTGGTCTCCCGAAGCTTCTGGGCTACTTCAACGACGAAGTGAACATACGCATGGGTCTTGTCTATGAGTTTCCTCAAACATTTAACCCTCTTCGCCAGGATGGTGATATTCGGACACCCACCAGTGGTCTTCACTCTCTGAGTGATCTTCTTGAGAGACGCGATTTTGAGCCACCACTGGAAGTTAAGTTTCGTCTTGCACACAACATTGTCAACTCTATCTTCGATCTTCATGCACGAGGACTTGCGCATGGTGCTGTTTTAGACGAAAATGTTTTCCTCTCTGCACCGCATTCACCCGCAAACTCAATCAGCGAGATCGAAATTCGCAAACCACTTATCTCTTCTTTCGAGGTCTTCCAACCGTGGTCTGAAGAAGGCGGCTTGATTGGGACTGAGAATCAGACCAACCCTATTTACAGACATGGCCTTGATCCTCGTGTTACGGAACTTTCGCCTTTGGTACAGTCCAACGATCTACGTGCTTTGGATCTGTACTCTCTCGCTGTGATGTTGGTGTCCATTGGCATGTGGACCAAGCCGGAGAATCTGGTAGTTAATGGTGCCGCTGCCATTCCTGATTCAGTGATAAACTCATTGGCTATCAGCGTTGGTACCTTGTATATGAAGGCTGTCAAGACTCTTTGGGGCGCCGTTGACAGAACCATTGTGGGCAAGGAGTCTGTCAAGGACATTTTGACTTCCGTACAACGGGATGTCTCTACTTGTCTTCAGGCCTGTAGCGCTTTAGATGTTGCTGATGATGCCCCGCCTGTTCCCGTGCGGCCTGCCCCCAAGCCTCAGCCCAGACGTAGAGTTGGCCGGGATACTCGTCAGCTTGGCAGATACGAGGGGAAGACTGCCGCGGAAAGAAAACAAATCGAGGCTTTTGGCCGGTTAGAGCGCAAGGAGGAAGAGGAGAGACCTCCCCTACCAGGTATATGCCCTTTTCCAATAACCTATAGAATTTCGCTAACTTTGACTACAGCTCGTCCTACGGCCGATTCAGCACCAGTCTCCACTTCCGCTGTCGAATCTACTTTCGCCCCTCCGGCTCCTTCACCCAAGCCTAAGCTGCGCTTGTACAACCAAGTCCAAGCCCCGCTTCCCAAAGAAGTTGTCGACACTTGGAACAATGTCTTGATGCATCAGATCAACCAGGCGCTCAAGCAGTTTTACAAAAAGTACACTGAGACTGTTGAGATCTCCCTCGAGTCCATGGGCCACTCCCCTTCTAAGACGAAGCCGACCGTTCTTATTGTGTGCTCTTCAGTCGGCAAGGTCAAGGCGATTCTAAAGCGTAAGCTTGGTGATCTGTTTGATGATGACACTGGAATGGGCTTTGGACTCAAGGTCTGCAGCGGTAAGATTGTTCGCTCTCAGTTCAACGAAGATGGCAATCATGTTCCTGCCCGCAATGATGGCTACCAGGTATGTCCTAACAATGGTGCCAGCATTGGTGCCTGGAACGGAGATCGTCACCTGCCGCCTGTCAGTTTTGGCGGGCTTGTCACGGTTGACGACAAGACCTACGGCATGACGGTTCACCACATGCTTGATGATCCTGATAATGTTGTCCCAGCCCCTACGGCTACTTCCTCCTTTGCCGACCTTGGTGCCGATGTTGACACTCGCTCTTCAGCACGGCCACGACCCCAGGTGCCTCGACACCTCGCGGACGACGGTACATTCCGACGTTCTTCTGGCCGCCGGAAGCCGTTGCCCGCCAGCTACAAACCGCCAACCATGGGCGGCAGCCCAGCTCCTGGAGATCGTCCACCTCCACCTCCACCTAAGGAGCCTTACCAATCCCACGACGAGATCCCTGCCAGTCTCATCCCTGGAAGCTGTGCTGGAGCAAGTAGTAGTGGCTCTGGCGGTAAATCATTCTTCGCGGCTACATCTCAAAAGATTCAGCAGCATGCCCAGAGATTTGACCAGTCACTGCATCAGCATAAGCAAAAGTTGGAACAATCCATCCAGAAGCAGCGACAGCAGCAACTGGAGTTCAAGCAAAAGTTCTTGCAGCAACGGGTGGAGAAGCAGCAGCGGACCGCGTCGTGGACTGAGCAGACATTGCAGAGTAGCTATGTACGGGATGACGAAGGCTATGAGAAGGAAGAATCTGAGTTAAAGAGGGATATCGCCATCGCTTCTGTTGAGCCGGTCCTCGAACTCTCAGATTCTGAAGATGAGTCAATTATGGACTCGGACATTGATGATTGCATGGAGGATTCAGATACTGAGTCTCTTAGTTTGAGCAACTGGACCGAAGATGACATCAAGCACGAGCCTGGAGACATTGCTGGCATTGAAGCGGGGTTTGGCGATGATTTGCAGGTCACGCAGCCAGCTCGAGATGATGTCGACGATGGCTTTTATCCTTGTGAGGAGACCGCAGATGAAGATCATCTCGATACTTATAGCCTTGGCGAGGTCTACGCTTCCAGTGGTATCCGTCGCCGGACGAAAGATGGCATGGTTCACGAAATTGATTGGGCGCTGTTTAGTTTTCATGAGAACCGATTGCCCCCGGTCAACTGCTTTCCCCGCTTTACGCTTGCGTTTCAAAAGTCTAATGTACCACCGGAGAATGTCACTCCTATCCTGCCCCGGGAAGTGACGTCAATGTCCGACTTGCCTGGCACCGAAGTTCAATGCATGGCCCGGACATCTGGTCTCCAGATTGGCCAGATTCTCCCAGCCATAGCCTCTGTCAAGTTGGCTGGTCGAATCTCGCCATCTCACTCATACCAAGTTGCACCTCTACCGACTGGCTGGAAGCCTCCACCGCCGCCCATTGGTCTTCCTGGTGACTCCGGCGCCTGGGTAATTGATCGTCGTGAGGGACATGTCTGTGGACATGTCTTAGCCTGGTCTCAACGTCGGCAAGTCGCCTACATTTGCCCAATGGATGTCCTGTTGGTTGACATTGCGTTGACCCTCGGGGCATCGACAGTTGGTCTTTTGGGCGGGAAGCCGTTGGTTCGCGACATGGCGGCTGAGGATATTGGCGAGGAGGCGTCGAGACGTCTTGCGCAGAAGTTGGGTGGAATGGAGATTTCAGGGTGACTCGCTGGAAATGACGGGGGTCAGAAGAAAATGGAGAAATGTGTAGGAGGAATGATTTTTTCATTGCAATAATGAATGGAATAGATAGGGTTGGGATATCATGATATACCCAGGTTTAGGGCTGGTTTAGATGGCGTTTTTTTTGGTCATGAGTTATGAATATTATCTGTCGACTTTACATATATAGTTAATTTTTCCTTTGTTTCCAAAAGCGAATATATTTCATTTGTCTTGCAAATCTTAGTTCATATATCATATTCTTTGCTACTTCTAAACCTTACATGAAATCGTCTTCCCAATTTTTATCCCGATCCTGATTACTCGACTCCATCATTGCCTCCTCCGAAAACATCTCATCATACGCATGCTCCTTCTGCCACTTCTTCTCCTTAAACTCCCTCTCCCTCTCCAACTCCTCCTTCCTCCTCGCCAACCGATCCGCCTGCTCCCTCTTCCGCATCTCCTTCAAATGCTCTTCCTTCTCCGCCGCCAGATCCGGGTACCGCTCCACCTTGGTTTTGTTGAGGCGGTTGACGATGGCGTTTTCACGGGCAGCGACTAGCACCCGTTTGACGAGGCGGGGGTTCTTGAAGGAGACTTGGCCGGTGGCCATGGAGCCGTCTTTGTGAAGGTTGGACCAGGGGGTGTAGATGATGATGATGTTGTCTTTTTTGTTGCCTGTATGGGAGGTCTTGTGTATTAGTAAGAGTATAGAAGGGGATAACGTGGATTGGCATTGGACGGACGGACCTTCGATGGAGTTGGCTTTGGTGAGTTGGGCGAGGTCAGTGATGAGGGGTTCGGGGAGATTGTCCCAGGCTTGGCCTTCGGACATGCGGAGGTAGATGTGAGCACTAGAGAGCTTGTCGACGTGGAACTATATGACTATTAGGTGCTTCGTCCCGTTACCCCGGACAGGATGTGTTCCCATAAGGAACCTGCAAGTTTGTACATACCCTGCCATCACAAGTCAGTTGATACCCCCAGAAACACGACACAACTTTGCTTCACTTACCAAACATCCTCTTCCCAACCATGTTTGATCAGATCCTCATCTAGATCATATCGTTAGTTAATAGGTGAACATCTTACATCTTGTAACCCAACATGAACCCACTTTCAAATTTATCCTTGCCGACATAGACAAAGCCCGCAGGCTTGACAACGTTTGAAGTATAATACAAAACCATGCTGGGCTTATACCATGGAATCAAGCTATGCCTTTTTGAGTCTCTGCGACACCGATATCTCGAGATATATTAGCAACGTCAATGACGTATCAATGGTAGCACAGGCAAGATTGTCGGAGATTTACAGTCACGTGGTTTTACAACCATAACACCACATATAGGGTTATAGAGGGTTACATTTTACTTCACATTTAACTGATGTCCACAGATGAGATACTAATACGCTAGTATTATGTCCAAGTCTAGAGAAACATGAAAAATGCAAAACCACACCCGAATCTATTTTCTAACACCACAAATCCAAATGTATCACGAAAAACAAAGAAACATCTCATCTCAATAAATGAACATCCTCAGGGTCAACAACTACTGGAGCACTCAACTGTTGCGCCTGGTCTTCACCATAATTGTGAAGTCTAGCTCCCACGCAATACAAATCATCCCTGACACTCTTCTTCCATACTGCAATGTTGCTGATGAGGCTGAAAGATCCGTACATCAACAACACCCAGATCACAGTGCCAGGGAACGCCCACCGGAAGATGTGCGCTGTGGCCACCACGTCCGTATTGTCGGCAGTGAAAACCCGATAGGAGATCATCAGTCTGGCCATAAGGAGAGGCATAATGAAGGTCACCAGAGTAATCAAGGCGCCAGGGACCACAAATGCACGGAAGAATATCTCGACGTTGGGGCGGAACATGCCACGGAGGAAGATGGCGTTCATGGCCCGTCCGAAAAGACGGTTGGCATACCGATCGCGAAGATAGCCCACAATGAGCTTCATCATCATCAAGCCCACGACCCAGAGTTGAATCAGAGGAATGACATGGCGGTTACCAGGCTCAGGATCAGGGTAGAACCAGGTGTGAAGAGGAAGGATGACGTAGAGCTCAAGGGTTAGACTGATGAGGACGGGGAAGACGAAGAGCAAGATTGAATATGTGCATACAACCTTAAGAATTGCCAAGGGGGCCTTCTTGATATCTTGCTCACCACATAGTGCAATCAGGGCGCGACTGTAGGATTGGCGCGCTACTCGCATGAACTCTTGGCGAGTTGACAGAACTCGTTGATTAGCCCAGATAAGAGTGGCCAATCCGTAAAGACCCAAAAAGAAGGCATAGATATCATTGGTTCTAACGTGATCAGGCAAAAGGTAGTTGAAGACAAAACGTCCGACAAACAGGGGAATAACGGCCATAGCCACACCGGTGACAGCCGCGAACATCCAGATCATAAGCACAAACAAAAACACTCGAAGGTAGAACCGAGGAGGCAAGTAAACGACCTTGAAGTGATCTAGAGTCTCGTCAAAATCTTCTGGCATTTCAAAGGGCTCAAGGATCTTGTCTTCATCGACAGGGTAGAAGGCCTTTTGGTTCTTGGGAATCTTAATATGGTCACAGTTGGGAGCGTAGACAAAGATACCATCAGGTCGGAGTTCCTTCCTAATGATAGCACCCCTCTTTTGACCGATGGACTTGGAGTTGAACCTTCCTGGAGTGCCAATATACGATTCAATGTCAAACCAAGATTTCCAAGTGTCTTTGACGTAGTGCCCATTCTTGTACTTCACTAAGGAAGCTTCATACCAGGGCAGAGGCCCCCCGGTCTTTGGGTTCAAGAGCACACCTTCTTCTTCAATACGACGCTCGCCGAAAGCCCACCAGGTAAGACGCAGGCAGGCAGCACATCTGCGGAAGCAGAATCGATACATCTTCTGAATGATCGCTTCGGGCTTGAAGAAACGGACGGCGACAGGCAGGAAGAAGTTGTAGACCAAAAGATCGACAGGGAACTCAAGAACAGGTTCATTAGAAGAGTAATGGATCGGGAACAAGCCAATGCATGTATAAGCAAGGGACCAAACAACACCACCCAGGCAAACTACAATCAGTAAGCCATAAATCATGGCAGAGAATCCAATCTTGCGAAGTTGGTTGAAGAACTTGCGCTCCAAAACCTCACGAACTGGATGGAAGTTGGGGTCATCGGGGTCTCTAACAAAGTCTAGAATGGTGTCAGTAGGCATCACGATTAATTCGAACACAGATAATCGACTTACAAAGAACACCCTTGCGCAAGATCTTGCGGCACATGGAGACGAACAGGGCAAAATGGAACATGTAGCCAGTTCCCGCAAACCAGTGAACAAAGATCGACGTTGTAGGATTGGCAGCAGTAAAAGCCAAACGCGTGGCTATGCTATGTCCTTCGAACAATGGCAATGTGGCAATATCAATCAGGATACCACAATACAACGGGAAGATGATCATTTCGGTAGAAATGATGGCCAACACCTTCAACACATCAGCAGCTTGGTAAACAAACTCGGCAATATCCTGTTCTCCAACGGGAGTGAAGACATAGGACATGAAGTGAGGTCTGTATCTCAGGTAAGCTGCACCAAGAGCAATGAAAGTGACATAACCGAGGAAGATTGCCATCGCCCTATCACTGGCAGCCCACAGAGAGATGGTTTGGCCCGTGATCATTTCAACATCTCCGTCAATATCCAGCCGGATGACCCAGCCGGAAGGATCAAGAAAAGATATAGTGTTGGGCAATGTCAGGTTCTCGAGTAATAAGGTGCTGGGGAGAGTGCTCTTGGTCGCGTTTGCAACATATGCAATATCCCAGTTCTTGAAGTCGATCAATGCTTTGCTCCCAGTGGCAAGTGCTGACAGGATATTGGGAAGTAACATGAACATAAAGGTGATGGCTTTCCATAAGAACTGCTTCACAGCCAAGATAGACTGGTGGGTAGACCGGGTAAAGATGGGCAGCGATGTCCCATGGAACATGAAGGCATGGAGGACATCAAAGTACTCAGAAGCTTGAGTGAGGTAGAAGACCTTCGCCTTGTTCATGAAGATGGTGGTCTTGGCCAGTGTGTTTTCCCAGCCCGCAATATAGGCAATCCAGTAAAAGGGAGCAGACATTACCCAGCTCAACGCACTGAGAGTCATGAGACACAAGTCTTGTACTACCGAGATCGTCGCCAGACAACTCCAGACCAACATCAAAGGATGCACCAGAATCCATGCAGAGATGCGCCCGATGTTGTACGGTGTAATCACATAAACTATCAACGACACCAGGACGATACACGCACAGAAAGCAGCGTTAGAGATGATAGCAATGGCAGGGCCAACGAAACCCAAAAGCTCGAGGATACCATCAAGATCCTCTCCGTCAAGACCCTCGTTCAGCTCGTCATCAAGAAGTTCATCGGCAGCATTTGGGGCCCAGTCAATAACAACATCGTGACCCTGATTACCAGCTCTGTTAAGACGCACATTGGCGTTTTCAGGTTGATGACCGGCCTGGAGAGGACCCCACATGAAGTCCAGTACTGCGTTTTGAAGTCCACGAGGCTGCGGCTGTTCAACAACTTCTGGTTCATCATTGACATTGACATTGGAATTTTCAGCTTCATCTGCATCGTTGTCATCTTCGTCATCAGCTTGTTCCACGTGGTCAGCTGGCCGAGGTGCAAGCAATTCAGCGGCAGTATCATTGGTAGCGGGACTATCGTCTTCGAGATCAAACCTGGGAACAGCAGGATGAGGGATTTCAAAATCATCAAAATGCTCGTCAGTGCTCTCGCCGGAGTCCCCAGTGACTGTTGCAGACTGGTCGACCTGTGGTTCCTCACGATGCACATCCTCGACATGCTCCAAGTCATCAATGGGTTCAACCAATCTATTGCCATCACCATCAGTGATCAAGAGAGTGCTATCTTCGGGAAGCCCACGATACATGACGGCACGATCCTCATTCTCATCCGGCAAAGTTTCCCAATCAGAGTTATCGGCAGGAGCAGGCTGTTCAGTGTTATCGTGGAGACGGACATCAAGATCGGCGGCATCTGCTTGCGACGAATCAGGGGCAGTGGGCGAAGAGTTCATAAATGGTACATTCTCATCGTCACGAGTCCGGGCAAACAAAGGTTGAGATTCCAAGGCCGAAAACGACCAGTTGCTAGCATGGGCACCCTTGATGGCGGAATTATCCGGTGTATTTATTGAGGGTCCAGCTTTACCCTCTCGGGAAAGGCCAGGAAGATCATAAGTCGAATCAACCTGCTCTGCCGGCGACTCTCTTTCTTCTGGTTCTTCGCCATAATTCAGGCTAAGGAGCACTTCGCGGGGAATGTTCCAGGACTGCGTAGGCTCATTTTCCATCGCCCATTGATCGAGATCAAAAACGTCTGTAATAGCATTGGGGTCATCACCGCTGGGAATCGTTGATGCAGGAAGACCTGAATAGTTCAGGTCGGGATTTGGCTTCACGCCGTCATAATATGACCTTTGGATGTCTTGCTTCATACGAGGGTCTAAACCTGGAAGATCCGAGTAAAGTTCCAAGCCCTTTATCATATCCTTCCGAACTCCGTTGTAGCGAATCAAAAAAAAGGTGTACCAGGCGAAGTCTTCGGCAGTTTGAGGATGATAATCAATACCATACCGGAAGTTGAGCAGCCCGACGCCTATGTTGGACTGAGTCCACGCTCTGTTATCAGTACTATCCAGTTCAAAGGCCTGCGAACAATTGGCAATGACTTGGAGTCTCAAAGGATGCTCAGAAGACAGATCCAGAGATTGGAAGTACCGAGCATGCATCTTTAAAACTTTAATATGGCGATGCATGCGTGTGGGTAGATCTATCTCTGGTCCGTAAACATACATCCAATAACGGCTTTTGTAAGATTCTGGCTTTCCATCACTGACTTCGAGGACAAAGAACGGATACTCGTCCTGAAACTCCTGCATAATTTGGGTGTAGTCCTCCTGAGCTTTCTTCATCAGCGGATCATTCTGACGTTCATCGAGAGCCGCTTGCTGCCAAGGTGGCGGCGCAGTATCTTCGTAGCTTGAGGCATCTGAAGCGAGGTCAGGGTCATCCTCTTGGTTTTCCCATATATCTTGATCCCTAGGTATATGTTGTTCGGGGTCTGAGTTTCTTTCATGCTCCTGATTGAAGGCCTGATCAAAGACAGGAACGCGAGCAGGCCTAAGAGGTGGTAAAGCCACAGGCACCGGAAGGGGTTGTTGAGCTGGTTGAACTGGTTGAACTGGCTGAGCGGCTCGGACCCGTTGCGGGGGGCGGATCGGTTGGACCGGAGCTGCATTCACAGCAGGTTGATGATTGCCAACATAGTCCTTCACGATGATGACCAACACAAACCCAACCATTACAGCAATAGTGAGGATGATACCTTCGAGGGCCCTCACCAAAGCCATATTGAGAACAGGGTGCACAGTCAAGTTGTTAAGCCATGTAACATGACTCAAGATGCTTCCAGATCTTCCAGGTGGAACGATGTTGCCAGTCTGGAATGCCAAAATTTCGCCTTTGTTTGCAGAGCCTGGGAAGAGTATGCGTAGGCAAATCTTAAGAGCAGAGACAATCCATGAAGGGGAGTCTAATGTCGCAAATCCATTATAGCTTGCGGACGAGACGGCAACATCGTAGACATGACGGGAGATTTGTGCCATAGGCGGACACTGATCAGACTTCAACAAAGGCGTTGACTTGCATATGAGCAGATCAGTCATAAGTCCGAATTCGTGAATTTCAGCTGGAGTGAAATTTGTCGTTTGGGGAGGAGCCACACCGAGCCCAATATCCGAGATCCAGAAAAGACATGTCCAGAGCCGGCGCATGAGGTAAGGAACCCAACAAAACCAAACACTGGTAACGAAGATACCCCGTACTATCACAGCGATCCAGCGGGCGATATGAACTAGACTATGTTTCAAGTACAAAGCGTTGCTGATGCTGCGGGGCATGTCGGAGGCATAGACCCGAGTGAATCGGAACGGTGTCTTGCATAGCTCACACTGGCTTTTTTGTGTATGTGAGAGCCAGTCCATCAAACATGATGGGTGAACGTATTTGATACTGCCATTGCATTTGCATGGATGCAGCAATGGTATTTCGGGGGTTTCTTCAAGTCGACAAATTCGACAGACCTCTCCTGGAGGCGCTCCCGGATTGTCCTGCATTGTGGGAGAGTGAGAGTCCAGATGTGGTCATAGGTATTAATTTTGTAGGAAAGGGGATATATGTGCAGACCGGAGTCCGGTCTCGATATCGTAGCCAGTCTATAATCCGATAGATGGCAATGATAAGTGATTCGTGCGGGTTTTGCCTAACGATATACGCCGAATGTACTCCAAAATGTGTCGTAAAAGAGTCGCTAGAGGTGGCGATTCAGTTTGACAGAATCGATAAGTATATCTTCAAAGTCGAGATGCAGATTGTGATGTAATGGCTCGGAGGCACGATAGCTTGAATGCCAGATCGGTGCAAATGGCGGTCGTGTGCCTTTTGGCGGAGTGGGATGCGGTTTGTAAACTTGTTCCTACGTATTTGGGTCCAGCTGCAGCCAAGTAACACCCAAAGCAACGCAGGCTATGTATAGGCAACGATGTCATCAGTCAGCAAAAATTACTAAGATCAGCTAGTATTTAGGACCGAAGCCGTAGCTTCCACCATCAAAAATGAAAAAGACCCACCAAAGATTCAGTATGGAGCTAATATCAATTTTTTTTTGGAGTGAGCACGGTTTTAAGGTTGGCGAGATGACCCAGCTCAGGTCAAGTAAGATGACAATTAGAAATCTGGCAAGTCTGGTCTGTTGTCAAAAAATGATGTCAGCATGTGTATGCAACTTAGCGCATGCCGCCGGACTTCTGATCAGGGTCTCAGGGCTCAGGGTGGTATTTGGCTAGTTCGTCTCGCAGATGCGGTAGAGACCATCAATATATTTGTAAATCAAAACATCCAGTATCTCCAATGCCATTTTAAGTTTGACGAAAATGCAAACTGTCTGTATAGGTGTGATTACGATGCCAGCATTGATGCATCTCTCAGCGGAGTTCGTGTTGCGAATGTGGAGACGATGGGAGACATTTTCAAGTTGAGCATCAAACTTACCACTGACTAGGCAGATATCACAGAGCACAAAGTCAATATATCAGTGTAGAATGATGAGAATATATAAGGCTTGCAAGTAGATCTTGATGAGCTGTTCATCTGCTGATTCGTGATTTCCGATAGCTGGCCAGTTATTGCTAAGCTTGGTAATGTAACGCCACATGACCTCATCCAAAGATGTGGCGCTCATGAAGCTGAAATTTAGTACCAACCCTAGTATCAGGGTTTGTCGCAAAACAGTCGCGATGCGCAACCAGTTTTTTTTGTCGCAATCTGTGTCTGCATTCCGGTCCTTGAATACATCTCCATCAATCTGCGTCTTCGTCACCGCTCTTTATCCTTTCTCATCTATGCAATTAGGGTTTACTCAAGATATCCCACCCCATTGATTGTAGCATCTTATCTTGATCGCCAGTCATTTTCCCTAATTCACCACGTCTACCGCGACAGTCACTCGTTTCACAACACCATCCTTCGTTTTGAACCTTTCTTTTCTATAATTGTTGATTTACACTATTGTCAACGTCATGTCTGGGGAAATCCACGAATCTACCGACATCACCCCTGCCATCACCGAGAACCCCCCGGTCGATGTTGATATGGACCAGGCCGCTAATGACGGTGATGTTGTTCTCGAGGACGCGGCCGCTCCCGCCGCCGAGAACGAGCCTATTGAGGAGAATACCCCCGAAGCTCAGCAAGAGAAGGAACCAGAGCCGGTGTCAGCGCCGCGCATTACCTTCCTTAACTACCTCAGCAGCCCTATAGTGACGCTGATTGTTGGTAGTGGAGAGAAGCAGATTGAGCTTGCTGCCCACCAGGGCCTGCTTGTCCAAAGTTCTTTCTTAGCCGATGTTGTTTCCAAATCCGAGGGAGAGGTATGCTGATTATCTAAGCCCTATGTAAATTGTTTGTTTGCCCTGGTGCTAACCGATTGGTCTGCGCAGAACCGTCTTGTGTCACTCCCTGACGAAGATATCGATGCCGTTGGGTCCTTCCTCGAGTTCCTATACACTGGCGAGTACTTCCCCAAGAAACTCACTGGCCAGCGCACTCTCGAGGCCGATCCCACTGTTCCCTCTGTCGACGATTCCGGCGAGCAGCTTCTGTGCCACGCCCGCGTCTACACCCTCGCTGAAAAGTGGGGTGTTGATGCCCTCCGCATTCTGGCTTCTTCCAAGATCCACTGCATCAACTCCACCGTCCAGGGTGAAATTACCTACGCCCGTTATATCTATGGCCACACCAAGCCAGACGACACGACTATCCGGGCCCCCATTGCCAACTTTTGGGCTACCCGCTCGCATATGCTTCGTTCCGAGGCCGAGGAAGAGTTCCGCGCTCTGTGTTTGGAGTATCCCCAGTTTGGTTATGATGTTCTGAGTAAGTTCCTGTCTTGTCACGATGTCTTTTAGATAAATTGCGTCGCTAACAAATCACAGCCCGTGTTCTCGATGACAAGCTCAAGCGCGAGAGCAAGGAGAAGATGCATCCGGCTCCTACCAGTGGCCGCAAGCGTCCTCGTCACAGCAACGTTGCTTAGAAAGGAGAAGAGGTTGGAAAGGCAGGGTCGCCTTCGAAAAAACAGCTACGGCGGTAATCCGTATCTCAAGTTATGGGTGGAGTTCGTTGGAGTTTCTGGATATTCATGTTTGTTCTGTATTTTCTTGTGGTTTAGGTTTTATGGGTATTCCTCTTGTGTTAGGTAAGTTTCGGTATCTTCAATTAGTCTGTTTTTATAGGTCGAATGCAATGGGAATCTTTTGGATGAAACATGCATATACACCTAATGTGTTGGAATTAGTATGATCACGTGCTGTTCTGGACCTCGAGTCTGGGCCTTTCTGGTAACACAAGCTTTGGAGCCAAGGAGACCTATCACCTTGTCATTGCGATCAAAGTTTCTCTTTTTAGTTTTGGTTCCTGACTAAAAACAAAACTTGGAAGTTTGAAAGGCCCTTTTCTTCACGCTAAGCCTTGGAATTAATCCATAGACCACAGTTAGTGCTTAGTGTACCCTAACCCTACTATATAGCATTCACTTTTGTCGAAGGGATGCTCGACAGGTGAAAGGTTTTATGCGAACTCTTGATCAATAAGAGAATGAATTAATCTAGATCATTTCTTTGTCTCACCTCCCTGAGACATTATGCCTGAAAAAATCATAAGTTAGTAGACATAAAGAAGTAGTTCGTGGAAAGAATCCTGACTTGCACCAACTCCCTCCCCATCCTCTTGACCCCCGAATCAGGATCTTTCCATCACTTAGACTCCTTTGGTCTAATAAACCCGTTCTGAAACATCTTTGTGTCCCTGATATAAAGCACAAAAGTCTCAGTTGTGCCCGAAGGTTTATAAAGAATGCTGAATATCACATCCACTAGTGGCACTTGTCCTAGAAACCCTCACGAACCACATTAGCTCTGTCACACGTGGCTCATCGTACAAACAAACAACCTCCAACCACCAAAAGTCTGAGCTTCTGCTCATATCTGCCAATAGTATATGTAACCAGTTGGGTTTGATTGGTGGGATATTAGGCAGTGGCATCCCTTGATTGTTTGTGTTACAATGAGGTCTCTGATAGACGGAAGCATCCCGGGACTTGTTCTGGATGGATATTAACTAGCGGCAAGGGAAGCGACAGACTGATGATGGACTTGGAAGGTGAGGAGGCGTAGCTGCTTTCCACTCGGTGCCTTAGAGAGACTTGGCAGAGGATGGGATAGAATGAGGCACTTTTTTTTTGTATTCGTCTTGAAAATCATTTACTCTAGACTGGAAGATATACATTTCAGAGAAGACGGTGTGTGGTCCTTTTAGCCTTTAACCTTGGTGGACTAGTCTCAATATAAAGCACAGGTTTTCTGGCGGTGATCGTGAGCAGAGTCATGGTGGGGCCGTGAACGACTGCAGGCACTTTGTCCCTGGCATCCACACAATCTCATGTAGCCTCTTTGGGCAACTGATGGACTTTGTGTTGCAAGAATATGCGGGAAGATGTTAAGTGGTCTCCAGTGGTGGAGTTGCGAAACCGATTGTTCAAGGGATAGCTTAGGAGGATAGTCGTGATATCTGAGACAAAGAGGATCACTGAGTTAGTATAGGGAACATGAAAGAGTTTGCCCGAAGGATGTCACCATGCTGAAATCTTGGGACGAAGGACGAAGTCACTAGTGTGCCTTTGACGCTTGGTGCTCACTATTCATTCATACTGTACACCAAGCAGACCGAGAAATATATGGATCATGTGGAGAACTCTGAGATCCAGACCTGACTGAGACCAAGCCTCCAAGGCTCAATATTCCAGTTGTCTCTCGAATATTTATAATTCCATGGTCCGGCCGTCTTCATGTTCTTGTCCTCTTTCCTTCTCTATCAACTTCATTTATTCATTCTTTCTCTTCTTGTCACTTACACAAGTTCTTTCTTTTTCAGACGTAACCTGGAACAGCCGTGATTTCTCGTTACAGTGATCTATTTGCTTTGTCATCAAGCAGAACACAATTTTTTCACCTCCAGTCTTTGTTCTGATATCAGGAATATCGACGTAACATTCTCTTGAATTTTGTATCTTTTACCATTACTTTCTTTACCTACCCATCATCCAATATGCGCACCGCCACTTCCATTCTGGCCCTCGACAATCTTACCGCCGCCAACCCCATTGAAGCCCGTGCCCATACCGGCAATGCTCTTGACAATATCAATGGTCTCTTCACTCACCGTGGTAACAGTTCCACCGCTTCCCAGTCCACTGCCACTACTTTTATCACTATTCCCTTCGCTGCCGAGTCTTCTACCTCAACTGCCGCTGCCTCTGCTGAGGATGCCGCTACCACCAAGAAACAGGCCACTGAGACTCAGACTGCTGCTTCTATCTCTAAGGCTTCCGCCAGTGACAAGAAGGTCGTTGGTAACTCTGACAGCGGCACGGCTATCTACTACTCTGGTGATTTTGAGGGTGGCATTTGCTCTTTCTTAAAGTACACTATCCCCAGCAATTTCTATGGTGTTACTTACTCTCCCCGCTTGGGATTCTGCCGCCAACTGCAGTGCCTGCGTGAAGATTATTGGCCCCAGTGGTAACAGCATCATTGCCATGATATGTTCATCCGCTTCTCCTGCTGCTTTAGAAATCATACTAACATCCCGCCCTTTCCAGATCGTCGACGCCTGCGCCTCTTGCGACGCCGACCATCTTGACCTCTTCCCTGATGCCTTCTCCGAACTCGCCACCAAATCCGAAGGCATCGACATCTCTTACAAGTTCATCCAGTGCGGCATCTCCTCCGCCCTGGAGCTCCAGAACAACGACGGCTCCAACAGCGACTGGTTCAACATGCGAGTTGTTAACCCCAATATGCCCGTCGCGTCTCTTGAGATTTCTACCGATGGTAGTTCGTGGGAGGAGACTTCCCAGAGCGAGGAAGACTTTTTTTCTAAGAATGGCTTTGAGTCTGACTCGGTTGATGTTCGGGTTACTTCGACCACTGGCAAGACCATCACGATCAAGAATGTCGAGGTCTCATCTCAGTCTAGCACCAAGGCTGACTCCAACTTCTAAATTGGGTTGTTTCTTTTGTCATGATCTTATTCCTGATCTATTGTTGAGGGGCCGGGGAGCCCAGAGGTGACGGTTTTTGCATTTTGTCGCTGTGTAACGCATCAGTTCATGTCATTCCTTTTTCCAGTATTGTAGTCTTGGCACCGCCAGGCAGCCACAGTTTCATATTCTTTTGGCATTTATCAAATATTCCTTCCCTTTATATCTACTACATAGCCTAAATAAAGACTTCAGAACACTTTTTGTCACATACATTAAATTTACGTTGAGTCTTGATGTTGCCGACAATATTTCTAGGGTTATTGCTGTATAGGGTTATAACATAGCAAACTCTCCCTTTCACCACCACAACTAGCCGTTGGAGAGCATATTGACAGGAATGTTATCATGGAATGGACTAGAGTCCTAAGAAACGACGTGAATTTGAATTCAACATGCCATTGTTTCCTATAAACAGCGAGATGGTTACAAATCGCGCCTCGCCCACATCGCTATGATGAAATTCAACGTCGAGCCTATTATCATCATCGTCGATAATGTCATCACCTGAAACGATTCAAAAAGTAGCCTTCTTCTGCGCCGGTTACTGCTTGGCCTTGTTCTTGATAATAAATTCATCTTTGCTAACTGCCGATCCGGCTTTCTATAACCCGGGCGGCAAGTCACTCTCCGTGGGGGTGCTCAGAACTAGACATCATACCTACCACCCACAAAAACAGTCGTCATTTCACATAAATTCATATCAGCAACCAAAACCTTTAATCATTCTTCACAAGAAATTCTGACAACTCAACAAACGGGACATCGCCTTCTCGGCTGCCACTTCCGCCGCCCCACCGCCGAGCGGGCCGACACCAACCCCACTAAATCCCTCCATGACCTCGCGACCCTGCTTCCTCAATGCAATCTATATACCATGGGCCTCAGTACTTGGACAGAGATGAAAGACGAGAAATAGACTGTTTCTGATAGGGCCTTTCCTTCGCGAGGAGCAAGAGAGGGGGTCTCGCGGGAAGAGAGCAGGGATTGGGAAGGGGGGAAAGGTTCATTAAAACCTTGGGATGTGGGGGGTTTGGGTTCACCGAGGTTATCGAGCGGGGGGTTCGGTCTTCCGAGGCCACAGTGGAGGATTAAATGTAGATGAAGGGACATGTGACGGATGACATCGCAGGGTATGGGCTGAGACGATGTTGTGGATCGTAATACCGTGATAGATTACGTGCACTTCGGAAATGCGGTTTGATGAATAGAGATGTTAGAGATACTTTCATTACAGAATCAGATCTGATGAATGTTCCAGATGTGTACATCACATCACAACAAAGAAAGCTAAAATAGTGAACGGGTAACCATGTAGCCTCAATAGAGATTCACCAAATTACACCCAATCTACAAGTTCTTCAAGACTAGAAATTTTTCTCAATGACCATGACTTCCTCGTTCAAACTGGACCATGACTTCCGCGATAAAGAGAACCTCATGATCGCCACCATGACCTACTCCTTCTCCTTCTTCCCCGCTCCCCGTTAGTCCCCATCACGTCAACAAGGAACTTCCGGAATCTTACGGATCGACTCCCGATGGTTTCCTTTGTTAGACGACAAGGGCCGAGAAAGACCAGCGTCAGGGGATCATAATCGCGAGGTCTGTGTGTAGTTTGGATTCTCTTGACTACAGGGGCTCATTAGTGATTTTTTTTTTCAGCAACAAAGGGTATAGTCAGCCGAGAAAGGGTTCTCTGTGTGATGGATTGATATTGTCATGTGAATTTCATGACAAGTCATCACATATTCATCAACTCAAAAAGAGATAAAGATTCAACAAGTCGGAAGATCTGATAAGTGGTTTGTGAAAAGCAAAGACCGAGAAGTTGTCAGACAAGCACGTGACAGTAATGTTGTAACTCTGCGGCTCAATAAAAAAGACTAGAGGTAAAAGAAATGCAGGTTCGATCGAGGTGCAGCTGGTTGCAACTCAACTGACAGAGGCCACACGGACTCCGGGAGAACGGAGATATCGGCAGTTGGGGGAATGGAGTTTATTTAGCTCCAATCACAATTTCATGCCTATCCGTACGCAAGCTACAGGGACAGCTGGATCAGCAAAATCTCAGTTATTAGCAATCACAGATAATGACGTTGCTATCACGAGCGCACGTAAAGACATGGACAGTTATACCCGGCAGACTTGACTTGTCCATTCCAATGATAAGCAACACCCCCGTCCGTCACCTGCAAACCTTCGCCATCGTGAAGTAACCCTGTCCTCCCAATCGAGTAATGCATTGAGAACACTTTGTTGCTATCCTTGGTCCACTTGCAACAGGCGCGTGCTCTCATTCGGCATCATGGGCTTGTCGTTGTTGGCTGGCTAAAGGCAATAGGAGCATTGAGCATCTCTCTCCCAGGAGGATGAGAAAAGACCTGGTTGGTGGGAAACGGGGAAGGAAGATTGGCGCGCTGGGATAGGGTGGTAGATGTGAGCGAATATTAAGCAATGAGAAGATGGACAACAGTTGTTCTTAGTTTAGTTGTTCTTGGGGGTCGTCAAGTTGTCAGACGGGGCTAGAGATAGTAATTGTAACGATGCAATATCATGTTCTCAAGTATCCTCGAACAAAGCCGCGTCTGAGTTGATTTGTAGATTTAGTGCGAAATGAAGTTATTGACGATGCTTTGATTTTTTTTTTTCTTCTCCACGGCTTGGACGACGATCTACCAAATTGGAGTTTGGTTTTTGGCAAATGGAAGAAAAAATTCGAGCATAGTAACCCACATTAGGGTTAAACATTACCGGAAAGACCCAGAAAATCGGGTCTGTTCAGATTTGGGGCCCACTTTCAACGCAACGACGATAAATCCAATCCAGCTCGCCATGCCGCCAAGAGTTAGCCAAGAGTTAGAGCCACATTGGCAGGGCTAACGACGTTGCGTTTGCACTTTACATTTTCAGAGAAATAGGCAAGTAGAGGCGCCGGGAGCGACGAGAATATATAATGTGCGATGCAGGTGGGTGGACAAGTCATTAAGAATGAGAAGGCAAGAAGGCAAGGCTGAGAAGGTTTGGCAAGTGGGAAGCGCTGGGTGGAGGGAGGTTGTCTGGGGCGGAGGTGCGGATGGGAAGCAAGGTGGGTGGAATTGAAGATGTGAATGGCGGGTGGATGGGACGGGTAGGAGGAGGTTCAACTGGTATGTCATTGGTATGTATATAGTATACTAGATGCGAGAAGGTGGTGAGCAGGGCATATATAAATGCTAATAGGTGGACTAACATATCAATGATAGATGTAGTCGATGGTGTTTTTTGTGGTCTTTGTATCGGAATGTCATCACTGAGTCGTGATAGTGCAATGGTTGTTGTGGGTTAACCTCTTTAAGCTCGAAGTCTAAGGCAACAAGTTGTAAAATTGAAATTAAGTTTTTATCCTTTCCAGGCCAATCCCAAAAGATTAAAAAAGAAAAAAAGAATTGACTCGGTAGCTCCTGGAGTTTGCCGACCAACTAAATTTCGATATTTTCTGTTATAAGGGAGCTTTACATGGTGGAATACCAAGAATTTAACGGGCTTGGCCAGTAATTTCAAGTTATCACAAGCGCTGCCAAAACACAAATCATCTCAACTAGGCTCTGCTTTTGATTTACATATATTGATTTTTCTTCGTCATTCTTGGAAAGGTACAGACAGGAGTTGCAGATGACGACATGTCCACGGATTTTGCCATTCCGTAATGCATCCTTTCAATGACTACAGGTAAACTCGGTTATTGATTGAATGGTTGGGATTTGAATGAATGATTCGGGAGAGAGGGTCCTGTGGCGGCGGCATGAACGGGCTACCGACAATGGTTAAAGCTGCTTATCAAACACCGGCTTCCCACTTGCTCAATGTCCTTGTATATGTGTGTAAATGAATACACGTTTAATGTGTGTCGTGGAACAAAAAGAAAAAGGGGGCCTGAATTCCCGTGCTATTTCAAACTCCGGGGTTTCTCCCAGCTTCCCCATATATCAACTGTACATACCCCGTATTTCTATTTATTTGATAAGGCGCGATGTCGTGTATATATAGACTCAAGTTTAAAATACTACGGATGGTCATCAGCTTCAAACCCCATCTGCCGGGACTTCGTCCGACAAAATAACATTATTGATTTCCACTTTCAGACGCCAATCTCTACGCCTGGGATAGAAATATCAGAACCCTGGTTATTTTTCTTTCTTTCGCCTCCTGGATCTCTAAGCCTTCGATACCGCCGTCATCGAAGCTCGGGAAGCTTCCCTCCTGAAATTCCAGCAACAAACATTATTAGCGTCCAAGTGGGGTCTTTTCTTGTTCTTTTAACCCAAATTAGTGTACTGTGATGGGAGATGTTTTCCTTTTCTAGTAGGTTTAGGGGTCATTTTTGACGAAAGATTACTGGCTAATTGGAAGATGGAAAACATGGCCATTTTCCAAAGTGCTAATGGCTGCTAAATATTTAATTGCTCTTTGTTAGTGTGGTTAAGGCATTGTTTATGACGGCGAGTTCGGTATTCCCGCCCTGGCTGGATGACCGTAGTTGGGGTTCCCTGAGAGGTAACAGTATGCCGAAAAGCTCCGAAACGGATCAGGCGGGTAAAAGAAAAAACAAGACTGCCAAATGGTTGGATTTCTCCTTGCTCGGATAGAAGACGCTGTTTAGAGTGTTGATGTCCATGATTGCAAAAGAGTTAAAAAAAGCTAATATTCCGAGAAAATACTAAGCAGATTGTCGTTGGTTTTAAGACGCTGGTTTGACACTTACACCCAAGGTGGCAATTGCGAGTGCGACTCCTAGTGTGTTTCTATGCAGAAATCGTGCCACTTTCTCATGATTTTGGCTTCAATGAGAGTGAGTCTCTATGCAGTCACTCACACTTGAATGAAATCTCATATGAAGCCATTTAAAAAAAAAAAAATCACTGAAATTGAGATATTGCAAACTGGACACAATGGATGGATATTTCGTGCGTATATCTCAACTTGTTCTTGACAGCTTAGAATTATCTCGATTGTGATTAGTTCCTGTGGATTGCGTCTTCCTCGGCCTTTGCAAACGATCGCTGTTTTATTTATTTGTTTTATTTGATCCCTGGAAGGTCAGGTTGGAGTTTCCGCTGGATTTATCGATTATATCAAGGCAATTTATTATTTGACAATATTCGATTTTTTTTTGGTGTTACAGCTGCACTTTTTTTCTTCCTTTTTTCAGGATTTTTGTTGTCGACGTTCAGAATTTTTCACTTATACATGAACTTTTGTTTACCAATGTTTTTTTTCTTTACTTTGTCTTACAATACATGTGAATTAGGTTTTAACCTCAGAGCCCTCTACTCTCATTAACTAAATACGTAGCATTGGCCTTTCATCATTGTAAGTCTCTTGGTTATATCTACTCCAGCAACCTGCCTACTGTCCTTGATTCCGCCACTTCCTCTTCTCTCCCTTTCGATTTCATCATCCATTCCGAGATTTGTCCCAGCCAAACTCTTGTTCTGAGTTCTGTCCTGACCTGTCCCCGTGCTCCCATCCATATAAATATTTACTCATCTGCCCCGAGTTTCTGTTTCCCCGGATCACAGCTCCACCATCACAAGTTTTCCTCACTGTTCTTTGAAGCAAGTAAACAAAACCTTTTTCTCTACGATCCGACGAGACAAATAATCGCCGACTTCTGCAGTTTTCTTTCTTCCCTCATCCTACGGCCTACTTTTCCTGCCCATAACTATAGACTCGGACAGCAACAGCCAAAAAAGAGATAAAGAAAAAAAAACGACGAACAAAAAGCCCTCGCCCCTCTTTCCCTTTCCTATTCGTTTCCTCGCTTTTCTTTTTTGACGAAGCTCTCGCTAGCCTTTCTTTTGGTCTCCGGTCTTCTTTGGTCGAACGTCTGTCACTCTTTTTTTTTGCCATAGTACCCACCCGAGGTCTACATACAACCTCGTCCCTAATATCATCTTAGTAAACCCTCCGTCTCTTTTTCCTCCTGCTTCTCCACCTCGTCGCCCACCACACACATCCACAGCCAACATGCCTATCACATCTCTGGTTAAGCGCTTGCCGGCCTCCACCCATTCCTTTAGCTTGTCGGCCGCTCCCGCCGCTCGCGAGCGCGTCGTCATTCTCGGCTCCGGCTGGGCTGGCTACAACCTCGCCGCCAAGCTCGACCCCTCAAAGTACGAGCGTATCGTCATCTCTCCCCGCTCCCACTTCGTCTTCACTCCCCTCCTCGCCTCCACTGCCACCGGCACCCTCGAGTTCCACGCCGTCACCGAGCCCATCCGTCGCCTCGGCGTCGATAAGTTTCATCAGGGCTGGGCTGACAAGATCAATCTCTCGACCAAGACCATCACCGTCGAGACCAACATTGGTGACGAGAAGGCTTTTGCCCCCGAGTCTGTCTCCTCTCCCACCGCCGCCATTGCCCTCCGTACCCAGGCCGGTATCAAGGGCCGTCTCTTTGATGTCCCCTACGACAAGCTGGTTATCGCCGTCGGTGCTTACTCCCAGACCTTTGGTGTGAAGGGTGTCCGTCACAACGCCTTCTTCCTCCGTGATGTCGGCGATGCCCGTGCCATCCGTCTGCGTCTCCTCCGCTGCTTCGAGCGTGCCGCTCTGCCCACCACTTCCGAGCAGATGCGCCGTGACCTTCTGCGCTTTGCCATTGTTGGTGGTGGTCCCACTGGTATCGAGTTCTCTGCTGAGCTGCACGATCTCATCCACGAGGACATGGTCAAGCTCTACCCTGAGCTAATTCCCCTCATCCGCATCACCGTCTACGATGTTGCTCCCAAGGTCCTGCCCATGTTCGACGCTGCTCTGTCCTCCTTCGCCATGAACCTCTTCAAGCGCCAGGGCATTGAGATCAAAACCCGTCACTCTCTCCTCGGCATCCGCCGTGAGGAGGGTACCGCCGAGGATGGCGAGGGTGTTCTCAAGCTGAGCATTAAGGAGGAGCCCGAGGCCGAGGTTGGCGCCGGCCTCGTCGTCTGGTCCACTGGTCTTACTCAGAATCCCATGGTCAAGAAGCTTCAGGACGGCGAGTTCGTCATCCCTAACGTCCTCACCGATGCTCCCAAGGTCAAGGTCATGCGCCACCCCCGCTCCGGCGGTATCATTGTCGACGACAAGCTCTGCGTCAAGGTTCAGGACACTGCTTCCGATGCCTCCGCTCCCCTTCCCGATGTTTTCGCTCTGGGTGACTGCACGGCCGTCGAGGGCGCTACCTACCCCGCTACCGCCCAGGTTGCGAACCAGGAGGCTGCTTACCTCGCCAAGCAGCTGAACTCGGGCAAGGAAGCCTCTACCCCCTTTAAGTTCAACAACCTCGGTGTCATGGCCTACGTTGGTTCCTGGAACGCCATGTACCAGAAGGACAAGGATGCCCTTAAGGGTAAGGCTGCCTGGATCCTGTGGCGCATGGCCTATATGACCAAGTCTCTGTCCTGGAGAAATAAGCTGGCTGTTCCCTTCACCTGGTTCAGCTCCTGGTGGTTCGGCCGTGACATCACCCGCTACTAAACGGTTCGGCGATGTTGGTGTTGTAACACCATGATTCTGTTTCCTTTTCTTTTTCTTCCATTTTCTATCTTTCAAGTTGGAGGGGTTGCGTGCGTGCGTTTGTTCATTTCTGTTTGGTCCAACAGAGCTATTGACTGTGCTTTTCGTTGCGTCATGGTTGTTTCCCATTGTCGGCTTGATTCCTTAGATTCTTTCGTCATATTTTCCTTTATATCTGGCGGAGAAGCAGTTTTAATTTTTTTTTTCTATATCTGTCTGGAGATGGAGAGAGGACGATACAAACCACCCTTGCTGTACATTACCATCATCATTTATTATCGTACATTCGGGCGACTTGTCCTGTAGAAGCGAGCGCCCGAATAAAAAGTCCCTTTTTAATAGACTGTAACACTAGACATAGACAACAGAATATGAGTGATCATTTATGAATGTTTTGCAGCCCGCAAAGAAGCCCAAGTCCACTGTAGTATCCCAAACTGATTGTAATCATGCCTTGTTCAAATTGCCCGCTCTTGACATGACGTTGACCATTGTAACACAAAGATACATTCTCCAATGTTACTCTTTCCCCACCGCCCCTCAATCTTAATTTGGGTTATTACTTTCTTGGAAATGCTGCTGTCGATCACTAAGATAGGAGAGGGCGAAGTTGGAGATTGGAGATTTGGGCTGACCTCCAACTCGGATACCACCATAAATCTGCAGGTTGTCGCGTTTTTTGCGACGTTGGACTGGAAGAATCGTACGACACCCGTCCGTCTCAGAGAAGAGAAAAAGAGGAAAATTATATATGATAATGATGATACGCAATGGGAGGGGAAGAGGAAAGATTGGCCAGATGTTTGCCATGTGGCCGCCACATGGAGGAGTGATGGCTTACGCCGGATTTGGAAAGGGAATATCACATATTGATGAGAGCGGTTGAGATTATTGTTTATGATTGTATGTACAGAAATTGATGTGCTATGCTAAAAAGAAACCCCGATAAACGTCATATATGTAGATGTGTAGATAAAAGAAAGAATATAAGAAAAAACAAAAAGCAAATATCAGCACACCAGTATTTTTTCATCCTCATACCAACTTTTTAAAAAACCTCAAGCAGCAACCTCCGCAAACCAAGTCCTCAACAGCCCAGCCAGCGCACCCGGCAAATCCTCCAAGTTGTGCACAATAAGATAATACTGGAACGGGAACGTATCCAGATATCTCCCCATGACAACCTGCGGATTGCCATCCTCATCCTTCACAAAACTTGAAAACTTCAAATCCAACACCGAGCTCCCCTTGCCTCCCCGCGCCTTCGCATCATCCATCACAATAAACACAACTATGATTCTCTCCTCAACTGCTTCACGCAACAACCGTCTAATCGCATCGTGCTCACTAGATGGCGTAATTCCATCAGACAAGATTAAGGCCAACTGCCACAAATCTTGCCCGGCGCTGCCCGGCGCCTGGAGACGCGCTTTTTTGAAGGTGTCAATCGTCTTCCGGACCAATAATTTGACATCGGTCTTTTCCTGTTTGAAGCGGAAGTGTTGGAGTGCCCGGGCACCCGCGTCGGCTGACGAGAACGGCTGAGTGAGATCATGGGCAGTGACAATGTCAGCGCCGAATCCAAGGACGCCGACCTGGCCGACCTCGAGAGCCGACAGGGCACGGGCGGTCATCACGAGAGACTGCAGGGCAAGTTTCCCAGAGCCAGATTCACCCATGGAGCGCGAGTCATCGACGGCGATGAGGATCTGGTAGGCACGTTTGGTGGGAACAGCACGGCGCAGCCAGATCTTGTCGCGTTTGTAGGAAGAGGCGATGTACGGGATAATCCGCTTGATGGCCAGTCTCTTACCGGTTCTGAAGGCGCCGGAGAGCTTGGTGCTTTGGAAAGGGGAGAGAATAAGGCGGAGCTGGGCAGTAAGAGCTTGAGATAGAGAAAGAGTGCTGGTAGTGTATTCGTTCCAGGCAGCCAGACACTCGTCAAATGGAAGGTTATCCTTGAGATGGGTGGCGGAAAGTTGAGTGGATGTCTCGGCAATTTCCGTCTCGGATTTCGCGTCGGGGAGATCCTCGTTGACGAGGTCCATCTCGGGCTCAGGCGAGGGCTCGGGATTGTAGGCACCGGTACGAGTCTTGACTCCTGAGCGGGACTCGGGGTCGTTTTTATCTTTATGTTGCTCGGTATCCGCCATTTCCTCGTCAGCATCAGATCCCTTTTCTGTGGTATCGGGTTCTTCGGGCATCTCATCGACGGCGGCATCATCGATAAGCGCAGGCTTGGGACCAGAGTCCTCGGCGTCATCGTCAATGGCCATGACATCATCGATGGGGACGACCTCTTCTTCAGAGGCAGCACCAATGGCCTGGGCGTTGGGAACAGCAAATTCATCCTGCAAGTGTTGGAATTCTTGCTGCTTCATTTCCTGGACGGATTCATCATGCTTATCCTGAGCTTCCTTCTCATGCGGAGTCTCCTCGGAGGCGTTGGCCTCCTTGATTTCCCGCTTCTGGCGGTGCCACTGTTCAAGGACATCGCCCAGCTTACGGAAAGGCTCCGATTTGGCATTAGCCTGGACTTCCTCTTCGTTCTGTGCCTCATCTGATTTGTTAGTGTTCTCGGGCCTAGAAGCAGCACCCTGAGTTCCCGCTTCAGCATCCTTCTCGTCAGCCTCCGCACCCTTACCACCATCTTCTTGCTTGTCTTTAGCACCAGCCATAGCATTATCAACATCCATGGAGTCTTCGGTATTCTGATCCTGACCGCTAGGTTGGACATCGGAGGGGGCAACGTTTTCATCAACATCCTCGGAGTCATCGGGCTTTTTGTTGTCCTTTTCTTCCTCGGGCTGAGCAGCCTCCTCTTCTTCAGGGGTGGGGTCTTCATTTTCGAGGTCCACAGGTTCTTCAGTAGGCATGTCAACCTCGGCATCATCTTCAGGCTCTTCTGTCTTGTCAGGGTTTTCGTTAGATTCGTTAATGTTGTCAGCGGTGTCATCTTGTTTTTCTTCCTCCTCCATCTTGTTATTGCGCTCGTCAGTCTTCTCCTCTTCACCCTCGGCTTCCTGGTTCTCCTCGGCATCCATCTCCATATCGCCAAGCTCATCCTCGAGCCCCTCTTCGGTATCCTCACCGTCCATATCTTCCAGGTCCAATTCCATGTCATCGGTACCAAGAACCTCAGTCTCGTCAACATTTTGGTCTTGACGAATAGCTTCGTCCTGGGCCTCACCAGCCTCGTCCTCTTCTTCGTTCTCATTATTCTCATCAGCCTGGCCATCATCACTATTGGCAGTATCATCATTCTTAGGATCCTGCGCCTCCTCGTTCTTCCCCTCAGCAGCGTGCTGCTCATCCTTCTTATCACCCTTCGCTGAATCACCAATTTGATCCTTATCGGCCTCATCCTCGCCCTCACCATCCCACATCTTTTCGTCAACAGCAGTAGGATCCAAATCATCAACATCACCAATCTCCTCATCAATTTCATCTTCTTCATCTGAGTTTTCACCCTCCTTGTCTTCCTCATCATCAGCAGCAGAACCATCTTCACCTTCAAGGTTTTCACCTCTCATATCAACAGCATCCTTGCTATCTTCAATCTCTTCATCGTTCTTTTTCTCATTAGGCTGCTGCGCCAGATCCGAAAGATCCTCATCTGGCTCGACATCCTTCGAGATATCTTCAGCGCCACCCTGATCCTCACCCAGACCAGTGCCTTCCTCAAGCTTACCTTCAGCACCTGCTTCACCCTTCTCATCAGATTTTTCTTGTGGAGTGCAAAAGCCTTGTTTAGCAAGGTGAACATAAGTCTTCCCGAGAGTCCAGCCCATATAGATGGTAGCCGAGTGTATTTCTAACATTCGCTCATAAGCAGCGCGGACAATCATGGCATACTGGCTAAAGATGGGAACTGCTAGTCTCAAGAGACCAGCAATGTCGGCGCGAATTTGATCATCAGTGGTGCCAGGAAGAGAAGCGAGCTTTTCCGTAAGTTTGCGGATACCAACGTCAAGTTCATCGGGGCGTAAGGCAGAGAACATGGAGACAGTGACTTTCTGAGAGGTAGTGAACCAACCCTGGTCCTCATCCGAGGCAGGAAGGACGCTAGAGGCCCTCTTGTGTGCTTCGACAGCAACCAGGGTTTTATCCACAAGAGTGGAGACTCCAGTAGCAAAATCAAGGAGGTTGATGCTCGCGACAGGTTCGGTGGGTTTGACATTGATGGCAAGTCCAGTCCAGTTAAGGAGCTGAGTGAGAACAAATGCAAGATCCTTACGCTGAGCAATAAGCTCGTGGATCTCGGTAGTGAACTTGACAGAGTTCTCAGACAATTCAGAAGAAACAGCCAGACCAGCGGAAGAAGTAAAGCCCTCAGGAAGAGTAGCGATCTTATCCGCACGAGAAGACAGGCCGTCGAAAACTTTGAGCCAAGAGGCCAACTTTTCAGAGGGAATCTTGTTATCGCAACCTCCCAACTTAGCATGCACGGAAACCAACTCAATAGCAAAACGAATGGTCTCCAACAGCCACTTGAGGTTTCTCTTCTGCACTGCATCAGCAGGAACAGGTAAAACAGCTTCCGCGGCAATAGTAGCAGCCAGGTTCTTGGCACGCTCAACGCGGGCCTCCAGAGGTAACAATTTCTTGCCAGCAGCCGCTAATGCCGACCGCTGAGACAAGGCGATAGACAAGACACCCTCCAAGAATCCAACGCAGCGAGTAACCTCCTGCCCAGTCAACTCCGCATGATGATCATTGGGAGTTTTGCGGACCTTAGGCAGTAAGTCTACCAACTTATACCAGTAAAAATCGGCTCCCTCGGCTTCCTCAACGAGTGACTTGGCAGCGGTAAGGACGAGAGGAACGGAGCTTTGGGTGAGCAGAGCATTGGTACCGTGGTGGTACCGGAGGCCCATGGTCTTGAGGTCGGTCAGAGTATCGGCAAAGAGCTTGCGCTTACGTTGCTTGAGGTGCTTGACGACGTCCTTGTTATCTTCAGTCAGGTACTCGGGAGTTTCCTTGCGAAGCTCAGTGGCGGCAGCCACGAGACTGTTGAGCCACTCATTGAGGGTCGTGGCAGCCTTCAGGGCAGATTCAGATAGAGTAGCTGCTTTAGCCATAAGGGAGATGGTCTTAGGGACATTGATAATACGACGATGGTTACGCAGGAAGTTCTGGATATCAGCGGAGATATCAGCGCCAATAGGAGCAATCTCAGCAACGCCAATGACCGGTTCAGTGAAGACCGAGACTGCAGTCTTTTCTTCAGGGATGCCTCGCTCGATGACGGGCTCCAGAGGCTGGGCGAGAACCTTGCGGAACTTGCGCACATGCTTGAAAAGCTTCTGGTGACTCTTACGTGCGGATTCGCGAAGCACGGAAATGTTGGTGTCCTTCCATGAGGCAAGCTTGACATCCATCTTCATCTGCTTCTCAATGGGGGCGCGACCACGGGCAATGGTCTCAGCGATGGAATTACTGAAACGTTGTTGCATGGCCAGGAAGTTCTCAAGGGCGCGGTGAACATCAGTAAGAACTGGGAATGTATCCGCCATCAAGGCAAGATGCTTTCCAAGGGCCCTGAGAAGCTCCAAACGAGCAAAGAATTCACCAATGGGAGCAGAAGAGAAGTACATTTGCAAATCTGAGATCAAAGTGACAGTGTAGTGCTCGCGTTCCTCATCGGTACCGGCAAGAAGGGCTGCAGGATTAGCAATAACGGCTTGGTAAGCAACGAACCACCAAGCACGAGCGTTCTCCGCAGCACGAGACACCTCCATGTCGAGAAGACGGGCCCACGTGGTTAACTCAAGAGAACGCCATTTGATAATAGTAGCAGTCAACTCTTCACACAGAGTAGGAGCCATATGAATGCGGGAAGCCCATCCACCAAACTGCCACTCGTATACAGCAGCATGGAGAGCCTCGACTCTGGGAAGCAACTGGGCCAGAGGAGCCGAATGGGGAAGTTCCAAAAGCTTGTTGCAGCGGAGAACGACTTCCTTGAGTGGGGCCATATGGCCAATCTCGTCGACTAACTGCAGAGCACGGAAGCGAGCCTTGACACGGTCGGTAAGAGAAACAATGGCACGAGCCTGCTGGAGGTTTGGCATCGTGTAGAAGTTATACTCAGCTGGAGTATCCGCAAACATGATACCGCTCAGGCCATCGTGTAAAGACACGAGAGCAGCGGGAAGCAGACGAGCAGCAATAGGAGACCGCTTGCCGGAGTCGTCAGTTTCCCAGAGTGCACCCTTGGTCAGTTCATGAGCGGCCTTGCGACCAACCGTAGCCAAAAGCTTGCGGATGGCAACTGAGGGCTCGGGAAGGGAAAGAAGGAGTTGACGGTGGACATCGGCGACGCGGATTGACATGTCGCGAACTTTCATGCGGTTGGAAAAAGCAGTTTCGGGCTTCTTTTCTTCCTTCTTGATGCAGATGAGGTTTCCATCATCATCACTTTGTTCTTCTTCGTCAAAAGTTGGGAAGAGCTCAGTAAACTCTTCTTCGTCCTTCTCGACTTCGTCCTCGTAGCTACCCTTGAAATGGAAGATGCTTTGGTTGGCTTGTTCTTCCTTTTTGTCCGCCTCAAGTTTCCTTTTCCATTCATCGAAAAGACTGTGGAAGCATTGGAACAGCGAGTCTCTGTCGACAGGTCCAAGAGAATCAATGCCTTCCACTGAAGCTGAAAGCATCACACAGTCCAGGAACTCAAAAGCAGATCCTTTATATCCAGGTAGCGGCGACTCAGGGCCGGATCCTAAGAAGGGGGTAGACTCGAAGAGACCGATATGACTGCCAGCCTTCACAGCATTAGAGGCCTCAGCCTCGGCAAAAGCACCGGCACAGAGAGAAAGACCAAGTTGCAAGCAACGCAACAAGTTAGTAGCCGGACGAACCATATCTTGATAGGCCTCAAAGCGGTAGGCGATGCGGTCGATGACGTGAGAGATATTCCCGTTCAACAAAGCAAAAGACGTCTCAATATCAGCAGCACTGGTGTTCTTGCCGAGAGTCTCAACGAAGGAAACCATGGCGTCGGAGCGAAGGATAGACTTGACAATGTTGCCAAACTCGGTCTGGATAGCGGACAACTCGGATCTCACAGGACGGTAAATGGCAACGTCCCTTTCAGGAGGGGCACCATAGGAGGCAATCTCTTGTTCAAGACTAGTAATTTCTTCGCTTTTCTTTTGTCCAGCAAAGGCCTCCTGGAAGGCCATTAGACGACCAAGACGCTCTTGCAGAGACTCCATCAACTGGTTGTAGGCTTCAATCTCCAAGGCAGAGCGCAGCTGGGGATCAAAGGCACGATCAGGGACGTACAGCTTCAAAGTACCAAGAGCAAATTGAACCCAGGCGATACCAGCAAAAAGGGTCTGCTGGGGACTAGGAACCAGCGCGGCAGCACGGGCGGACAAAGAAGCAACGATATCACTCTTGAGAATAGAGATGACATGGGCGGGAACGTTGGCAAAAGATTCGGTCTCGAATATAGTGGAGGTAGATCCGACCCATGAATTGACATCGACAAGTTCGGGAATACCAGAAGGAGGAACGATGGCTTTGATGATCTCAACCGGGTTCTCAATAACGGTACCCAAGACCTGCTCAGTAAGATCACCCAATAGTTTTAAAAGAGGCACGACAGGGTCAACGGTTACAGCCGAAGTATCAACAGCCAAGTAACGACCCAAAATTGGCAGCTCAGTCTCCAAAAGACTCAGAGCATTAAGGTTGGTGTTGGTCATGGCGTTGACGTGAGATATGATGTTGGGGATGAAGGAACTTCGGACAAGCTTATCCTGCGAGCCCTGACAGACCAGGAAGTCAGCAAGCTGCAGAGATGCAACACCGGCGCCCAAAGGACCATCACCAAGCAAAAGTGCATTAATGGTCGGGGTAGACGCCAAGGTAACAATATTGGCCAGGGCAGAAAAGGCAGCAGCGCGATCAACTGGATGCAGAGAAACAGTATCCAGAACAAGCAACTGTCTTAAAGCTTCAAAGTCCCCGCTGAAGAAAGGAAGAAGCTCAGTAGCGGCAACGCCAATACTGGCATCCAAAGTGTCAATTTCCTTCTTCAAAGCCTCGATCAATGAATCAAGGTTCATCTCAGAGCCATCACAATTGCGGCGAACGAGACCATAGGCAGTGCACAGTGTAGCCGCCGCTTTTCTCAGATCCTGAATAGGCGCCTTCGCTTTCCATCTCAACGTATCGAATCTCACCGCCAACTTTGTAATAGCTGCCGTCTGACTAACAAGGACCTCATTAGCCAACGGGACAGGACGCAACGCCCTCCAGACTTCCTCCATCCAGAGGCCAGTGGTAAGGTTGAATCCAGAAGCAAAATTAGCAGTCATGCGGGCGTTGAAGGTCTCGGCAAAAGAACGGATGCAGTCAACTTCAGAGACGGAGAAGGTCCGAGCAAGGGAAACACCCAGTGCCATGTGTGATTGGAAGGCGGCATCATTGAATACAGGAGCGATAGCAAAAGCAAATGTCCGTTGCATGTGGTGCATAACTAGACGGAGAACTTGCTTCTTAGCCTGTAAATAGATAGGGTTAGTATTGTAGGGTTATACACGATAGGGTTAATGGTCAACTTACAATCAATTCCGTGGTGTCACCGGCAGAAACACGGAGGAACTCGCAAACCGCAATGAAGACTTCTTGAAGGAACTTGGCGAGGTCTTGAGTAGCATCCTTGATCTTGGTACCACCCTTGAGGACAAGGAAGGAGCGTTGGAAGCGGTTGAGAGACGAAAGGCGGGCGGGGGAGGCAGTAGCAGCTTGAGTGGCGATAGCAGAGTTGAAGGAAAGGAGAGCAGTGTGGTATTCGTACCAGACAGCGAGCCAGTGGGGCAAAGCAGAGCCAGTAGTGGTAGCAGTAGAGAGAGCCAATACAAGGGGAACAAGAGGGGAGTTGCGGAGGGTTTGGATGGGCTGCGGGGGCCATGTTAGTAAATATTGATACATAAAGTGAAATGATAACAGAATCGAGAAACACTTACCTGAGCAGAAACAATGCTCGGTGAGATAACGGAACCCACAGAAGAATACATCTTCTCAACTTGGGTCCACAGCTCCCCATCACTATGTAGTGACTGCTTGAACGCCTGAAGGGCCTCCAATTGTTCCGCGGACAAGACACCGTTTCGAGCAGAAACAACAAATCTCTCTAAAAGTGAGACGTCTGCCATAGAAAGACCATCCGCCGCAAGACCTGTCAGACTCTTGACAGCCTTTGTCTCCAAACCGTCCTTCTTAGCTAGAGAAACAACAGTCTGAAGACGGTAAAGGCTGGATTCAACAGCGGAGACCCGCCCAAGGTACCGTGGCATAATCTGGGAGTCGTTAAGCGGGTGAATGAGGTGGATTTCAATCGCACGGTTCCGCATGGCACGAGACAACTCGCCATAGCGGGGATCCATAGTCAGAAAGATACGAAAGCCGGGAGCTGGACGGACAATGCGAGGTTCACCGTCGGGGCCACAGTGCTCATTAACCGATATGAAACCATCGGGCTCCAGAAGAGAGTTGAGACGATCGAGGACAGAGGCGGAGCACAAGTTGGCGTTGTCGAGGACGAGCCAGAGGCCGGCTTCAAGGGCACGGATGATAACGCCATCAAGCCATTCGAAGCGGGGATTGGCAACGGACAGAGGCTGCGAGAGTAGCTTGGCAACATTGGCAAGCTGCTTGCCGACAATGGAATCGGAGGAGGTCTGCGCAGAAAGGGCAGAGATAGTTCCCCGGAGGATATCGACGTCTTCATCCCTCAGACCACCAGACTCGGAAAACTGCTCCAACTGTGTCAGCAGAACCAGAGCATCCAGTGGTACCGGAGCCGGAGCAACCGATAACACAGTAGTCTGTAGGGTAATGCGTAATTCCTTCAACGCTGCATTGACTTCTCTCAAAGGATCGTGCTGTTCGAACCCACCAACAAGATCCATCGTATCGACATCCGCGTTCAGAGCAAAAGTAACCAGTTCCTTACCCGCCAAAGCGGCCAGATGGCCCAACAAAGTACTCTTACCGGAGCCCGAAGGACCAGAAAGAATAGCTGGTTGCGCCTGCTGAACAGCAACGAGCAGGGCCTCAAGGGCGGCAAGCTGCGGGGTCATGGTAAGATTGCAGAGGGGCATGGGCTGTCGAACAGCGTCGCGGACGATGAGACCACGACCGACTTGAGCGTAGGTAGGAGAAATATCGTGATAGTAGTTGGACTGAGAGGGCTCAAAGCCGAAAACAGAGGCAAAGAGAACGCGAGCAGCAGAACGGTCAGCCTCAGTGCGGAAACGACCAGCGATCAGAAGATCAAAGAAGGCACCGGCATCACCCGGTGAGGCCCGGAGAAGGGGTTCCTGTGAAGAGAGGAGGCGTAACCAACGGAGGGTATCACGAAGGTTGAACTCCCAAGGGCCACCGAGTGAGGCAAATGCACGATCCTGGACAACACGACGCTCGATGAGGGCGATAAAGGAAATCAGTTTGGAGATGGTATCTTCGGGGACTGTGGGGAACGAATGCTGCGCTATAAGCAGGAGATCTTTGGGAGTAAAGGAGTCGGCGTAGACAACGATGAAACGGTTGACAAAAGACGAAGGCAAACCCTTACGGCCGCCACCTTGGTGGTGGGGGTTCTGGGCGGCGAAGAGACGGAAGTCGGGATGGCGTTTGAAGACTTGGTCGAGTTCCGAGATGTAAATTTCACCACGGTGATCCAAGCAGGCATTGAGTCCTTCGAGAACAGACTGAGAAGCCAAGTTCATTTCGTCAAGCAGCACCCATTCGCCCTTTTTCATGGCCTGCAAGAAGGGGGCATCACGCCAAGCAAAGTTTCCGGCCTTAGCACCCTCGATGGGGGCATCAGTACCAAAGAGGTCCATGAGATCGGTCTGGTCAGACAAATTGATGCGGGTGAGAGGCTGACCGCAAGCCTTGGCGAGAGCGGCAACGAGGGTAGTCTTACCGACACCGGGGGAACCTTCCAGCAGAATCGGCTTCTGCATATCGAGGGCACGAACCACACGCATGGTATTGAGACAGGTCGTCGGAGCGTGGAACGCAAAGACAGTGGAATCCGAAGCGCCCCGTAGTCGGGGGACTGAGAAACTGGAGATGGTCAAGGCAGACTCAGTAGTCGTCAACTCGGGGCGCAAATCATAGAGATTAGAGACGTCATAGTCCACAAGTTCCGAGATTTTGTTTAAGCAGGCAACTCGCTGCTCGCCAACGGTAGCCGGGTTCAGAGCGACCATAGCCGAAGGATTGGCACCGAGCGAGTCAATAAAGACAGTAGCGGCACCGTGAACAAGACCGAAGGCGGGATCTTGAGAAATACCGGAAGCGATAGATTTGTTCATAAACTGCACCCAGATGAGGACCTCACGGATAGAGAAGCCAGCAGCATTGGTAGCACGGAAAGTATCAGCAAACCAGCTGGAGAAGGCCACAACGACGGGAGCGAAATGACGGAGTTCTTCGCGGAGCTTGGACTCGACGATATGGAGAATATCGGCCTCGGCGGAAAGGGGCGGGACCCAGATCTCGGTGAAACGGTTACGCAGGGCAGGAGAAAGTTCTTTCTTTCCGAAGTCACCACTGGGGTTCATGGTAGCGAAGAACTGGAAACCATCGACACCAACTACAAAGGAGTTATCGACACCCTTCTCGGCCAGCAACAGTGTGCGGGCTGGCTCGAGAACGGAGTTGAGACGTTCGAGGACGGAATCATCGGCGAGAGAGATTTCATCGAGCAGGAAGAACTGACCCGTCTTCATAGCATGGACAAGAGAACCATCAGACCATTCGAAGAGAGCCTTGGAACGGACAATGTTGGCAGCAATGCGCTCGCGGACATGTTGAGGAACCTGGGAAGCGAGGAGCTCGGCGTCGATGGTGTTGTAAGCAGCAAGCTTGTCTTCTAGAGAATCAGAAATAGAAATAACATCCAAAGTAGAAAGAACGGCGGAGACATTGGTAGCCAGCGCATCGAGAGTAGCCTGGCGATTACGGACAGGTCTCTGCGAACCGATCAGGTCGCTGGTCTCGGTGTTCTGGTGAGCGTTGACAATATGCAGTTCCTTGCCGACAGCCTCCGCCAACAGCTGGACAACAGTTGTTTTACCGCAACCAGTATCACCAACAAGTAAGACGGGTTCATTGTTCTTCAGGGCAGTGGCAACTAAAACATAAAGTCTCCGCATAGCTTGAGTCCAAACAACTCCCTGTGCATTCTCCTTCCCGCCCACAGCAACACCGCCAGGAACAGCAGAAGGAGCATACAGAGCACCGGGATCAATCTTAACCCGGAACTCCTTCTCTATTACCACACGGACGGCATCCCGCTCTGCAGAATCGCGAACGCGCTCGGCAAGCAACATGAAACCGTTCCGGGCAATTTCCTCCCTTGTATCCGCCGCACGGAGTGCCCATCGGAACAAATCACGCAACGTCGCAAACGAATCCTTTTGCTCAAATAACCGGCTCGTCTGACGCAGACAGGATAGCTCGCGGTACACATTGACGATCCGCTTGCAGTCTGACGGCGAAGTGTTCTTACTCCGGCGCTGGAGGATAGACTCTAGCTCGACCTCGGGAATGTCGTCAAAATGAAGCTCGAGGAAACGGTTACGGAAAGCACGGGACAGAACCTTTCGACCGCCGTAGAGACCCGCAGGGTTCTGGGTGGCGAAGAGCATAAAGTGTTCGTGGGGACGGACGATTTCTTGTGTCTCGGGAATTAAGAGCTCACGGTTGTCGTCGAGAAGACGGTTGAGGGCTTCGAGGACATCGGTGGGGGCCAGGTTCAGTTCGTCGAGTACAATCCAGTAACCGTGACGCATAGCTTGGACAAGGAGACCTTCTTGGAAGCGCAGCTTGCCATCGGTGCCCGAGATGTAATTACCAAGATACTCTTGAAGATCAGTGTGTTCGTGGTTGTTGATGCGAACAAATTTGTTGCCAGAGTAGGCAGCAAGGTACTCAATTATCGACGTCTTACCGGCCGAGGTGGGACCCTGAATAAGAATGGGGTACCGGCAAGTCGACGTGGCACGGACGAGATTGAGAAGATTACGCTCAACTGATGGAGTAACAATGTAGTCTTCACGCTGCCGGGGCTTGGCGGCGACACCTTGGACAATCCAATAGTGGCGATCCTTAGCCTTGTTGCTGAACCGAACGTAAGCGCGGCCGTCCTCAGGCTGCTTCGGCGGTTGAGAAAGCAGAGCCTTGGCAGAGACAGAAGCACGGCCAAAGAGTAATTCGTACATCTTCGGAATCAGAAGCTTCTCGGACTCGCCGTTCAGAAGGGTGAGAAAACCCATGCTGAAACCCTCAAAGAGGGCACGGCGGAGACCATAAACTGGGGCAACATGAATGACATAATCGAGGACACGGGTCAGAGTACGTAAAGAGAAGTGAGGGACTTCGTTGACACCGTCAACGAGACGCTTCTCAGAGGCAAGTTGTTTGGTAACAAGATATAGACGGGTTATATCATCGGCAGCCTGCTCATCCTTGATAGAACCAGGGCGCAGGTAACTCTTGACGATCTCGAGTAGATCCTTGTGAGACGTATCAAGGGAGTTGACGTACAGCTCCGTGAAACGGGAGCGGATGCCGATGGGAAGATCTCTCTTACCGACATCGGTAGCCGGGTTCATGGCAGCGAACACTCGAAAGTTGGGATGCGCCTGAATCCGTTCGATTTCGCCCGTCTCTGATAGCAAGATCGATGGCGTCTCGCCAGAATCAGCAAGAAGATCAGCAATGCTCTCGAGAGTATCCGCAGAAGCCAAGTTGATCTCATCCAGCAAGATCCAATCGCCATTGCGAACAGCCTTGATGATGTTACCTTCGACAAACGAAAAGGCAAACGCTCCCTGTCCAGCCGCAATCTGCGCCCGGAACTGGCCCAGCGCCTTAGAGAAGTTTTGCCAACGGGGTTGCAGCTCAGTAAGATTGTTAAGAGAGGAAGCGATGCGCCGCCGCTTGTTGGGCTGGTCTGGCTTTTCTTCGGTGTCATCGGAAGGTTCAGCCATGACAGCGGCAACCTTTTCCTTGTACTTGGCGAGAATTTGCGCAAACATGGTTGGGGCTTCACTGAGAAGATCAAGCATACGGCCCCATTGGCCCTTAGCAAAACAACGGTTCACCTTATCAAGGTATGCGGCATTGCGAGTGCGAGAGATACCAGTGGCAGCCAGGAGGTCTTCAAACTCTTCCTTGAGGGGAACTGCCAAAGAGCGTGTAGTGACGGGCTTGAAACCACCAAGCAGATCACCAACCTCACTTTGTTGAGACAAATTGACAGCAACCAGCTTGTGGCCGAGGACATCTGCCATCTGCTGAACTACCGAAGTCTTACCGATACCAGTTTCACCAACCAAAAGCACAGGCTCCTGAAGCCGGACAGACGTGGCAATCTGCTCTAGTAGACGCTTAGTATGTACCGTGTTAGCAAAAGGCTTCTTCGGCTTTCCAGAAAGTGATGTCGTTGCATTTTTCTTCCTCTCCAACACCGCCCGGCCGACACGCAACTGGTTACTGGATTCACCCGGAGCCGTCAACGGCGGAATGTAAGCAACTAGATAATGCTCCACGGTCTCCCTCGACATATGCATCTCACGACCAATTGTATATATTAATTCATCGCGAGCGGAAACATCAGGAAGGTGGCCAAGAAAGCAATCAATGGCCTCCTGGAACATGTTGTTGCGGACAGACTCAGAGATGGGTTCCGAACCAGTCACGCAGCCAGCACCGGCGAGGACGAAATTTAACCGTCGGCACCACTTGAGGAGATCACGAAGGCTCATTTGGCGAAGCATACCACGGCTACTGGATGCTACAGCCGCTGATGAGGCCAGTCGCGTAAGGTTGTTGTACACACCGAGGATGATGGTAATGAGATTGTGAAGAATGGGGAAGAGGCCGCTGATGACGGCACGGAGCTCGTCCTCAGACAGCTGTTGGACCGCTAGTTGTTGCCAAAAACGGAGACCAAGAAGGTGAGGAAGGGTTTCCCGGCCGTGCATGCTCTTGATAGTCCGCACTGTGGCGAATAACCGGAAGCCGTTGCTAGCAATGATTTTCTCACCACGGGAAGGAATAAGAAGTTCGCCGCGTTCGATAAGCGGCAAGATAGTAGAGATAACCTCAGCAGGTGCCCGGTCAAGATCCTCAATAAGAACCCAACGGCCTTGATGAACAGCAGTAGTAAGAACACCGGGACGCCAAGTAAAACTACCGGGCTTCGAGTCTGTAGTGTAAAGACCAATGAGCATCTTAGCATCGGTCTGCTCATTAAGATGGAGAGTGACCATCTGATCATTCTGACGGAGCTGAGTGGCCAGTTCGCGGACTAGAGCGGTCTTTCCGGTGCCAGGAAGACCGTAAAGCAAGATAGCTCCGGGTTGCTGAAGAATACGGGCAAAGTTTTCGAGATTTGAGAGAGTCGTAGGCGTCGGAATGAGAATAGATTCGGAGATTATGGGAGGGCCAAGAGGGCGCGGAAGCATGGCTGAGCCATAAGAAACAACCTGTTCGGAAAGAGTTTGGGGAATTACAGAGGGTATCATTATTGCAGAAGTAGGTTTTGACTCTTCTGAGTCCTCGAAAACTGACTGGGCCAAAGGCGCAAACAGAGCATCACGCTCGGAGATACGCTTAGCGAGAGCATCCACTCGCGCTCTCTCATGGATAGTCAGGAAGGCAAAATCAATCTCAGTGCCATCAAAGTCCCCCGCAATGGCCTCAGAGTCGGCTTCACCAACATGTTCCGCCATCAACTTTCCCATAGTGTGATCTGCCGCCCATAGTAGTTGGCAAAACACACGAATAGCCAGATATCTCACCTGCCGACTCTCATGTTTGAACAACGACTGTAAAAACGATGGTGTGAACAGCGACCCATACGTCCGTTGACTGAAACTATTTAACCGCCACGCTGCCAACAACACCTCAACCAATTCTTGCGGTCTTGTCGTCAGCTGTAATATAGACGGCTGAGAAGGTCCCGGTGGGGATACTGGAGGCGACGAGTGAAACAGAGGTGTTCGGTCAGAATCCAAAAGCGCCCGCTCGAGAAGGACCGAAACATGCGGAGCAAAGGGAAGTATCCGGGCGAAAGCGCCAACAACAGTTCCAAGCGAAAGAGACTGAGAATGGTCACCGTTAGCGATGAGGGCGAGCCAGCGAACGCAAATGTCGGGCCAAACATCAACAAAGTGGACGTAGAGGCGGTCGGTGAGGCAGGGGTTGGCGAGAGAAGCGAGGGCGGTCGCTTGCAGAATCACGGGTGATGTCGCATCCGCGAGAACGTCTCTGTAGGAAGAAGGTTGGGAGGTAAGGGTCCGGGAGGGGATCGGAGTAGTGGTCGAGAGAAGCGACAGAGTCTCGGCGTCAACCAACAAACTGGCGATGCAGCGAGAGACGTCGACCTGCGCCATGATGATCGCGGATATGCAAGTGCTTTTAAATAAAAAAAAAATAGAAAAAGAAACTTTTAATGTAGGATATTATACAATAGTACAATGAAGAGACGGCCCAATAGACGGACAAACAAAGGTCCCTGGCAGAAGATTTTCGAGGCTTGAAGCTCAAGAAAATCGTGAGATCACAACCTATTGTGTTGAAGCAAAAAGTGAATTTGCTTGTGAAATCTCTATCCTCAACCCTGGTAGACCAGCAATTTTCCAACTTTTTTTTACTACACCGAGTCTTATCATCGGTGAGGCCTACACGATAAGTCAAATTGGGTAACAGGTGCTCCGTCAGGTGTGGATTCTCCGAGCTCATTGGTGAATACCCCTGCTATTGTCTGCTTTTGGTAAGCCTCAACGCTGGTAGTTTATGTTGCTGCGGGACATTCAGGTATCAAACCCTTATACTACCCTGTGCAAGGGCCCGGGTAGTCTTCGGAGAAAAAGGCAATTGGCCAATCACAGGCCATATATGGTAGGGTCCGGAAAAGTTGGCTATCGCCATCGTCAGTCGGACCTCGTCGAATATTGACCAGCCTGCCTACGCCGTGTCTTCGCCCAGCTTAACCTCCATCCTTTTGCTCGACAACTCACTCATTTATCTCTCATCCGAGAAACCCGATTCTACTCTCTTTTCAGTTCCGGTTCCCCTTTCCCCAATCGACCTATATCTTCGACACGAATAGTCTTCCTCTCCGAGTAGTCACCCCACCATCCTCATTCACAATGGCCTCCATATCTCTTCGTTGCGCCCGGTCACTGCGCTCAGCCACCATCCGCCCCTCTGTCACCTCTGTCAGATTTGCCATCTGCTCTAGATTCAATTCCACTGAAGCCGCTACTGCCCCCGTCAACCCCAAGATCGCGGCCATCGTCGATCAGATCAGCACCCTTACCCTCCTCGAGACTGCCGACCTTATTGCCAGCTTGAAGGTGCGTTCTTATACTGCCCGGGAAGCTTCTAAGCTCCTAAGTCATTTTTTTATTAGCTGTATAAGCTAACCTACGCCTGTAATAGACCCGCCTGAACATCCCCGATCTTCCCGTTGGTGGCTTCGCTGCTGCCCCTGCTGCCGCCCCCGCCGCTCCTGCTGAGGAGGAGGCTCCCGCAGCGGCTGTCGCAGAGAAGTCCGTCTTCACCCTGAAGCTCGAGAAGTTCGATGCTGCCGCTAAGGCTAAAATTATCAAGGAGATCAAAGGCCTACTGGGTCTCTCTCTGGTTGACTCCAAGAAGTTTGTCGAGAGTGCCCCCAAGACCATGAAGGAGAATGTCCCCAAGGACGAGGCTGAGAAGATTATCGAGACTATGAAGGGCCTAGGTGCTACTGTGTCGATGGAGTAAACAGCGAGATTACTTGTGGTTGAGCTACCTATTGGGTCTTGCTGAATTCTTGGTTGACTTCCGGAAGGTGTACCTAGGTGAGCTAATGTCTCTTGGTTCTTCTTTCTCTTTTTGCTCTTTCAAATTCTGTATCTATAGCATGCTCTTCACATCTACATATCCTTTTATTGCCTTTCCCATTGGGTTGATGGGGCCGTCTAATTGGGCGACGGCTGCCGTCCCTGGGACACCTCTCAACCGGATATATGTTGGAAGACACACATACAGACTACCATGTGTGCTACGCTGAGTCGTATCTATCTTCTTTCTATACCTGAATTTCACGACCTATACTCTTCTGTGACCTACCCCTTCCTCTTCTTCTCACTCTGAATCCGCTCCGGAGGGTGTCGTTGTTTCATAGACGACAAATGACCTTCATGTACAAAATCTTGTAACACTATGGAAAATATACGATCCCTGAAAACTTGAATATCTATATTGTGGTGTATGTGTCGTTATCTATTATATCATTAGGTTTGGTGGTATCATGTGATATATCATGCTGCCATCTCCACATCCGCTGACTCCTCTTGAACTGCTGATCCTGCCTTCTGTTTTGCAATCTTCTCTTGCCAATGTTCGCAATAATCGGACAACACGCCTTGTCTCTCTTCCGCTTCCTCCTTTGCCAGTCGATAATCATCCTCGCCGAAGTCACTAGTTTCTTCCCAGATCTTCTCCCACTCCTCTTTCTCGCCTGGCTCCGATGTCACCGCCCATATGCTCTCTCGTAGTCTCTTGTGGCGTTCTCTGTCTTCCTCCATCCGCTTCTCCGCTTGTTTCCGTTCCATTTTCAAACTCCATGGATCAATCGACTCCTCTGTCTTCACTCCGCTTGGTTCTGATGAACCGATATTCATAGCAGCATCATTATCATACTCTAGATCTAGTGGGTCTTTCCCAGCAGAAATGGCAAATTCTAGTTGACCAAGCCATTCTGAGATCTCCTCACAGGCTTCGGGTGGAATTTGTTGTTTTCTTTGCAAATTTTGCATTACCAAGCGAGCAATGGTCAGATTGATCTGGCCGAGAGAGGAATGAGGCGTAGCGGCTTTGACGATATGGGGAAGATCGCGTTGCATCATAGTGATGTATTCTTGTGCATGAGGGTCTTTGAAGGCAGCATCCAAGAATACTTCAATGAAGCACAGGATGTTAGCGCGAATGTTCATGTCATTGTTCTGCAGATTATTAGTATAAATAGATTGCATGGAGTGAATGGTTACAAACTTGGTCAACCTGTTCTATTATACAGGAATGCAAATCTTCTGACAGTGACTTGTTCTTGAGAAGATACTGAGCGATCTTTTGGGAAGCTGTATTGGACGCCGACATTGACGCCAACATATCGGTAAAGCGCAATCGAACCTCGAATGGGTCGGCCATTCTGTCTAGATTGATGGAGGTTCGGATGTGTGGTGGATCAGATGGATGGGGTTGGAGATAATGAAGGCTTTATGACGCGTCAAAATTACTGTATGGGCACTGAACAACTATCACGACCCTATCTACAGACTATTGTTGTAAATTTTTAACGAAATTACTGTAAATTCGATGGCAAGGATGGCGAATTAATCCACAATTCGAAGCATCGTGATAAACTGGTTCCAAATGCTACTGCAATATTTGGTTTCCAAACATCTCGTAAGGTTAAGCATTCAACCTCTCTATTAAACCTGATTTGAGCAAGTCCTGGTGCTGAATTTTCCCGGTTTCCGTCGGCCAGTGAGAATTTAAGAAGAATCAGCTCAGAAAGCTTTATGATTGGTCAGAAATATCAAGTTTGAGAATTGACACCTACACGGTAACTTCTTTAGGCATAGATAGCAGGCGGTGAAGCAGCAGCCGGCGGCGTTTTCTGCCAAGTTATCGGCAGCACCCCCCATAGACCGGGGCTCCGTATCGGAGGAGCTGCGGGCGTAGGCGATATATCATAGTTGACAATTTTATTCAGATTTGAATCTTCCGATTACTTCAATTGTTTCAAACGCCTGACTCTTGCATCCGTTCACTCCAACCCTCGCAATGACTCCTCAAGAACCTACTCTCACTGCCCTTGGCTGCGGTACGTCACCATCCCACTAGAACTCAAGTACAAACTTTCTAACCTTAGCCCAGGCAATATGGGCGTGGCTATCCTCAGCGGCATCATCGCCTCTCTCGAAGAGATCTCCAAGCTCCCTATCCCCCTCACCAATCTTCCCTCCGCCCTTCCTACACGCTTCATCGCCTGCGTCAGGCGCCCTGAGTCTGTTGGTCGCGTCACTTCTGCCCTGAACTCCTCCCGCGTCAGTGTTGTGGCCGATTCCAATGTTCCCTCTGTATTCTCCGCCGATGTCATTCTCCTTGGCTGCAAGCCCTGGATGGTCAAGGACATTCTGACCGCCCCCGGCATGCGTGAGGCTCTCGCCGGCAAGCTTCTGATCTCTATTCTGGCTGGTGTCACCGCTGAGGACATCATTGGAATTATCTACGGCTCCGCTGTCCCCGAGAATGCTGTCTGCGTCGTTCGCGCTATGCCCAACACTGCCTCCATGGTCCGTGAGGGTATGACTGTCATTCAGACTTCCACTCCTCCCCTGCCCAAAGACCAGCAGGATCTCATCACCTGGATCTTCGAGCAGATTGGCCAGGTCTCTCACCTTGCCCCTTCCTATATGGACGTTTGCACTGCTCTCTGTGGTTCCGGTCCCGCCTTCTTTGCCCTGGTTTCCGAGGCCGCTGCCGATGGTGCCGTTGCCATGGGGCTGCCTTGCGCCGAGGCCCAGAAGATGGCAGCTCAGGCTATGCGTGGTGCTGCTTCTCTCATTTTGGCTGGCGAGCATCCCGCTGTCATGCGCAACAAGGTCAGCACTCCTGGTGGTTGCACTATCGGTGGTTTGATGGTCCTTGAGGAGGCCGCTGTCCGCGGTTCATTTGCCCGCTCCATCCGTGAGGCTACTGTAGTCGCTAGCCAGCTTGGACAGGGCGCTAAAAACGTTAACGGTACCCGTCACTAAGTCATGTACTATAGTTGAGATGATACCATGATACAATGAGTAAAAATAAAGTAAAAAATAATTTCAAATTCTAAGCATGATTCATTACATATTTTCCTATCCGCAACCTCTACCTGTCTTGGTATCCATTACATTATTCACAAATCCGGCTCCACTAGAACTTTACTCCTCATGAGAATCCCTAGTTCGTACTCTCTTGGCAGCCGGGTCATCATCGTCGTGAACTTTCCGCTTGCCACTAGTTGCTTTGATGGCATCATTAGTTGCCTTCTGACACTTGGCTTCCCTTTCTTCGGCGAACTTGGCAGCGCGTTCGGCCTTATCCAAGATGCGAGAGTAATCTTCGCCGATGTTCTTCAGAGTCTCATCCAGCTTGTAGATACGCTCTTCACGTTCTAATTCAGCCAAGGCATCGGCGTTCTCACGGGAGATTCTGTCCTTGACAAGCAGGCTCCATAGCCTATAGTGATGGCGGTCCTCGGGCGTAACTTTGGCTTTCGCAGGCTCCAACGAAGGGCGAACACTCTCGGGAAGTTGGGACATCAAGTGTATCTCAACAATACGGGAAAACTGCCGGGGAACCAGCTTGAGTTGGGGAAGCAGGCCATTAAGAGTTTTCAGGCTGACAACTTTACCCTTTTCAAAAGCAGGCTTGGGTGCCGAAGCATCTCCAACAGATTCCTTACCTTTGGAGGGCTTGGGGGGTACATATGAAGTGTTGATCTTGATATTTTTGTGACACTCTAGGGTACGGAGGAAGTTCAGATCGCAGATATCACGCAGATCGTCAAAGTCTGAATTAGGAGATTCCACAGTGATACGGCATGTCTCTTCATCTTTGCGGAAATGGGTGTAGATGCCACTGTAAAGAATCTGGGCCAGACCTTGGTGTTGAAAAGGAGGGAGAATAACGAACTGTGCGATACGGCGAGTTGTGGGAAGTTTAAGATCAGGGACCTCGGTCTTCAAGTCTAATGTGAGTTTTTCGTCCTCCGAGTCACTAGCCGGGGTGGGAGGGACGTAGTAGAACAAACTCCAAACAGTGCAGTATCCCACCAATGTGACGTGGTTATTTTTGCGCTTGAACATGAAGAAAACAATCCAGTTTTCGTTCGTGGGGGCGTCTGGCGATTCAGTAATGCAGGAACCACCGTCGATCAAAAGAGGGTTAAGAAAGTCGATATGAGCCATTGCTTCGAACACTCTGGGGTCACTCAGTTTACCGTGCCAAATTTCATAACGTTCATCTTCGGTAACATAAGTTGCCTTAATCATGTGCCCAGGAGGCATGTGGTGAGTGAGAGCAGTAACTTTAAGCTTCTCGGCGTATGCATCGTCGGTATTAAAAGCCTCTGTAAGTTAATTAGGATTAGCTTTGTTGGCATGTATATAAAGCTCATTAGACTTCAACTTACCTGCCTCAACATAATTCCTCCACACAGCCTCGACATCGTCAGCCTCAGTATCTCCTTGTTTGGGAAACTTGGTTTCATACGAGCTCTTGTAGTGCGAGAAAAGGCTGTCCTCTGAAATATGGATCTCCATATCCAGTCCCTTATAGCCAAAAATTTGTTCGTTCTCTCCGAAGACATCATGTAAGAAGGAGGGATGGAAAGTGTGAATCTGTTCTGGAGGACCATATATTTCAACTCCATGCTCGTTTTTACCCTCCACAGTTCGGCGGACAAGACTGATGGTGGTGGCTTCGACAGCATCGACAGACCCTGGAGACAATTAAGTTAGCGACTGGGACAATTATTAAGTCAATTTTGATGTTTAGAGTGGCTTACAACCATCATCAATATGAGGGGCAGCCATGTTGGTAATGTTGCTAATATCTAACCAATTGATTATGGTGATAGTCAGAGTGGGATATCAAGTAGTAGCGGATTATAATTATCACTAACACCAACTGAAGGATCAATTGATGCGACTGAAACAGTAACAGTATAAGTCAAAGAAGCGACAGAAGACCAGTAATCAGGCGATTCCTGTACGAATGTATTGTAGTGGTCTTTGGAAACGTCTAAATTATGGGTTGATCTAATCGATCGTCAAGCCATAGCTCTAGATCAAGACCTAACGCGCAAAATCTCAAAGCGGATAGCTTCAGTAATTGCCATGCGATCACGCGCCGCAGGAATCTGACGTGTAACACTTAAATTAGTGCGACCCCATGCCTAAATGCTAACAATTTAAAGCACCTTAACCCCTGTATTGTTAATTATTTTGACATTCTAGACTAGAAATGGTCTTGTATGCGCCACTTTTATGGATCCACATGTGGCGCAAATACTAAACCTAGATGTGATATGCTCCTCATGACATCTTCAAGCTGTCGCAAACGACATCTCAAATCTGTTGCATATCATTCCAACATCAATTGCGCCAACAGTGTATGCACCTTTATTGTGACACCAAACTTATTCTCTTGGTATCTTTGTACAGCACTCATTTGACTGTACTACCTTGGTCTCTGATGTTTTATCTGTTGCCCTTTATTAATTGATGTATATTGCTGATGAAGCGAGCTATCAGTACCTAGCCGACAATCCCATATATCCATTTAACCAGCCATCTGACGTCGTTGGCAAACTTGAGCTTACTGAGCGCAACAACGATAGTAATTATAAACATCATTATTTTTGTTGTCTCATTTCATATCTAACATATAGTCATTTTCCCTCACAGGCAGTATTCGACTTGTCTCCAGGCCTCAGAAATATATCCTACATATCCAATTTATTCCTGTTGAATCACCCTTGTGAATCTAACTGCATTGTATTTGTTGATTTCGGCGCCATCCTTCTTCCTAGCTAAACACTGGCCCCGCATCTAACAACCCATCTACATTATCGAATCTATTTCCGATAGCACACTCCAGAGAACCCGTTCGATACCGCAGCGCGCTCCGTCCGCAATGGCGGCTATCCTATCTGAAATTTTCGCCGCTTTGGCATTGGTGGCGATATCACTCACTGTTCTTCTAACTATTCGGTACTTCTTGCCTTTAAGGCAAACACCTGCATATTATGTCGTGCCAATATTCTATGCGCTATTCCTTCCCGCCGGTATGGTGTTGTTGGTGCCAATTGATTTGGCCTCTAGCTCCATCTCCGAAGATATTGCTGCGCGGGGAATATGGCTTCCGCAACGGTTACTACTTGTATGGTGGCGTATCACGTACTGGCTTACATTTTGTCTGACTTGGTAGGTGTTATAAGCTGCGCGGCGCGTGTATCCGGTGCTAACTTTAGTAGGTTCATTCTGCCAGTTCTGGGAGAGTATTCTGATTCCGGCTATCGTGACCCCTATGATCGCTTTCAGTACTCATTGCGCCAGAATGCGCAATTCCATGCCATGGTCATTGGCTCATCGATCATTGGTCTCTTGTATCTGATCTTCACTTACGGCTTTACCATGTCCTCCATCAAAACCACTGTTATGGCTTTGTCATATTGTTGGGGTTTGCTGTTCGCTATTTACCTCATGGGTCATGGCCTCGTCTCAATTCCTCGGGCCGTTTTCCGTAATGCTAGTCTGAGTGGTTGTCTCCGTCGGCTTCAGACTCATGCTCCCAAGCTTCACGAGAAGCTTGAAGATGCCGAACTTGAGCTTGACTCTGTAGAATCTGTTGTCGCTGAGCTTGGCCGTCGTAAGGGCACTACTGCTCGTGCTTTTGCTGATTGGATTGAAGAGCTTGCGGACTCGGCTTCCTTGGTTGAAAGTGGCCCTCTCTCGCCTCGTGCCGCTGATTCCGCCGTGCGTGCTGTTGTCGTTGGAGACGTTCCTCCTGTCCCAGTTGTGGTCACCAAGTCTTACATGGCCGACATTTCCCGGCGTCTGATGCGGGCCAAGCATGCTCGTAGCCGTTATGCTCGGGAATGGGGCGAGTTGGTCAGTGAAGCTGCGCATACTCAGATCCTTCTCGATTCAGAAGCTTCCCACAAGCTTGATTTCGGGGAACCCTCGCCTGACGCTCCTTTCTGGGAACGCATCACGGTCCTGACACCTTGGGGTCGGTACATGCTATACATTCATATCCTTCCTATCATCCACATTATTCTTGGGTCACTTCTCTCCGTTGCTTCTGTTTGCATTATTTGGTCTGAACTTGTCAAGGAAGCTGCTCCGGCGGCTTCTATTGTCCGGCTCAGCATCGTCCACCATTGGACTCGTGGTTCTAGTGACTCTCATCCCAGCCCTGGTAGCGACACCGGTACTAATGAAGCGCGTAAGGGTCAGGTTGGCTTCGGTGGTCAACTTGTGGCTGCTTTTTGGCTTCTTTACATGTGCATAGCCATGTTCGCGTCCATCTCTGAAGTCAAGGTCTGGCGTGGCAGAGGTCTCACTCGCCGTAACACTTCCTACGAATCTGCTTTCTGGTACGCAGGTCAAGTTGCCAAACTCTCTGTTCCCCTGGCCTACAACTTCCTCACTTTCGTTTCTCCCGAATTTGAAGATACCGTATTCCACAACTTCCTCGGTCGTTATGTTGACTACTCTGCTCTTGGTCGCGGCTTCAACATCATCTTTCCCGCCTTTGTCCTCATCCCTGTCTGCGCCGCCCTCTTTGGCCTCTACGGTCGTGTGCAGCGCTCTCTTGGCCTCGACTGGGATATGCTCTCTAATTCTGACGACGAAGATGACGATCTCCCAGGATACGGTACTGGCTCCTGGCGCGAAGGTCGTGACCTTATTGAGCGGGACCTAGGTGGTAATTCACTCGCGGCTCGCCACGCCGAGGCCATAAGCAGGCTGAATACCCGGGCAGCGGGAACTACTTCTCCCGGATCTCGGATGCCAATTCGGACAGTTCCCAGGGCTCAAGGGTCCGGTAGAGCATTGGGGCGGAGTCTCGGAACTACGACTGCTGCAGAAAGAGAACGGAGAATTGCTGCTGAGGCTGAAGAGGCCGAGAGTGGGAATTTCTTCTCTATGTTGGGACATCGGATGAAGAATACCATTGATACTTTCGAACGGCCCAGATGGTTGGCAGACTTAGGCGAGAATGGGCGAAGCGCTGGTAACAATGAAAGTGGTTTCATGAGATTATTTGGTAGTTCAGGTGCTTTGGGAACGAGTGGGTCCAATGATGGTGGTAGATTGAGGATATAAGAGCATACCCAGGTGTTTGTAAGTCTAATCTGACTGTTTTCCGTATATAAATTATATTAATGTAGGCCAATATTACACCCTAACTCGACTCGACAAAACTAGACCGATTACCCTTCATAAATCGTGACGTCTTTTGTGATATCCCCAAATTACCAGGCTAAAGCCTTAGACATTTTCCAACCATTTTAAACCATACTAGCCTCTGACCTCTTCTCCGGCAAAATCCACCTTCTTCCACCTTCCCTCTCCTCATCTCCCTCTGGGCCATCCCGCGACGACCCACTCCCACTTCCCATCGCCGTCGTCGCCCCCTCATCATCATCTTCTGTTGCCGCTGCCGCCACTGCTGCCTTCATCATCATATCTGGTTCGCTCATCACTGCTGACAATATCGGTGCCTGTGGAACCGCCACGGGCGACCCGGTGATGGCCATGAGCTGCGGACTCCTGTTAGGGCTCCGCCCTGTTGTTGCATGGACACCGCCGTGGATGCCGTGGGGGGTCAAATTCGTCATGCTTTGGGCAGCTAGTTGAGAGACGGGGCCGAGATTTCCATAGCTGCGTGAGTGGATTATGCCTGGATGGATGCCGCCAGGGGCTGTTGAGGTGCTGACGCCGCGGTTATGGCCAAAATGGGCGCTGATAGAGTGGGTGAGGGATTGTGAGTGCGAGTGGCCACGGGTATGACCGAAGAAGCTTGGTTTTTCTTTAGGTGGGGGGTCTTCTGGGCCTTTCATTTCGTCATCAGGGCCATTTTGGCGCCAGGTAGGGCGGCTCTGGAGGGTGGTGTTGCGGTGAGCGACGGTGCGGGCGTGCATGTCAGTCAAGATGTTGGCTTCAAGTTGGTGGATCTCCTCGTTAACTTCTTGTTTGTGTTTGCGGTATTGGTGACGTTGGAAAGCTTCGTAGATGAACCAGCCAATGATAACAACAATCGTCACTGGGATGGTGATGGCGAAGTAAACCCAAAAGTCTGAGCTAACAGTCGGTGAAGTCGGGTCTTGAAAGTTGAAGAAGGTCATACTGAAAACGGAGGCGAGGAAAGTACCGGGCAGGAAGATAGCACCGAGAATCGACAGCGTCTTCATGGTGGTACCGTCTCTCTTGGAGGCATTGGCAATGTGTTTTTGACTCTTGGCCATCTCGAGGTTCAACTTGCTTTCTCGTTGAGCAATGATGTTGTACAACGCTTCACGCTGGACCTTGAGTCGTTCCATAGAAGTCCACGCGTAGCTTTCGATTCCCTTTAATTTTACCGAGTAGAAGGTGACCTTTGATAGCATGCTTTCTTGGAGATCTAGCAAGACTTCATCATGTTCAACATCCAGGTCTTGGATGACGGCCAAATCTTTCCTGTCCCTTTTAGCCTCAGAAATGCTTTTCCGGGCATGTTCTTTCGTAAGCTTCCACCAATGTTCCAACCCTGAGCCCACTTCTGATAGCATACTCAGATATGCTCTGGGCCGCTTCCATAAGACCTTACATACACATTCGTACAAGTCTCGGTTAATTTGTTCGATGATGATGATACCATGTTCGTTAACATGGTCCTTTTTCAACTCAGCATCGTCACGGCCAGCAATAGCGTTCTCAAGATGTCGTAACAACTCGCGAGCCTGACGTTGTCGATCATCGTTTTCGGAAGACAACTCATTCAACGACATGATGAGCATTGGAAGCACGAATGGATGAGCCAGCGTTGGTGCAGTGGCAACATCCTTTATCAGCTCCACAATCTTCTTAGGTTTTGCCGACTCCGTACTCTTGTAGTAACCCGAGGTGATGCGGGTTGTGAAATTATACGAAAGCATCAATTCCCAACCACGCGTTTTGCCCTTTTTCAGCACATCAGACTTCCGGGCCATGATCTGGAAGACTCGATTGGGGCCTCGGCCAGAGCATCCAGTCCAGAAGAAAGGACCGACGGTGCAGGTGCCCTCAAGTGCCCGCCATGGCAGACGAAAACCCTCAATCAGGTTTCGATAGTTGTCTCTAGTGAGAGAGATGTGGTGGCCGGCAAATGTGTTTGGCCGGGTGGAATTCACTTGCATTACTAGGCGCAGACCACCTGTTGGTGTGCTGCTGCTCGGCCGGCCAAATCGCCGATCTCCAGTCCGGAAAGTTCCCTGATTGTGAGGTTAGAAACTGCAGTTTAAAAGGCTACACCTACATTGAGCAGTCCTTAGCGGGGTTTGCACAAGACAGTAATCGTCCATCAGATAAATAATGATAGTCAAAGCCAATATCTGTTGTTAAACATACCTCACATCTTACAAAATTGTTGAAGTCTTCATCTCCAAGCTTATGATGCTCAATCAATGGCGGGCCTGACTATGAGAACAGGGTACGTCAGAAAACAAAACTCACGCAACTAAATTCATGATTTAGGGACCGATTCAGTCTGCAGCCAGATGTGCCGAGATAGCCGAAGCCATATCTCTATATGGTATTTTGACAGATGGACTGGACTCCCTCTCTCTCTGAAACTAAAAACGCCAGGCGAAAGCAAGAAAACCTTGGTTTGGCCAGCCTTCTGTGAAATCACGCCTGCATCACTGGCAACTACCAATTTTTTGCAATTGCACATTTGATGTAAAAAAAAATGGAGCAGGTCCAAGACATTGAAACTTACCCTGTAATTGTAAATCTCAAGATATTCAGTATCTTCAGGTACTAATATACATTCTTTCAAGATGGACTCAAACAAGATCCGATCCATCTTCGAGATATCGTGGATCCGGCAAGATATCTAGATGGCTTCACCCCATAGGCAACTAGAAAAACAATGACGATGTTGTTGCTTATGCCCAATGCCCCATCAGCCTTGTCTTGTGAGATTACAAAGTCAACTCTGCAAGAAACAGCTTCTTGGGATCTGTGCTGTCTCGATGAATAATTCTCGCTCCGTCACCAGCTATCTTGCTATCAACAGCAAGTGTGACAAGGCTCAATACCAAATGCAAAAAAAAAGATAAGTCAAGTGTAGGCAACAAGGTGTATATATCCACCCAAAAATGGCTGGGAATCTAACGTCCGGGGTCGTGAAGAGGAGGGGGGCATCGACTATAATATCTAACTAGCTAGATATCCAAGCGACGGTTGCTTTCTGTTGCTGCTTAACAGGCCTCTTTGTTGGGTTAGAACAGACAGATTGGCAGAAAGGTTAGTTGACCATCATATATGCCGATCGATTCTGGGACTGTGCATACCGACATATACAACATGGGGTGCATTCGTGTCAACAGCACATACGGCGCCTCGAGGGACTCCTGCAAGCCTTCGATGCACAATGCAGAACAGTCACGCTGATGGGGCACTAGAAGTGTCCACTTCTCGTTTTTCATGTACATGTCTCACTCGGCATCAGAGATCTCACGAGCAAGTCCGCAAGAAGCTTCTGCGAGTATATATTCACCAAGCAAGCCTGATTACGGTGGATATCCGTTGGAAGACCGTGCCACTTGCTGTTGCCGGGTTCCATAGAAATCTGCAATCAAACAGCACAACCACAGGAACTTATGATGCCATAACCCGCCAACTGATCTTGGCCTGATAACGGCCAATATCAGCGCGATAGTCCGTATCTTGTGAACATCCGGTCCCATGGCTTGCCCGTCAAATATTTCCGGATCTGTATCAATTAAGTATATTACCTGTATAGAACCGGATACATGCGACCACACTTCATGGTTCCTGAATAAGTTTTGTTGCATGTCCTCAATGTAGATGATGTAGATGCATCTTCACGACGATGATATACAAGTCAATCAAATCTAGATGAGTTGGCACCGGATACCCTTCACCGACAGATGAGTACCGCGCGCTATATTCAGGAGGACTGGCGATATTCAATGAAATGACAGAGATACTAGACATCTGTTAATACGTCTAATCTTGTCACAATTGGTAAATCGGGGCGGTCGATAAGTCTGGTTTACCGATCGCATTCGGTAAGGGGTCATGTCAGTACCAGTGCTTGAGAAACCACCAATTATACAAACATGGCGGAACAAATTCATAAGATTGGGACGTTTTTTTCTCTTGCTAATTTGTGGGTCAATTGATGGAATCAATTATGGAAATAGTCTCAAGATTTCAAAAAATAAAAATCCTTCGAAATTGTGTGCTGGAATTTATTCAATATTGTAGAACAATGATTAGGGTTATTTTTGGCTTTATATCAACAAAGAACTTCGAATGTAGGTAGAATTTGATATATATAATTTGAGACCCTGTAAGAACGCAACCCGATTATCAGCTCCCCACCATAAATCCAAGATGGGCACTATCTCACCATGAGTGTACAATCGTATTGACCAATCCAAACGAATTTAAGGGACGACAGCGGATGCTGCCGAAGAAGATAGACACAATGTTCCAATCCTGAACACGGATCATCATTCCCCGCATCGTCCACACCAGTTCTTATCTCCGGAACCCACTCTTTGTCTCCATATAATTAACCCCTCCTTGCAACCCATATAACCCTAACACAGACTCTCGTGAATACCAATCCTCAGAGAAGAAACCCTAGCCATCTCCAAAATCATCACGCTTTGTGTTTCGATATTTCCGAATTGTGTATACTCAATATCGCCCTGGATTCTCAATCTGATTCACCACTCATCTCTTTTCTCTCGTGATCTGCGATCCATTCAACCATACTTGGTAGCACCACAAATCGAGCACCGACATCTCTAGTCACTACGTGGCTCCCTCCACAAGCGCCAAATGCTCCACTGCCCATCTCTGCAACCTACTCCCAAACTTTTCTCCCGCTTACGACTTCACAACACTCAGTAGTCTTCAAACCGGAGTCTCCACGACGTAACGCCAATTCCCGCATTGAACTACAGCACAACACTAAAAACGAACCTGCATAACTGCCGCTGCATAACCACTACTTTCAATATCCTCACTACAGGCTTGACGACATTGTCCACCTCTAATTCGCTCTAGGCTGTACCTGAGTTCAAGGAACGGAATTAAATACCATCGACGACTTGGGAATACGAGACGAACCCGAACAAAATACACCTAGCTCACGATAACTTTTGAAAGTTTTCAGAACAACAATATTCAATTTCGCGCAACGACGCTACTCCATCTAAGAAGCCCGACTATCAGGTGCTGATCCCCGCTCGTACTCTTAGAAAGTCACCTATTCGCAACACCGACTCACAGATATGCAATCTTCACATACTCCAATAACTTGTAGTATTTGAGCACACGTCAACATCACTCCGATCAAGACACATCTTATGATTGCCGCCCGGGCACCGTCCCGCTTGGTGGACTGACCAAGTCATATTACATCTCTGAACCTACAGAAGGCGCACCATATCTTCGCCTCCACCCGATAAAACCTCAGTCTTTGAGTACTGATTCCAACACTCACATCTGCCCACCATGCTTGGGGCATCGTCTGCCACACCAACACAAAAGGCGTTCCCGCCATTGACACATTCCCCGCAACAAGCACAGTCGCCCAATAGCGTCATTGCGCCTACTCGACCAAGCTTGGATGGCAGTATTCACAGCACCGCTAGTATCGGTTCTACCAACAATGGTCTCCATCCAGGTAGCAGTCTAGGCTCAGTCCGTCAAATACCAATATCTAACTCAGCCTATGCACAACAACGAAATGGCTCCATAGCCGGCGGTCCCAATGGCGGATCTGGTAGCTACAGCTCCGACTTTAGGAATCTAACGTTCGCCGGCTCAACACGAGCACCTTCACGAACCGATACACACGGCCGCAGTGTAACAGGTGCCGCCTCAGCTTCTGGTTATAATGATGATGACGACGACCTTTCGACCAAGGAGCGCATTGCCCAGATCAAGGAATCGCTCAACCGTGAACTGAAGATCAAAGAAGGCAGCGAGAACATGCTGGAAGCACTCAACACCAAGAAGGCCAAACAAACTAAGGAACAGCGGAACCGCGTAGAAGCCGAACTGAATTCTTCTAATGCCAGAATTCGGGAATTGAAGCGGAAATTGGAGGATCAACAAAAAGCTCAGGACTCGCCCGCGACGCCGACCTACGCGCGGAATGATGGGCTTTTGTCTTCGACTGGATGGAGATCACCACGAAGTGTCTCTCGGAGTCGCGCCGGGGAGTCAGATATGGAAGAAATTAGCGAGTCGCCATCCGTATTGCTCAATGAGTGTCTTCAGTCCATGGAATTGGAAGGCATGAAGCCCGAATTTTACGTCAGCCGTGCAAACACATTGGTGGAACTTTTCAAACGACATCCAACACTAAAATATGACCTCGTATGGAATGTGTTTGGATTGCGCTTGCAGACTCTGCTTCTCAGTGACAGCCGAGAGGTTGTAGCTGCGGGATATCGAATGGCGCGCTACGTAATATTTGATCTTGGCTCTTTGAGACGTCTGCGCGCCCTTAACATTGACTTCCTGATCATCACATCTCTACTCAAAGATCGCAAGGCTGATGTTGAACGGGAACAGGCATTAAAGCTTGTCCGGGCGTTCTTGGATGTCAAGGATGGGGTCAAATATCTGTCTCGAGCTATTGTTCGGACAATTGCCTCTATTGCGGAGAATGTCGATGAGCGTCGTGGCACAAACCCGTCGGCCAATGAAATGGCGGACCGGGAAGATCGGTTGAGGCCATTATGTGTTGAGACTTTGGCTGAGATTTTGCTACGGGATCCTCATCTGCTTGTAGCTTCTGGGGGAATGTCACCGATATCCGACGCATTGACTGAAGGGACTTACAAGTCTCCGAGCAGTTTGGCTTCAGTTATCTTGTATCATTTGGATGATCCGGAACGCCGGAGGTATCTGAGACCAGGGTATACAGTGGATGCTTTGCTGAGTCCATTCACAGATCTGCTGAATGACGGCGAAGCTTTACTGAAACAGAATTCCAAGGCTATTACTATGGCTATGCGCTCATGGGCTGGTCTCATGTGCTTCTCCATGTACAACTTTAGAACCATCAAGTCTCTTCTTGATAGTTTGATATCACCATTCCCAGCTGTAGTTGAAGCCATCATTGATCTGATCTACACATTACTCCGCATCAAATCTCCGGGATGGGCACAACCTTTCCTAGCTGGCCGCAGATTGACCACCTACGGCCGAGTCACTACTTTGAAATCTGAGGAACCTCCTAAGCCTAACCTCTCCGACGAGGACGGCGGTGAGCAAAACTTTGTCGACCACTATACTGCACTTATTTTGGCCATCCTCATTAAAAACAACTTGCTTTCCAGATTAATTGTTATCACCCAAAACAATGATAATCCTACACTTGCTCGCAAGACCACACTATTGATTGGCGAGATATTGAAGTTGGCTAGCAGACTGCTGCCACCCTCGTGGAGTGCAGAGATCCAGCTTCTTCCAGAGCTTTTTGCCAATGCAGTCGATAGTGATGATCGGCAACGGCATACGGCCTCGGGCATAGTGTATCAAATCAGCAGTGTCAGCAGAACACTCTATCGTAGCGCTGCTCAAGAAACATCAAGTGGTTATGCTACGGATTATGCGGATACTACCGAGATTCCCAAGACTTTGGTTACCATTGGTACTGATGAAGGGAGCTTCCGGCAACTTGTTATCGACAGTAACGTCTTGAATAGCTCCAACTACAGCAAATGGAAGTGGGATATCATCCTCAAGATTGTTGAGGGGCCTTTGCATGTTGGGAAGAGAGTCGACGAGGCTTCCAAGGCGTCCAAGTTCTTGAAACGGTTGATGAGCTTTTATAGACCGTTCAAGTATAGGTTCTCGGAGATCAAAAATACGAGAAATACCCAGAAATATGTCAAGGTTGGGTGTGCCCTCATGCATGCTTTATTACAATCTGCTGAGGGTCGAAAGTTCCTAGGTGAAAGCAAGCTGTTGAGGCAACTCTCGGAATGTTTGGCGCAGTGCGATCCTGTAAGTTGCGAATAAAGATTCGTGTATCTGATGAGACACTAACATCGTTGTAGTCTAGCGGTGCCAACTACCAATTCCCTATTTTCTCCAGAGACAGGCTTACCGATACGCTATGTGGTGGTTACTTTCCCATGCTCGGAATGCTCAGCGGCGATCTTCATGGTCTCAAGTTTATGGAGCGCTGGCGCATGTTTACTATGATGTACCATATCATTGAGAAGAATCAACGGCATGACATTATCAAGCTATTGCTTTCAAATTTTGATTACAGCATTGCTGGCCACCCTCGTGTTATTTTATCCAAGGCCTTGACAGGTGGGCCCAAATCGATCCGCATCCATGCGACAAATGTGCTACGGAAATATGCGGTGCACCCACCCTCACATGGCCCTGATTCCAATGATCTGGGTGATTCCAAATGGGCCATAGAAATGTTGGTGACTCAGCTGTACGATTATGAACTGGAGGTATGCGCGACCGCGATCAAGATCCTTGAGAAAGCGTGTAGCCGGAAAGCCTACCTGGAATACATTGTATACTGTCGGCCATCACTTGATCACCTGGGTGAGATCGGTGCCCCTCTCCTTTTGCGTTTCCTCTTTACATCTAGCGGTTATCAGTACCTCAATGGTCTCGACTACATTAGTAATGAGATGGACGATTGGTTCTTGGGTCGCAATGATGCTTATGTTGGGCTCATCGAGGCTAGCTTGGCTAGAGCGTTCACGGAACCATTCGAAGACTCGCAGGCCAAACCTCAGTTCGATGACACTGAGGGCGAGAACGATCCTATGGAAATCCATGTTCCGCCTCATTTCTACCGTGAATTGACGCGAACTACGGAAGGTTGCAAATTACTAAGGGACAAGGGTCACTTTGATGAGTTTGTCGCTACGATCTCAGAGTTCGGCATGACTGCCGAGGATCCAGAGACTATAACCAAAGTCAAGGGCTGTATGTGGGCTGTTGGGAACGTTGGTTCCATGGAACTTGGTGCTCCATTCCTTGAGTCTTGTGATGTGGTTGAACAGATTGTCAATATTGCCCAAGGCCACGAGATAATGAGTATGCGTGGGACTGCCTTCTTCGTTCTTGGACTCATCTCTCGTTCTGTCCATGGTCTGGAAATTTTGACCGAGTGTGGTTGGGATTCCTCCATCTCGGCAACTGGTATCTCGCATGGCTTCTGCATCCCCACTGACCTCAGCAAATTCCTCAACATGCGCCCTTGGATTACTGAGCATATCACTACTCTTGAGCTGCCCATGACCCAACGGACCATGCCTCACCCTCCGCCGCCAATACCGCCACATCCACCTTTGGAAGATGACATGCCCATACCTACGACTCCGGAAGAGATTGAGGAACGCGCCGTGCAGCTTGTCGTGGACCTCGCCAATACCGTCTTGTTTAAGCGTGCCATGGCTAACCTAGTGCAATTAAAACAACGCTCACCTAGCAGCTTCTGCTCAGTCAGTCTGTACAAGAAGGTTCACACGCTCATGGAGCATAGCCGTTACCGTTTTCCTATTCGCAAAATGGTCATTGAGCTCTTCCCTTCTAGCGTCCTCCGTGCCGTCGTCCGGGAAAATGCCGAAGAAGACAGCAGTGAAATGAACGAAGACGACCGTGATTTTGAAGTTCGCAGCATCATCAGCCAAACCTCTAGTCGCCGTGACTCACCTACAAAGAGAGCAAGTCAGCTACGCCGAGAGAGTAATGTGGGTCTGTCATCAGAAAGTGTGGCAGAAAGTGTTGAGGAGATTAGCGAAGAGGATGAGGTCAAAAAGGAGCGTGTTAGAAGTGCGTCGGATCCTTCGTTTCGACTGAATGTTTTGCGGTCAGCGAAGCGGTGATGGAGAGTATTAGATTGGCGGATGATCTGTAACACAAAAAAGACGTTTACGGCTGCCATCTATCTTTGTTGCATTTTGTTTCTTTTGCGACTTTTTCCTTGGTTTTATATCATCTTTCGGTCCATTGCTACAGACAGCTCTGGTGGGTTTGATTGATACCTTCGCTTTTTTTGCGGGTGGCGTTGGGATAGTCTATAAAATATCTTGATATTGAAATAATGAATGATTTGCATACTAACCGGATGGTCCTCATTATAATCCGGCCAACATGGCTCTGTGTGTAATGGCGGTGCTGTTGTTCCCGCACCACAGAGCGATGTGGCCCTCTTGGAGCATGATACTGGATATCTTTGAACATCTCCATTATAAAACAGTGTCTGATCCATGGACCATCCAACTGGGATTCCAGTACTCCCAAGGCTGCGATTGTTTGTCGACCCACAACATGCCTCCACTCATCAGATCATTAATGGCAGTTTGTGCTCTAGCCTCTGGCCAACCAAGGTTAACGGTTAATATCTCCACACTAACGAAGCCTTCAACCTGCGAGGCTTCCATCACGGCTGTCTGGTCTGTACTCAGCTCCTTGGGTACAGACCGAATATACTCCTTATCGCCAACCTTCAACACATTATACGCTGACCCTAACGGCTTCAGAGCCGCTACAGCCTTCAGTAAATCATCCTCACTAACCTCCGACGCCCCTTCTACCCTTGCCGCCGTAATCCGATCCTTCACCTCCGTCAACCCAATCAACCCCCCATTCTCCGCCCTCGTCTCCGAGCAAATCTCCACCACCTTGACCGCCAACCCGTAATAAAAGTCATTCACTGACCGGCCCAAAAACTGGGCCCATATTGACCTGCCGCTACTGGAGGACGAAGAACTGCCCGCAAGGGGATCAACGCCAATGACTGAACACATGCGGGCAAACTCGGCGCGGAAGGTGGGGTTGGAGCGGATTTCTTTGCCGTGGGCGGTGGCGAATTGGTGGAGGAGGGAGCGGAAGACGGATAGTTGGGTTTCGAGGGCGGCGGCGTTGGTAGTGCGGAGGGTGTTTCCGTGGGAGGCGTATTGGGCGGAGGTGAGGCGGTTGCGATCGAAGGCGCCGATGCCGACTCCTTTGTGGTGAGACATGGTGGGCAGGCGGTAGTGGTCACTTGATAAAGTAATCAGTAAAGTGTGCGTTTGGTAAACGTAGATTAGAGATGTGATAGAAAGGGAAAGTATAAACAATGGGTAACGGACATGCACGTGGTCGAAGATGTCAAGCTAATAGGGGTTCGTAAAACGTGGGGAAATCTGCACGATAAATGCTAGTTCTTCGAAGCTTTGGTCGCTGGCACATCTCAGGGATCTTCCTTTCGTTATCAAGTAGAGCCAAGTCAATGTAACCGCATCTTGTAAGTCACAAGTGTGGCGTCTTCTCCATATTGTGGCGTACTTGAATCCCACGAAAAGAGTCTCAGCCCTGATAAAAAACCACGAAAGTTTTTGCAGTTCCACTTTTTGAAATTCGCTACAGGATGCACTTAATGTGGGGCCAAGCCCGCAAAAAAACCACACAATCGCTCAAAATTGCCTACCGCAAGGAAGCGCTAACCAGCCAATTGGACCACTTACAGTACTGCAAAGAGGAGCCACACACACGCCCCTCCACTCCATTTTGTGTTTCTTGTCCATCTTTTCGATTTCACTTACTTTGCCTCCGCTCCCAATTTTTTCCCTTCCCACGTCACGAAGTGAAAAAGTCGCACATCATAGCAAACATGTCTACGAAGCAGCAGCGCGTGCAAACCTTCGGCAAGAAGAAGACCGGTATGTCGGACCTATTGGTATCCGTCGTCGTCTCCGTGCCGTAAATTGAGTGGTAGCGATGAGATTATGGACGGAAGGAGGGGCGAACCGGATTTTCTATGGATGGTATGAACATATTGGACTGACCTCGTGATTTTTTTGTTATAGCTACCGCGGTTGCCCAGTGCACCCGTAAGCATACCCCTCATCCCCCGACAATCAACGACAAAACGAACCTGCAATCGACGAATATCGAATTAACATACCGAGCGCCAATTACTTAATGTGTGATCTACGAAGTCCTTGACATTGCTGGAACTGGGCAGAAATTGATAGTGGTGGAACATGGCTCATCGGAACGACATATTGACTAATTTTGAACAGCCGGCCAGGGCCTCATCAAGGTCAACGGCAAGCCCCTTCACCTAGTTCAGCCTGAGATCCTCCGCTTCAAGGTACGACAGATTTGGTATCAGCCAGCTAACGCCAATCTGTAATAAACAATTCTACCGCCTCTACCAAACTGCCCCGATTCCTCAGTGTGGAATCATCGACAAAATTCTTGGAAACGTTGGAAGATAAACGGCAATGTCATTGTCACGTTGGCGTTGGCTAGGCATCAAACTTGAAATTTTTGGAGGAACCGTAGGACTGACTTTATCATTTATAGGTCTACGAACCTCTCCTGGTTCTGGGCGCTGACAAGTTCGCCGATGTCGACATCCGTGTCCGTGTCGTTGGCGGTGGTCAGGTCTCCCAGGTCTACGCCGTCCGCCAGGCCATCGCCAAGGCCCTGATTGCGTGGTACCAGAAGTACGTCTCTGAGCACAGCAAGAACGAGCTGAAGGCTGCTGTAAGTCGATAATCTTGATCTGTATCTTCACCTTACAACCGACCAATTCATCTAACACCTATTCCCACCACAGCTTGTCCAGTTCGACCGCACTCTGCTGGTCGCTGACAACCGCCGCTGCGAGCCCAAGAAGTTCGGTGGTCCCGGTGCCCGTGCCCGGTACCAGAAGTCTTACCGTTAAACAACTCTCAGGAGGCCCGAGGTCGGGTCGAACAAAGGCGTTGGGGAAGGAAAATTGTATTTGTCGTTTCTTTATTACATCATTATGGTCAAGGAATTCGGTTTTCTTCCTCAACTGCCTTTTCTTTCACTTTCCTTGCTTCGCTACTTATGACACCATCTCGCACATGCTCTTCTCTCGATCCAGTCAAAAGTCAAGGCCGCGGCGCGCTGTCGCTCCTCGTTGATAGTTCGCCAAGACCAATTGTGTTTTCTCTTCTTTGATTCATCTCTCAGTCTTTTGTCCTTTTTTTTTCCGTTCCCGTTACTATCAAAATCATGGGATGGAGGAATCACAACATTCCGGTCCCTGCCGACCAGAAAGGAAGCATATTTCATTTCGTAGGCCCTTTTTGCCACCAGCACCCATCGCCATAAAACCATCCAATACCCTCCCCTTCTGATGATTTTCATGAATGCCCACCGACATTCTGTTGGCGTTCCCAACGCGGCTTCTTCATGGTCTCAAAGTGGGTGGTGGTAATTTGCTTCACATTGCAGTGTTCCTTTCTGAACTTTTTCCCCTCTTTTTTTTTCTGGAGGGTCGGATGACATGGAACCGGAGATGCGTGTGTGTGCGAGATCCTGGGATATCGAGTAGCATGGTGGTTTGAAAGTATCAGAATGATGAGTTGTTTACGATGGATTTGTCCGGCGAAATGGTGGAAGTAAAAAAATACAGCGGAGGATTTAAAAAAAGGAAAGAAAGTAAACTTCGCTAATACAGTCACCTGGGAACGAATAATGGCATGTTCTGTTAAGAAGTCAATTGAGGTTATAAATCGATGAATCGTTGCATTCAATTGAGCATTTAGTGATGCGTGACGAGTCACGTGGCTTGTCAAGTTTTAGGGTAGGTACTGATGACTAACACAGTGAGTGACATTTTGTTAACTGCCTGTTTTGGAAAGTCTCAATATTATACAACTACTTTTAAACTGGTAGACATGTCGATGCAACACATTGTAAAACAAGGGACCAGTTGACCCGTGAATATATTTCTAAAAACAATAATTCCGATATCTGATGTTACCCATATAATATACACCTTTTTCATACTATATTTTACCATTATCATTCCCTCATAATTCTCTCCCATCACCACATCATCCTCGTCCACAGGCAACTCCACTAGAGTTCCCTCCCCACCACCCGCTCTCTCTCCACATGATTCCATCTCTCCCCCTTGGCCCCGCGTTCATAACTACTGCACATATTCCACTTTCCCGTACACCCGTCCATGCACGACACCTCCTTATCTCTATTAGCCAGCAGGTCGGAAACCTCAAGTAACCCACCCGAGGCATCCACAGCGCCCTCATCGGGCATCAATAGGTACTCAATAGGACTTTGCAATTCACCCAGGAACCCACCAAGACCAATCTTCTCAGTGAGACAACCCCGATCGTCAATGACATGCGCGAAGAACCGGGGGAATCTCCGTGCGTTCTCTATACGTGCCTGTGCAGCCTTGCGGGACTCAGCCAGGTTGGAACCCTGTTTAAACTCGGATGATCCACAAAGGCCACCAGGGGTACTTGAGCCAAAGTCACTGGCAGATACCGGAGTTGGCAGACCACCTGACATATTCGGGATCGTCGGTGAGGTCATGGCCTTTGCAGATGTCGGGGTGGCAGGAGGACTCCGCACATCGGTAGCTGCGGCAACACAGGGGTTTTGGAGGCGGAAGCAGTCTGCAGGAGTATCAACGCGTTCGTAAACCTTGCACAGAGCCTGGAAGACGCCTTCGGGATCATGCGGGGTCCTGAGATATCTCAAAGCCGGGAAGCCATTAGCGGCGATACTCCGGGCCAAGATAGAGCTTGATGGTGAGGTGCGCAGGGGGTCACTAGGCGCAGTGATGTCCCAGTGCAAGAATCGCAATGATTCTGATGTGGCATAAGGCATGAGGCAGAATAGATCTTCGTTGGGGATGACGGGGGAGGCAGACTGCACAACGACAAGTTTGCGGAGAGCTTTACAAGTGGCAAGCAGACGGCAGATGGGAGTAAAGGTGTCGATGTTAACGTGTCGTAATTCGAGGCGAGTAAGAGACCGGCATTCAGGGCGATTGGAGTAAGCCATAAGACCGCGTCCAGAGATACCGTTTAGTCTGTTCAGAGACAAAGTCTTCAGCGCCGGCAGTGACAACAAAGAGTCGTCCTTGAAAGAAGTATATGAAAGGCTCGAGAGGAAAAGGTGCTGAAGCTTTGGAAGAGACTTGATCGCCTCGGCAATCAAGTAATCCGGCGTCAAGGCACCTCCAGTGTTCGCGTGGATAGTCAAAGTAGTCAGATTCTTCCAATCTACATGCCAGTCAAGCCACGCTTCACTCTGGGCCGGGTTCAAGTCCACTGGTGCAATATTCAAAGGCGTCAGTTTATTTCTCAAAGCGGAGCCCTTGGAACTTTGCAGTCGTTGGGAAATCTGTCTCTGGGATGCCGGTACAATAATCCATTCCATGTGTTTCAGCTTGCTGCGGGTTGACAGCGCGTGGAATAGACGATTGTAGGAGTGGTCATAAGAAGGGTAGAAACCCACTAGCCTCTCTAAGTTGGGGCAGGCCATAATAACGGAAGCAACGGTATTATAATAGGACTCCTTATTCATAGACGAAGTTAAGGCAGGAACTTTGAGATTCTTGACGATGACGGCAATCTGTTGAGATGAGAGAGTGCGGCGGAGAAGCGCCAAGCGAGGGAATTCGAAGATCTTGTATTTCTTCTTCATCGCTGGGGAATCATTACCAACAATGTGGATATCTTCGTATCTGTTTTGCCCTGTTAGTTATCTGTTGTTATTTCATAACCACCAGAAATCCTGGTCAAACTTACAATGACGCCCTCGCAAACTTGGACCACCTTCTCGAAGTCAAGGCCATGGCACATAAATCCCGAGTCCAACAAGTCGAGCAGGACTCGCTCCCTTCCTGCAAATGAAACCTCTTCAACTCATCCAAAATCAACTCCAACACCTCCCCTGGAAACATCTTGAACTGCTCCCCCTGTTCATAAACCAAGGGTTTCGCCGGTTCAAAACTCAACAAAGGCTGGTATTGTCCATTATTCTGTGCGCTTCTCGGTCTCGGAATCCCAGACGTCGTCGGCGAATCAGATAATATTGAGTCAAAACTGCTGGATGAGCTCATCCCTATACACCATGATGCTGTGCGGCCCCGCGAGGAAATGGAAGAGCCAGTGCTTTGGGGGCGGTTCCCAGGGTGTGGAGGATTCTGGATTCTCTGGGGTATCCGGTTCGGGGGTGATCTCTGGGCTGTCGAAGTGGTCGGTGCGGTCGACATCCGCTGCGGACGATTTAAGACAGTCGGAGTAATGGCCCCAGTGGGTGAGCGTGGCGTTTGTTGTTGCAACTGCTGTTGCTGTCTTTGTTGCATATGTTGTTGCATCTGCTGGTTCTTTTGCGTTTGGATTTGATGTTGTACCATGTATTGTTGCTGCATCAGAAACTGTCTCTGTATTTGCTGTTGTTGCTGATGATACTGCTGCTGGAATTGCTGAAATTGTTGATGTTGTTGCTGGTACTGTTGTGCCTGGTGCTGCGTCGGGCTTTGATACTGCATGTTGTCAGTGTTGTTCTCCGGGGGCACCGGGAAGATGTCGTCAAGGGTTAATGCAGAGCCACTGCTAAACGTAGGGTCTTCGGGAATGGCGAGGCTTCCGAGCGAAACAACCGTCGGTTTAGAGTCATGCGCAAATGGAGAAATTGGCGGAGAAACTAGCGACTCTTCAGGAATCGAATTCTGGCGCAACTTCAGCTTTGATTTTTGCTTTTTGGGCTCCTTCTTCTTTGGTGGTGACGAGTAGCTGGACCGCGAGAAGAAAGACGCAACTATCGATCGGGGACGGCGTGGCGGAGTGGATGTAACGTTGAGATCGGGAGAAGATGCTGGAGACGAGTTTTCCGAAGAAGTTGGCGTATCATCCGAAGACAACGAAGGCGAAGAATCAGGCGATGGTGATTCAGAGGACATCGCGGAAATCGAGCCAAAGATATGTTGATAGGCGGGATCGACGGCGGCCATGGTTGCGAATAAGCAGGCCAGGGGTGCTGGTGACCAAAAAGTGTGCGTATAGGTAAACTGAACGAAGCAGCAGGGTCAAATGCTTTTTTAAAACTTATCTTTCCGTGGGTCTTCCAGATATTCAGCAAGAGTTTGACCTGGTGCAAGCCGCTCTTTTCGAAGGATAGGGCCTGTAGACAAGAGTAAAGCCGGCGAGCGCGGTAATGAAAGTCTGGGGCTGTGAAGAGGATGTTTGCAGGCCAAGGCTATGTATGTACAAAGCTAGCGAGCAACGGGTAAACAAACGATATGTAGTGGTATGGTTATCAATCCAATCAGGGGCAGTGTCCGAACAGTGTTGTGGACATGAGGAAGTGACAAAGCCAGAAATGGATTATGCTCAAATGAAGCCGAGCTGGAAGAAGAATGAAGTAACGAGGGGATGTCCAAGTAGACGATTGGTATCGATCGTGGAAGTTGTCGTGGGTTTCCGGTCGAGTTTATGCGGACGAGACAAGACGATGCCGAGATGGTTAAGAATTGGCAATGTCTAAAGACAATCTCATCGAGAATAAAGAAAGTGAGAAATATTTACAAGACCAACAAAAGTCAAGAATGACAACGACAGATTATTAGAGAACAATTTGTTCCCGAGTAAAAACAACAACTCTCGAAAACTGGGCTATCTGTCTGTCTAATCAAGAACCAAGAACTTTCCAAATACATACAACGAAGAGGGGAAAAAAAGAATCCGAGAAAAAAATGGGATATGGAAAGAATATTGGTTTTGTTTTCTTCCTGAGAGACAGGCCCGCGATTGATGGTGTCTATAAAATATCAGAATAAAAATATTGCAACAAATCAGATCCGTTGACTTATACAGGGCGGCAAAGAACCAACTCACCATGGCCAGAGCAAATTCAGCAGTATTCGGCTTTAACGCTCATACCGTACGAATAAACTGCAAAACTGCCCTTCTTGAATACTCGCGCATGCAAAGGTGGAATTCATTCTGCAGAGTATTCCATGCATATCAAAGAACGTCCCATTAACACAAGACATTCTGACCTCTGAGCACCAAGCAAGCCAAATTCTCTGGACGCCCTGACATGAGGCAAAGATCCAGACCGTTACTACGAGGGTTTTGATCTCTTGATCTCACGTTGGAGGTGGGGCCCAGCCAATGCCGAACCACGACACTGTGAACTTTCCGCAACCTTGGTCGTCAACTTGAGTTGCCAAAGCGTTCGAGTGTAACTCTAACACAGGACGACAGGACGATGTGTATATATAGCAAATGTCTTATAGTACAAGGTTATGATTATATGGTCCGAAGTGGATATATCTATACATGCGGGCATATGTGTGTGGAGAACAACAAGTCAGTGGTTTCTCAAAGAGAATCATTCAACTCAGTATCGTTTAGAACATCATGAATAGCGAGAGATGATGATAGGGGGCAGGGACCAGAAGCCCAGGGATTAGTGCAAGTAAGGAAGATGTGGCAGGCGGTGCAGCTGGCGAAGGAGAGACAACCCAAGAATGATCCGTGTTATTGGGGTTAGGTATCCAGTTTTGAATATACGGATGAACATATATAAGCCGGATGACGAGATCGGGAGTTGATGAGTGTGTAGTGGATCTATCGAGGTATATAATCAGTGATGAAGTGCAGATGAAAATCAAACGACGACGACCAAGCCTTCTATGCGGCCACAAGTGTGTGGGAGTTGGTGCCGTATATAGACCCTAAATAGACATGAAGTCCAGATTTTCAGATCAACAGTCCAAGACGGTGGCTTAGTGTTTCGTATGACAACCATCATTATTTATGTCCATCAACAGATTCAATCGGGCGTCGATATAGAGCTAAATAAATGAGCGGCAGCCACTACAGGGGGGGGGGGGGGGGGGGGGGGGGTCACCAGAGTAAATAAACGAGGGGCATCATCCGTCCGCTACAAGAGGGCTCTTTCCCTCTCCTCTGTCGGCCACTGTTCATATAGACAACTTTTGAATACATTTTGGGGTACGAGAACGATCTACCTCATTCTCCATTTGGCTTAAGCTGGAAGTATGCCCTCGACGTCGGGAATCGTTGTTATATTCAGTACACTGGGCCACTTTTGTACCTCACGAAAGCGTCGTTTGGAATCACTCGCCTTGTTGACATGCGGGAGAATAATCCTTAATCTTGTCCTCTGCTCCACAAAGAGCGTTGCATCTCAGAACCCTCTGTGCCGGGAGGACAAAATTGATTTACAACGCTATTCTTGTGTGTATTTTTTCCTCCAATTTGTGCTGCCCCGAATTCGAAAGCCCGGTCCAGGGACCAATGCAATCCCAACGTCTAAGCGAAGCTCGAAAGCAAGTCAAATCCAGGGGAACCTCTCAAAGCAAAGCCAAAAAAAAAAGAATGAGAGAACAAGCGGATAATTCAGAATCTATAGTATGTGTGCTTTGTCAATGAGAGGCACTCAAGATTCTGGTGATTACCGGACTTCCAAGAAAAGAATGATTGATTCACAAGCGTTCCCAGCTAAATAAAATCTTGTCTCATGTCGTCAGTATATAGGCTTCTTGCTTCCCGTCATGACCACAATTCTCCCACGCCTGGTCAAACGAAGCTACAACCAGCAGCGGGAACACCTGTCATCTGCCGAACGCAAATAGACCAATACAAGCTTGTCAAAGACACGACTGACATGAACGATGCCCGCTCGTTGCTACATGTCGTGTTGATCGCGAGGGAATTTCCGCTCTGGGTTGCAAACAAGCAAAGAAGGCTACGGACAAAGGATCCGGTGGTGAGTCGTCATCGCATTGCTCAAAATGGTCATGATTGTTTAGTTCCCTAGAATTCTTCGAAAAGAGGGTTCCCTATATTTCTCCCTGGCCCCCATCATAGGCCATCAACTGGACAGAGTATGAAGAGAAGAGAAAAAAAACTTACATGCTTACTGACGCCAACACCTAACATCAGGAAAGAGGCTAACAGAATCCTATCATATAAACACAATTGATATTGGTATCCTGATTATCATTCTAGTCAGATCACAAATAATTCACATCTTTCTTTTTTTTTCTGTCTACAGGGGGTATCATGGGGCAAAATTACACCCAAGATATTCACAGTCTGGTTCAAAAAGGTACCTGCCATGAGGTTGATCAACACGTGCGTCATTTCTGCATTCTTTTGCGGTATGTACACTTCTGGTGCGTCCAGGCCATTGTAAATGGGACCTACGATGGTCAACAGGGTGTGAAGAAGGGAAAGGGCTGGGTGGATGGTTTATTCCATGATGCGAGTTTCAATGAAATAAAGCAACACGACGAGGCTCTGTAATAGAATCTGTCACTGGTTGACGGAAAGCATGGCAAGGCTGGTTAGTGGCCTAAATATATCAGTTGCTATTTATGAGAGAAGGGGTTTGTAAACGTGGATAAGGACGAAAGGGAGACTGATGGCAGTGGAATGTTATGATATAATGCCCGAATGAGGTATGCAATTCACGTGAATTGGCAAATACTGTCTCGGACTCTTTAGCCCATCCATTAGTCCTCCACCTCCGCAAAATTCTTCAGCTTTTACGCAGACGTTTACACACAGACCCTTCCCGTCCGTCCGTTCGTCCACCAACACCAACCTTCTGAGCCGATCTTGACAGCCAAATCCCCTCATCAAAAAGAAAACCAGAAAAAAAAAATCACACAAAACCCCGACCTCTCACATCATCCAAAATACACTATTACCTCCCCCTCTCGCCATAGGGATATCTTCCTTCTATTCCAGTGTCTTATCACCTCCATCTCCCTACAAGACACGACTCTCCCCACAACTATCACGTAGTTTTTTAAAGACACATAAGACACTTACACACATAGATTCAGGGGCTTATGCAAGATTCCCCCGCTGTCCACATCTCAACTCAACTGTTGTCTACCCACACCTTGCTTCAGCTGGCCGCTGATAAATAGCAAGAGACTCTTGTGTGGATATGCTAATTGATATAAGACCACCTGAGCCCTTCAACCTCTGGATGCTACCCGGACGCAAAGATAATATTGACACAGTTGGATAAAAGAAACTCAGTGGCGTCCCACAAGAATTAATTGACCACAGAAGTCCATTGAATGGTATCTTTGTCATTTTTGCTCTTTTTGATCCCCCAAAATGGACCACCCAAGCGCCATTTGACATACGTAACCCGTAAACCCTAATAATGACAGTACACTTCATCCACCTATCCAATTTAAACTTTTTCTGTTACTCACAACCATTTGGCAATTGTCTTCTCAATTCAACACCAATTCAGAAATCTTTCCTGCCCCTGACTAACTCCCTCCATCACCGCGCTGGCAGCCCGGCAGCCTTCCACGTAAAACAAACCTTTTAGACATCTACAGAACATACAGGAACTTGATTTTTAACACCCTTCCTCACGTCGGCTTAAATAAATATCTCATGGATCTCTCACCTCGTCTTTATCACCCTTTTGTCGTTACCCGGCCACACGAACCCTAACATTCGGCCGAAACCCCCAAAATGCGCACGATGTGACAATGACGATGACGATGGTGCCGGGGCCACGCCCAGATACTTCCAGGCTATTCCCAGGCCAGGGCCAGGTTTAACCCGAAAGCAACTCCAAGCTGCTTAAAAGGTAAAGGCAAAACGAGCACTGCGTAAAAATATGTATTGTGCCTGATCATATCATGCTATTTGTTGGCTTTTTCGTGGGTTTTAAGATGCAGAACACTGTAATTGTGAAGACTATATGCACTGAGTAGGCGCTGTCAATAAAGATGTCATGAAGTTTTGTGGTGATGACGTTGCGTGGCGGGGCTTGGGGTTAATGCTCGGGAGAACCCGATATTTAGGGTATTATAGGGTTAATTATAAATACAGAAACCCTCGACCCTCATGTCCCGTCCCTGGAACTCACCCGCGATTCAACCAACAAACTAGAACACCACATCATGTATTCTCAATCGTCTAATGTGCATACATATACATACACATGACTCTTACTGTTTCATCACCACACCAACTCACCTATCTATATCTCTACGTCCCCGATTCCCATCTCCACCGTCCCACCACCCGTTCCACAACTAGCCAGCCAGCGGACCGTACCAACTTCCAGGGTCGGCAAGATTTCTTCTCGTTGACTAATACACTGGGTAATTCTCTGGGGAATAAAAAAAATAAAAAAGGTTGTCTTGATTCAGGTACGGAAAGAAATCTTCGATGACCGATCAAGTGGATGATTCGAGACTTGGGGGAGGGGAGCCGGAAATGTTGTACATAGAATATTGGACAGAGTATAGAGTTCTTGGGTAATTTGGTAAGTAGAAAGGACGATGAGAGAAGAAATGTACTTGATTCATAAAGACATCACCATGTCGTATGCAAAATCTAACAAAAAAACATGATATAGCAAAAATAACACAAAACGCTCTTAGCCAAAAGACTCCCCAAACACAAACAAAAAAAGCCGAAAATCCAAAATCATAAGTCGTTTCCCTCTTTTTTTTCTCTCTCTCTCCCTCCCCCTCAAATATAAATCCCCACAATCCGATGCCTCCTCTCCAACCTCTAATACGTCGCCAACTCCAGCACCCCCTTCATATTCTCCACCTCATCATACCTCTTCTTCCCACCCCCGTCACTCCCTGACCGCCTCCTTTTCCCCATGGTCCTCCGCTTCCTCTTCTCCTTAGACTTTGACACCGTCGTCGTCGTCTCTGTCGTCACCGTGACGCTCCCCGACCACCCGGACGCCGCCGAGCCAAACAAGTTAATCCCATGAACGAAATCCGGGCTTGTAGGACTATAAATGACTGCATCGCCCAAACCCGGCTCTGGAATCTTAATGGGCAGACTAGACGACCCGGTGGTGCCGGTGCGGCGGCAGCCGAGGACTTTCTCGGGGACGTGCTCGGGTTCTTCCATGCGGGGGGTTTTCATGGTCAGTTTGCGGAGCCCGGTGACCTTGGGAGTTGCCGTGGTGGACATGGGCGGCTCGGGGGACGGGCTTTGTGAATGGGAAGAGAAGATAGAGGTGACAGTGTCGACGGCCGTGGAGGAGACGGATCGCTGGCGGGAAGAGGGGTTTGCGGACTTTTTCATTTTTTGCGGGGTACGCAGTTGGCCCGAGAGTCCGCCTATGTGTGGAAGACTCCGGGAGCGGGCGTGCAATGAGGGGTTGGCGGTGATGGTGGTCATTGATGAGACGGGGCCGCTATAGACGCCGGTGGGCGATCTGGGGCTCGGGAAGTTGAAGTTGAAAGTGTCGGTAGGGATCAAGATGGGCCCGGGGACGACAGAGACAGCCGGGTTGGGCGGAGGTCCATTAGCAAAGGAGAGAGAGCGGGGAATTGACAGTGATGACCGTCTCCGTTGGGAAAAAGCAAAGGAATGGGCAGCCGGGGATGCGCGATTCCGGAACGACGACCCCGAGTTGGACCGAGTGTGCGTGTGGGCATATTGTCTCAGGAGCGTTGAAGCTGGCGTGCTATCTTCGGAGCCCGTCATGCTCTCCTCGCTATCCCGAAAGTAACTATCCCTTTCACCATCATCGTGCTCGTGCTCCGCCGGCAGCTCATCGACGGCGTACAGGTACTCTGACATGCGCGGTTCAATGATGGCGTCGTGTCTGATTGCCAAATGGCGGTGCATAGCGGCGTTCATGGCTTCAGCTTCGGCGTTGCTGTTGACACACTTGCCCAGTATCTTGAGTTCCTCGGACTTTTTGGAGTCGATAGACGACATAGAGTTCCAGCGGGGGCGTAGTAGGCGGCGGAAGCCAAGGGAGGGGCGAGTGCGGGTTTTTGAAGCGCGGCGGATGAGATGGGGGGAGTCTATGGTGGCCAATTCTGCGGTGGGATTGGGAGAGTCGTAGAGGGAAGTGGGGGGCCGATCTCGGGGGAAGAGTTGGGTGTCACTGAAGATCTCGTCAAAGGCCGTAGGCACGGGTGAGGTGGCTGCAGTTTTCATAGTGATTGGTGGGAGTGTGTGTCCGAGTTATTGTAGTCACACAAAGATGGCGAAGCGAATAGTAGATATAAGAAAAATGATGTGCGGCTCGGCGAGGAGCTAAGCCTTGATAGTCTCAGAGACAAAGTTGGGTTAAGTACCAAAAGACTGGGCCTTGGGTGTACTTGTTTCCTTTTTGCGTCTCTGGATCGGCAAATGGAGTTCTCCGATGCGGGAATGAAGAGGATACTGTTACACGAGAACAAGATAGACTCGGAGTTTTGAGCGGATCCCGCGAATATAAGAGAAGAGAGGTTTGAATAAGAATACAGGCCCGAGTCAGAGACTGGCAGAAAACAGGAACAATATCTCATAGAATAAGATAATGACCTGCGGATGTCTCTGTAGTTATTCCCGAGGATGTTTGAAAGGCCTAGACTCAGGATTGCAGCGAGTCAGCTGAGATGTCGTTGGTGGTGCTGATGGCGTAATCTTGGATATACACAGCATCAATGAAGAGGGCCAAGGAAAGAGGCCAAGTGTGACAAAGAGCCAAAGCACTGGTAAATACACTTGATCTAGACTTTTAATGAGTGTGGCCCGAAAGTAGAAGATACTAAAAGTCAAGTGTGGTGAGACAGGTGATGATTTTATATCCCACCAAAAAGAAAGCCAGAACAGGCAACCGTCGGACAACTGATTTCAAAGAAATACCAAATTTGAGTAATTATTTTCTTGTTTTCTCTGAATGTATGGTGAATCCACAAGGCGGAGACAATATGAAAGGCAGATTGACAAATTGCCCAGACTTTGTAAATCCGGCAGCTGAGAGAACTGGGAGAAGATTATTTAACGAAGGCGGGGCCAGTTGTGTGAATATTAGCAATGAGAGAGAGTTCTGGCCTTGATTGATTGACTCTTCTGAGTAATTACTGTTGTTAAAGAGCAAATAAAAAAAAGATTTTTTCTTTCTTGCCGATAATAGATGACAAAACAGCACAGATGCGTTGAAGCGAATTGACAAAGCTTGTGAAGTTTGAAATTTGGACAGGAAATAAAAAAAAAGAAAAATTATTCTAGATGTGGATATGGAGTAACAGGTTCTTTCCTTTTTGTCAAAGACGAAAGTCATAAACAATGAATGCAAGGAATGACTTATAAGCTGAAGAAAGTGCGATGCGATGTGGTGGAGGTCGGGGTCGGGGTTGAGGGGGTGTGTGTGTGGGTATAGTTGACCAAAATGGGCAGGAAGGATGGCCTTGGAGGTGGGGGACAGGAGAGGAAGATGGAGGTGATCACCATGACAACTAAAGACACTGAAGGAGGAACAAAGTGTGTGTGTTGTTCGTGATATATAGGTAAGAAAGATACAGGTGAGAGAAGAAAAAGGAAGACGGGTAGAAGAAGAAAAAGAAAAAGAAAGAGGAAATTGAAAAGAAGGCTAATGGAAGGAAGAAAGAAGTTTTAAGAAACTTGAGGTGTGGTAATCATGCAGTTCGGAAAATAGCAAATATATACAATATAACCAGAAGCAGCGTATACTTTGCAGTTTGGGATTGGGGAGGGGTCTGTAGCAGATTGTTTATGGACACGATGATGCGAGAAGATGCATATGAAAGCATTACAAGAGCTATGCTTGGTTTTAGAGGTTAATGTGCTCGGAGGTATGCTTGGAGGGGTTAACTTTTTCGTCCAGTCTTTCTTGGTAGAGAGGGGATGTGCTTTGAGGGGAGAGATGTTTGGTTTATTTTGGATCGGGTTGTTCTGAAGGTGATCTATCGGTTTCATATGGGGCTCGGGAGGGGGGGG